>VZTR01019370.1:21547-35424 GCA_013400775.1 Chaetops frenatus | reverse complement strand
ATTGAACAAACTGGAATATCTTCGGTCTATCACTTTAATACCATCTGGCAATGTCATAGAACTGAGGGCAGTGGGGTTTAATGAGGAACTTTAAGTCTGGAAGGCACAACTCTTGGCAGGCAGACATAACGCTTGGGACACCTGCTAAAGAACCAGGTCAAGGGAGTGGCACGAGAGAAATTAGCTCTTCCACGACTTATGGTCACAAGCGTGTGTAATGCTGTATTTGCAGGGCACTTCAGTTAAGAAAATTCAAATACTGTGAGATACCTGCTGGACATACACCTCTGAACAGGATTCTTATAATTGCTTCAACTATATCCTTAAGCCATTCAAAGACTGTCCCAAACATACCATGAACTCTCCACGGACAATAACAAAACCAGCAGACAGCCAACTTCTATGGCATCAATATGAATGAGAGAGTCCACAGCAACCACACAGGAACTGAAAATGACAACTAAAAGTTTAGAGTGTTGGAGATTTGAGCTTGCTTACTTGTAATTCATAGCCAGAGTCACATTTATAAAGAGACACATCTTTGTAATTGTATTTAGTGCCAACTACAAATCCATGCTCTGGAGCCTCTGGAGTTCCACAGGACACAGGGCTGCAGATGTCATCAGAAAATGGTGGCTCCCAAACACCATTTTCCTGGAAAACAAATATAATTAGAAATGTAAAAGCTTTATATGTGCAATTCATATCCATATTTAAAAGAAAAACCATAGTAGAAGCATCCAGCTGCTGTGGGTATACAGATAAAATATTATCTGTTCCATCCTTTATAAAACTTGGTAATTTAAGTAACACTTTTAAGACATCAACATAGACACGTAAGAACACAGGAACATAGACACAGGAACACTTAGCTTAAAAGACAGAAGGAACAAAAAGTAAAATGGGGAAAAGCAGCTTGGAAAAGCAAGTTCACTTGTGCAAGGCCACCTAATCACTCAGGGAACACATTCAGAAGAATGAAAACTACATCTGCCTGATTTCATGTTTTGTATTTCTCTCCTGGCTGTAAGTCTAACACCATGACTAAGTGCTTCAACAGCCTTCTCCGACTCACTAAGGGAAGTCTGATACCTGAAGAAACGCTTGTCAAAGACAACTACTCCTACTTCCACAGATACTTGAAACAGCAAAATAATGGGAAAACATTTCATAAGAAATACTTACTCTGCAAATCCACACATGCTCAGCTTTTCTCATATGAGCATACTTAGCAACTTTAAAAGTCTATTTACAAACTTATCCACAGCTAATGAGACAGGAGGTTACCAGTGGAATTGATGAAGATGTTTGTTCTTTAACACTCAGAGGATTCAAGTTTCTACAGGTGTACAGTGGATTAAAATATCTGCTGCCTGTTATTCTGGAGAAAAAGCTCTGCATTCAAACCTCAAAATACATTAGAAATCTTGGACATAATTTAAAAAAATCTCAGATATGATTTAATGCCTGGAATGTGATAAGATGAATGCTTTTCTAAAAGACAGCCTCAGCTTCTGAGGAAAGAAAAAATAAAAAAATTCTAATTCTGAAAGTCTATAGAATTGTTATAATAATTGGTAATTGTTAACAATTGTTAACAGTTGTTACTAATTGTTCTCATTGGAAAACAAACTAGACACATTATATTTTGCAGAACATGCCTTGATTTTTTTTGTTGAGTCCAGTTATGGGCCAAAAGGTAAGGAAGGCATGAGAAGGACTCCTGAATTCAAGAAGGCCAGCAGAATAAAACAGTGCTAATAAAACGATACCTTGCATGTGGAGGTGCTTGCTCCCACCAGAGTGTAGCCTTCCACACATGACAAAGCGATGCTTGCGTTCACAGTGAAGTCGTTCCCAAGTGCGATTACATTAGTGATATTTCCCGATAGGGGGCACTTTCTGGGGCAACAGGAAATACTCTGAGGAGACCACTGTCCATCTTCCTGGCAAGTGCACGCATCTACTTCTGTCGCCATTGTGTAGCCTTCCAGACATCTGCAACACAGCATGAAGACCTGACCACAGAGACACAGCTAGGAATGAGCCAACCCATAAATTAAAAAGTTAGGACTGTAATTTTTCAGCATTAGTTGTTAATAAGCACATCTTGAGATTTCTCTATTATTTTAAGGTAAGCCTGTAAAAAGTATGCCTGGACTGAATTCATTCTGTTGCAAGAGCTGGAGACTTCAGACTTCATTCCCAGTTGTTTCATCCTGCTGCAGCATCGCAATGGAAAGTGAGTTGGTGGCTTTAGTACTCAGAGTGTACTGGATGTTTTAGTGCACTTCCTACTCTGCCCATTTCTTTGCTAGAAGGGCCTTTTGTGAGGTAAACAGAGTGTGTGAGCACCAAGCAATTCCAAAGATGATCTCACTTTCTTCCAAGAACAAACCAACCTTTAGCCTGACCACAGACCATTTGCTTTGACATATAAGGCTGAGTCAGTGGGGCTTTACCAACAACAACAACTGGCTTGCACTAGTGGGTTCACTTTTGGAAAAGCAGCAAAAGTACTCCCTTCACCTTGTTAAAGCTGCATGGGGATGACTGATACTGTTCAATTCACCCATCTGCCATCTCTATCCCAGATCTGTCCCACACCATAATTTGCTTTACCATCAAAAATACATTTCCCCTTTTGCCAAGGCTTTCTTTATCTTGGAGAAAGAGATCTGCAGTGTATATGCTCCAGGAAATTAACAAAAAACCTCAGTCTCTCAAATCTGACTAAGGACTAGTTTGCTTCAGTGCTCCAGACAGCACAGTGCTGCAGTGCAGAAAATGGGACAAGAGGGATATCAGCCCTTTTGTATTGCAACAGGAACCTGAAGCAGAAGGAAAGCACAAATGCAATGCCAAGAGGACAGAAGCTGCACACCCTGCTGATTGTTGCTGTCTTCTGCTAACAAAACCTGTATGTTGAAACCAGTGCTTCAGAGGAGGACAGTAAGAAAGCAAATGGAAATGGGAAATTAAAGTCAGTGGAGGCGTCAGCCCAACAGACTGAAACGCCTTTCTGGAGTTTTCATGAGTGGTCCAAATAATGTTTTATAAAGTGCATGGTAATGTGGGCTTTGCCAACCTGAGTATGTAGAAAATTGCACTAACTGAGGGTACATAAACCTTTCATCTTCATTCCTTCAGGTACTTTGAATGAAAACAGAATAGAAGCATCATCCTTACCTGTACTGGACCTTACTTCCATAGGTGTAAGTGTTCCCAAGAACCTCTGCATTTGGGATAGATGGTGGTGGGCCACAGCTTAACAGCTCACAGCTTGGGTATGGCTTCTTCCACACACCAGTCTCCACACAAGTCAGTTCTGGACTCCCCTTCATGACAAAACCTGTCAAGCAGGTATAGATGATTGTGTTCTCATCTTCAGAGCTGCTCCCATTGATAAATGTGTTGGGGATGATGGGTGGAGCACCACAGGAAATCTGTCCGCAGTGAGGAAACCCAGAACTCCATTTGCCAGCTGCCTCACAGGTGACTTCAGAAGGCCCCAGTAGTTTGAAGCCCTCCAGGCATTGAAATTGGACACTTATCCCACAGCTGAAATCTGTACCAAGAAAGATCCCATTTTGAATCTGTGGTGTAGGACACAGACAGGGTAGGCAAGATGGAAGGCTTCCACTCCAGGAGCCATTGGACAGGCATTGCCGTAAGGGACTGCCATGCAGATCATAACCAGGAAAGCATATATAGTGGACAAATTCCCCAAAAGTAAAGGCTGAGCCATTCAGAAAGCCATGAGAGATGTCTTCAGGGGGTCCACAAATGACTGGTTCACAGTGGGGAGCTTCTGAGTCCCAGGTACCATCACTCTGACAGGTAAGCGTAGACGCTCCTTGCAGGCTATAGCCGTCATTGCAGAGATAGTGCACTGCTTTATTAAAGCTGAAATCTGAGCCAGTAGTTCTCCCATTGAGAAGAGGCAGTGGCACAGGGCAGGTCACAGCTTTGCAAACTGGAGTGATTCCACTCCAGCTTCCATTTGCAAGGCAGACTCTACTCCTGTCCCCTTCTAATAGGAAGCCTTCGTTGCAGCTGTACTCTGTGTATCTCTGGAACGTGTAATCCTCTCCAGTCACCTGACCATTCTCCAAAATTGATGGTGGGCCACAGGAAACAGGAATGCAAATTGGTTCACTGCCATCCCACTTCTGGCTCTCTTGGCATTTCCTCTCTGTGGGGCCATTTAACTGGTAACCAGGATCACACTCATAGTAGACAACACTCCCGTATGTGTAGTTTTCCCCTCTTATCTTCCCATTCAAAAGCCGGGTAGGTGAACTGCAGGTTACTGCTTTGCAGTAAGGAGCAGTGTGGCTCCACTGCCGACTTGGCAAGCACAGCCGTGTGTCAGAGCCAAGCAGTGTGAATCCTGGCCTGCAGGTGTACCGCACTGCACTGCCAAGCGTGTTCTCTGTCACGTGCAGAAAGCCGTTCTCTGGGGGGGATGGCAAGGTGCACTCTATCGAAACACAGGCAGGGGCTGTGCCGTTCCAAGCCCCATCTTCCTGGCAAGCTAGGACAGGGTTTCCCAGCAGCTCGTAGCCAGAGTAGCAAGTGTACAAAATGATAGTTCCAAATAAGAAAGTGGTGAGCTGCATTGCACTGTCCTCCTTCAAGGAACTTTTGAAGTTTTTCATACTGTCAGCCAGCACCATGTGTGAAAGGGAGGGATTCTCTGTGACACCCTCCTGGTCAGAACGTCTTTCCCCATGTCTCAGCTGCACATACTCTCCGAAGTCAATGTGAGGAGGCAGGCCACAGTCTGTTGGAAGGCAGGTTGGTGTGGAGCTAGACCACCCCAATTCCTCACAGGTCTGCATGGCAAGGCCTGACAGCTGGAAGCCTGGCACACAGCTGTAAATGACCATGGCCCCGTAGCTATAATCTGCACCCTCCACAAAGCCATTCTCAATGGGTTGAGGGGGCTGGCAATTTATGGCCTTGCAAGAGGGAACCTCTGTACTCCACTCTCCTGTTTCTAGGCATCTAAGTGTTTCCTCCCCTTGGAGCTGGAAACCTCTGTCACAGAAATACCTAACTGTCTGCCCATAATGGAAATTTGTGAATGAGTATTTGCCATTGAGGATGTTCTTAGGCCTTGGGCACTGAATAGGTTTGCAAACCGGCCTTCCCCCAAGCCACTGTCCATCTTCTCCACAGAGGACAGTTGTGTTCCCTAGCAGTTCAAAACCTGGTTTACATGTGTAGAGGGCTGTGCTAAGGAAGGTGAGGCCCTGCACATCAACTATGCCGTTTTGAATTTCTTCTGGTTGAGGACACTCCACAGGAATACATTCTGGCAAAGGCAAGCTCCATGAACCATCAGCCTGACATTTGATGGTGGACTCACCCTTCAGCAAAAACCCATCCACGCAAACGTATTTCACAGTGCTACCAAAATGAAGGGATGAAGTCAAGGGGTCCCCAAAGGGGATATAGGGAGGTGCAGAACACTCTACAACCTTGCAGAAGGGAAAGGAATCATTCCACTGCTGGGAAGGCAAGCATTTCAGTACAGAGGAGCCATGCAAAACGTAACCCTCCTTGCAGGAGAACTGTACAACACCAACTTGGTAAGACACTTCCCTCAAGACCAGCTGATTTTCTGCGAAGGGTGGTTCTGGACACTTTGTTGGCACACACTTAGGGCTTTGCTTTTTGCTCCATTTCCCAGACTTTTGACATGTCCATGAATCATCTCCAATCAGCTCATAGCCTTCATCACAGAAGAACTCAACTTTGGAGCCAATATCAAAAGTTTCTCCGTTGGAGTAGCCATGCTGGATTGACGGTGGTTTCCCACAGCTGAGGGGAGCACAGTAAGGAGGTGATTCACTGTACCACTGCCGATTTGCTTGGCAGATAAACACTGGGTGTCCAACCATCTGGTAACCAGAGTCACACTGATAATTTGCCTGATTTCCAAAGAAATGTCCAGTGGTGTCCTGGAAAACAGTTAAGACAGAGACGTGTCTGAAATGCAGATGCATGATTTGGGCAACAGGAGACTGATTTAATTTCTTGCGTTCTCCTAGTCTAGCTTCTAGCTGAATCCCTGACAGCAGTAAAGGCTGTCTCAAAAGGAATGAAGGCATAAAGTATCTTGCCTCAAAAAATGCACCCTGTTTTCAGGAAATCTTAGACCACTTCCTAAAAAAACCAGAAAATTCAAGGCTTAAAGAGTAAAAGCTAGAAAAGAATTCCTTTGTTTTCTCCCTTCCTGACCCAAGAGACCAAAAGAGTTGTGGAAAGGAAGATGGAAAAGAAATTGATCGGGGGAACCTGCCATCAAATTGCCTATTGTAGTTATGATTCTTTAGCATCTAGATGTATCTAAGGTTGAAGCCCTCAAATCTACTGCTATTAGGAGACATTTATAAATGCCATATGTGCAGGTCGAGGGCTTTGAGCAGGCAGCTGAGGTGCATCTCGGAGTAGCAGTCTGACATTTGACTGAGGTATTAAAAAAATTCTCCAACTGTAAGCAATATATGAAGGAGTGATCCTACCTAAGGAAGACAAAAGAGAGTGATATGCATTAATTAGAAGATGCATCTGCATGGGAGTCTGAACAGAAATTGTTGCTATTACTGCTGGAAACTCATGTAGGAACTGGAATACCAACCTTCACCCTCCAAATTTAGGAAATGCAGTTAGATTTAAGGAAGGAAGAGGGATGTTCAGAAGAAAAATGCTTCAAAAATTCAATGTGAAACTTTATAATAGTATTTTTGATCTTCTTTACCACAATATTATCCTTGTGCACCAAAGCAAAACACAGGTTAAGCAATTGTTTCAGGTTTGGGCTGCCACAAAGAGATTTTAAACTCAGGCACTGTTACAAATTAATTTGATAAGGAAAAGGAAGTTCTGACTTCAGTAAAGAAACGTGCTTGCATCAAAAGAAGAGAAATTATCCCAAGGTGATTTATCTATTGCATATCAGATTTTTTTTCATAGCAGTGGTAAGAGTAAGGCCTGTAAACTGGTATCAGTACTTCAAACATCTCCAGAAGGCACTTGAAAGCTACCCAAGAACAAAACAAATGAAGAATAAGACATTAGGAATTCAGTTGAACATCATATGGCATCTTGAGTCTCCTATCTGAAAACCCACTTTATGATAGGAAATCCCATGCAAGTGTTCATGCTTTTCAGATACGATTCTGCTGTAAATACACCCGCTTTTCCCTTTCCTCATTGCATCCAATCATGCACTTCCTCAATTTTAACAGAAGAGCAAAACAGAAGAAAGGACACTCCAACAGCGACAGTTGTGAAGATATATTCAGTTTGCCATGGTATGAGGCAGATGAGAAAACTCCTTCTGTACCTTAATAAAGCCATTCTGAAGCTGCGGTGGTTCTCCACAGGACACTGGGTGGCACGTGGGCAAACTGCCACTCCAGTTGCCAGTGGCCTCACAAGTACGCTTCTTCTCTCCCTTGATGTAGAAGCCCCTGTTGCAGCTGTAAGCCACCACTGCTCCAAAGCTGTAGTTGGAGCCACTGGCATAGCCATTGCTGATGCGGGGAGGCTCTCCGCAGCGAACCAGGATGCACTGGATGCTCAGGGGAGAAGGACTCCACTGGCCCCCTCGAAGGCATTCGATCTTGGCCGAGGTGTTCAGAACAAAGCCTTCCATGCACTTGAAGCTCACTACAGAGCCAGCTGCAAACTTGGCTTTACTAATGGACTCCAGGATGCTGTGTGAGACGGTGGGTGGCTTTTCACAGAAATCAGCTATGCAGTGGGGCATGTCCCTGCCCTCTGGAGGCACCCACTTCCCTTCTGCATTGCAAAGCAGCTGAGAGTTATCAGCCAGGCTGTAACCATCTGAGCAGAAGTAATAAGCTATATCACCGAAGAGGCGGTGGCCACTCTCTGGTGATGCATTTTCCACGTAGGGTGGTTCATCACAGGATACTGCCAGGCACTGCTGGTGGCTCACACTCCACTTGCCGCTGGCTAAGCACTCTATGGTTTCAGGGCCAACTAATGTGTAACTGTGGATAAGAAAACCACATTGGAAGTTAAAAAGACAAGCATAGTCAAACTCTACCTACGGTTTCCTCAAGCTCTTGCAGTACAAGCTTGTTTGCTTGTTTTCCCAGAAGAATAGGATCCTTTAAAAAAGCCATGATCAACTTCAAAAGGAAAATCTTAAAGCCTATATGTCCATGGATTAGGTATCACAATGGTGGATATCCTAGCACACCTTATTGCCTCTCTCATCTGTCAATCCAGTTACCATTTCTGAACTTCTACTTTGGCTCAAACTACTACAACAAACCTAATATTGTGCTGGTCCATGCAATCCTCAAAGAAATGATCCCACTCAGAAACTATTTCTGTTTAGAAAAACTGATTGGAAAAAAAACAAGAGATGAAAAGCCCAGAAAGGTCTTTTGGGTTTCTGTACTAGCCCAATCAATCTACTTTCACACTTGCAAGCAAAGTGAAACCTCTTAGTGAGTTACCCAGAGATGCTGTTACCAATAATGCATATAGCAATTTTAAAATAACTTTTTCCTAAAAACTCACTGTAAAAAATAGTAGAAAGCCAATAAAAAATTAATGCTGACTGGAAAAACCCAATGAAATGGTTTACAATAAAATTCTACCACATGAATACTGTTAGTATAGCTGTAGTTCTCCAGTCTATCTCTGGGATGCAGGGACAGACATTAATCTGTGCTGCTCATCATCCCACGTAAATCTCCTGCTGCTTAAATATGCGACAGGCAATAGTGTACTCACAGTGCCTTTGACCGTTTTCTTCATCTTTTTTCTCTGTGGTGTGGTCTTACAGAAAGCAAAGAAACAATAACTACTACAAAATCCCCAGTGACTTTCCAACTGCAGGCTGTTCAGATTTTGAAGCAACATCTGTAAAACTGTTTTGCCTTCTTTGCAAGATTTGTTTTCAAGGCCTCATGACTGGACCCCAGAAAAAGAGCCCATTATGTGCCAATGTTTAAGACAGACAGCTGTGACAGTCTTTAAATGCTGCTATCCTATCATGTTTAAAATGCTTGCATTTAGGAAAGAGAAGCAGCTTTTAAAATCATAATACAGTCTATAAAATATAGTAAGGATGCTTTGCTTCAATTATGTTTTAAATAACATTGCAAAGCCAATTATAATAAAAATGCTGGCTTTTCAATTTACCTTTTTACACCAAGAAAATCCTCCAGTCACTTTGGACCTAAACTGGCAAAAGCTATGCCTACCCGCTCTGCCTTTTAGACAGACCAGTTCCAAGAAATTTAATGGCACTGCTTAAAGGTTGTAAAGATTACCATGAGCAAAGGTTCTTGCAAGATCAGAGTCCAGCATTATACTTTCATGCTTGATATCATCAAAACTGAGCCTCCTCTTTGATGAAATAGGATCTGAAAATGTCTCTACACAGATAGATAAAAAAGAATTTAAAAAAAAATGCACCTCAATAAACAAAGAGTCTTAATTTTAAGGAAATAGAATTTAGAACACCACGACAGGCAGTTGTTAAGCTGCACCAAAAGCATTCTTACACCCTGATGAGACAAAGATTTTGTTATCATCAGAGCCTTGAGTTTACCGAAGAAGTACTGGTTCTGTAGTAACTCCAAGGAAAAGGGTTTCCTATTGAATTGTGCTACCATTCCCCTGATTCCTCTCTATTCTTCTCTTCCAGAGCGTATTCAGTTCCCCTGAAACTACTTTAAGAAATATCTGTGTCTCATACTAACTTGACAGCCCACAAAAAAATCTCCATTTAACTTCCGAAAAGGTAAGACAGAAGTAGTAAAAATGAATTAGTGTGCATTTATAAAGGACTTGTGAAACAGTGCACCGGTTTTACTCAACTTGAATATTAGTCCAGTAGTGCTAATCTACATACCCTTCCTTACAAGTGTAAGAGACCCTGTTTCCAAAAGTAAAGTTCTCTCCGTTGATGACTGCATCTTTGATGGCAGGAGGGGATCCACAAGACACAACGTTGCAAGCTGGTGGTGTGCTGTTCCAGTTCCCTGAAGATGCACAGACAAGTACAGAAGGTCCCTGAAGGCTAAGACACAAAGATCATTATTAAGGTTGCCATTTCCTTCCAGGTGAGGGACAGAGAGCAAAGAGCTGCTTTGCTTTCTGGCCCCAGTGAAACTAAGGAGTCTTTCTCACTGATTTCAGTAGAGGCCAGAATGTCACCCTCTGTTCATGGAAAAACACTCTGATGCTATCAAAAAAAGATGGTCTTCACATTACTTTGAAGAGAAAGCTGGTGGATTTCATGTGGGGCCTCAATTCTTTGTGCAGACACGCACAATTTCTGCAGTAGTTCTGGCCATCTTTGAGCACAAAAGAAATAAATATTTGTTTAAGCTCAAAAAGTTACTTGTATGCCAGTCTTGATACTTGCAACTAGGCCTCTGCTGGCGTGGTGGACACAGGAGACAGGACCTCTTTCATCAAGCAATGGTAGGCAGGTAAAGACAAAGAGTCAAAACTGACAAGGTTTTTGCTGCCTGTATGTCCGAAGTCCACAGCCAAAAAATTCATTGGTATTGGTAAAAGCACTGCCTCTTTAGTGGGGTACAGGTGAGCCCACAAGGTGAATCTATGACTTAACACTACACTGAACTGCAGCTGAGGTATCCATTTGTACTAACCCAATTGAAATATTCACCAAATGAACATACCTCACCTACCTGCCTGCATCTGGACAAGGAAATGATTGCAGCAGGAAAAATTAGAAAAAAATCGTCCCTAAACCAGTCCATATGAGACCACCTATGTCAGAGTATATCTGCTAGAGGTACAAGCAGATAGCAGGGGAGGCAGAAACCTGCCTGTACAGCCACATACTTGGATATAGCATTAATTTGTTAATTTTTAATTGCAGCATGTTAAAAATGTGTTTGCAGTATAATTGCTTACAAATGTAAAACAGAACAAAACTTTACAATAAATTACTACTATAAAGAGTTCAAGGAGTAAATCAGTAACTTCCAGAAAGTTCCTTCAGGAAAGGTGTTGTAAAGTAACAGCAAAAATAATATTGAGTGTGAACTACAGCTGTAGAGGTGTAACAATATTTAAAGACAAATGAGAACTTTCAGAAATAATGAGAACTATTTTTCTGAATATTAAAAATATTTTTATAAGTTTGATGGTAAAATGAAAGCATTACAAATGAATACAGCAAATCCTGAGTGACTTTTCGGAGCTGCTCCAGTTCAGGATAAAATAGAGAAAGTACCTTCAAGAAATAAAAAAGCATTTTTCAATTCTCTTTTAGTATTTTATCTTTCTGAACAATGATCCCAGCTTTGTCTCTTTCAGATATGTCAGACCTTCTAACAAGCATGTCACCTGCATTTGGTTCAGGAATGTTTGTGCATTTACCTATATCCACTGTCACAGGTGTATGATACAGAGGAAAGGTAGGCTGTGCCACTGAGTGTGTATTTTCCATTGCTGATATCCTGTGGGTTAGGGCACATCACCATTTCACAGGAGGGAGGAGCATGACTCCAACTGCCACTAGCAAGGCACAGAATTTCCTTTTCACCCACTAAGTTGTATCCATCGTTGCATCTGCATTAGAAGAAAAGAAGTGCTATGAGGCACAGAGCCTTTAATGCACAAGGTAATCAGCCATCCCTTTTTTCTCATCATCCACACCTGCATAAATCATCTTTCTTTTCAGGGCATAGAGAAGTAGTACTGGAGTAAACATTCAGCTCTGCTAATGAACAGCCACATCTATAACCAAATGTCTTTCCATTATTTTAATCCCATCTTGATCCTCTCCTTAATTTCAACCAATCTCTCAATTCAGCCATACTCTTATTTGCTGCCAGATTGTAAATCAGTTATTAATACAGCACTTCAAACATACTGAATTCCTACCTGTACACCACCTTATTATGGTATGTAAAATTTGAGCCAATAATGGCACTGTTCTCTGGAATAACTGGAGCACCACAGGATATAGCTTTAAAAAGACAGGAATACAAGAGAGGTTGATATAACATAAACAAAAATGAACAGAAAATTAGGATTTGCTTTGTTTTTTCTGAAAAGATTTGAAGAGGTATAAAGCCTTGGGTAACAGTGAGTTCTTGACTAATCTGTAAATGACATTTAGGAGTCTTTATCTGAATTCACCTTACTGAGAAACTGAACTAATTGGAAGTAGGCAGTTATAACCGTTCTGCAAACCACATACTTGAATATCAAGAGGATTCCATATCTACCCCTCTCTACGGACAAAGTCTTTATCAACTCTTCACTTTACCTGTAGTTTGACCTCATTTGTTCTGGTTTTCTAAAGAAACAATGCTATTATACCATGACTATGTCCGTGCATCAGCCTGTCCTTTCTCGTTGCTTTTTATCCGCTGAGACAGAGTTAATGGACTTTAAGTCATTAATTCCTTGAAAATAGAAGGCTGAGTGGAAAAGTAATACACTTCTAATGCTTGCATTAGACTGAGTCTATGCCTCTGACGCACGGGAGAATCTGTGTAAGAGAGTACTACTACAAACATGACAACTGCGCTTACGTCTTAAGAAAACCAAGATTTCAACACTGAGATCCAGATCTGCTAGGACAGGGTTTCACAAGCTCCCACGGTCTCTAAAGGCTCTTCACTACTACTTCGCCCCTTCCATCTTTCTAAGGTTAAAGTCATTTCAGCATGCATTCTCCTCAGGAACCACACCTTCACAATAGGGTATTGGGTGGCTCCACTCTCCGGACTCCATGCAAGTAAGTTTTGTGGCTCCTGTCAGCTGGAACCCTTCTTGGCAGGAAAATGTTACTTGGCTGCCAACGTTGTAACTGTCCCCATATAAATGGCCATGCTCTGGATTTCCTGGATTATGGCACTTCATGGGTTCTGAGGAGGAAGAGGGAAACTATGAAGAATATAATAAAGTGTCAGGTTTTATGAACAAGTTGCAGGAGATAGCCCTTTGAATTCACTGGAAGTAGGAAGGCAAAGCACATGGAAAACACTCATAAGTAGTTTACAGCCTTTTCTCTGTTTTATATGTAAGTGACAGACACTGAAGACTCATGCAAGTAAGCTGATCTTGATATGGAAGAGCCCGCTGTAACTGAGTTTACATTCCTTGTCAGAAGCAAACACATCTTACAGTCATTTTTCCCTCTGTGAGGGAAAGCCCATTCCAGCATGTCCATCCTTGAACATGAAAACTGCCCAGACACCTTTTATCCCCAACCTATGCCACTGCCTTGTTATCTTCATGCAAAGTTATCTTGTCTAGTGTTTCCACAGGCAGCTCTAGCCCTACTCAGAAATATTTTAACATATTTCTTCACTGCACAGCTCTGCTCTGAGAAGTGAAACACTGTGGCCTTGCCAGGTCTTGTGCTCCACGTGCAAGAGGATTTTGTATATGTGTATGTCTTGGAGCAGCATCCCAATGACAGCTGTATCCACATGGAGAAGTGAGCTTTCAAGAATTAGAAGGAGACACTTTATCACAGCCTTATCCAGACTAAACTGACCTGGGAGAGCATGCCTGTCCTAGATATCGCTTACTGTCTGGCAGCTGGAAGGCAGGATACCGGCCTACACAGAATCTTGGAAAGGCTAGCTGGATGTTTTACATTCCCATACCTGCACATTTTTTACCATCTCCTGTGTAAGGAGGGATGCAAGTGCAAACATAGGATCCGTTTGTGTTGAGACAAGATGCGTGCTCATTGCAGTCTGATCCAACAGCGCATTCATCAACATCTGCAAAAAACAAAATGAACTCACAAAATCCATGTTTCTAGAGTGTTTGGTAGCAAGCATTTACTTTAAATTTCTGTCTTACTGTCAAGAGAAATTAAA
>VZTR01019370.1:11135-21469 GCA_013400775.1 Chaetops frenatus | reverse complement strand
ATAGGAAAACATAGTCAGGAGGGGAAATACTCTGAAAATATTAGAGTCCAATCCTTGATGAAGAGAATTAGACTAGGCCCAAGAAGAGCCTGCAGTTGCCAGAGAAGTTAAAATTAGTTCAAAATATAGTAGTTATTATAATTAGCTATTTACATGATAGTAGCACCTAAAAATCCCAATGGATAATTTATGATCCATGTCGTTTGGAACTACACAGAAAAAAAAACCCTAAAAAAAAATCCCCCTTTACTCCAGAATACCTCACAGAATCTTTTAATCTTGACAATAAGGAAACATCCTTGGTATAAAAACAATGAATCAAAATTGCAAAGAGTCAATTTCAAAGTAATCTAATTGAAAAGTGCTGGCATCAGGGATTGTTCTCTCTACAAATGTGCTTGTTTTAGACCGTTAGAGAGAGGTAGAACAATTCTTCATCTAAATGCCCTGCTACAGGACACCTGTTGATCTAGGTACACCATGCAGACACACAGTTTGGGTTCTGTGCACATTTCCAATTAAAAAAAGCACTGGTTAAAAAAGCCAGACAATTTACTGAATTGGAGGGTTTATTCCCACTGCTGGATGAGTCCGATCATAATGAAAAGACCACAGCACATTGAAAAGGAGTTTCTTTCTGACATGCAGCATGACAACTCCTCATTAATACCAAGACAGTTGCCAATTACACAAGTACTGGGAGAATGCAAAGTGCTACCACAGCAGAACTGGAATGTCTGCTTCTTCTGTAATGCCTTGTTAGCCAAGAGACTTCCAATGAAGTGGAAGTTCACTGTGAATCAGACCCTAACAAAACAAAAGGAATGCTTCAGGGCATAGGTGTACCAGGCTTTGTTAGCACCTCCCTGAAGCATGAGTCAGAAAGGTAAGTGGTGGGTCAGGGTGCCAAATCCACTCATACTTTCATTTTCCCATCACTCTGCTTTATGAGGGATAAGGCAAGCTGGAAGGTGGGGCACAGGCTTTTTCCTTCTGAACATCATGCATATTTGAACAGCCTTGAGGCACTTGTGATAATGTTTGTAGGTTCTGAAGGAGTGCTGCTGGACAGGATGCTATGAAACCAAATGGATCCTACTCCACAGTGAATTTTGGCAAAATTAAGAGACTTGGCTTTTTTTTTGCTTGTCTTGACTGTGTGCTATAATTCAAACACAAATCTTGCCAGTTTTTGACTGTGCAACTCCCATTTGAGGCATGGCTCAGATCCAGTACAACTGGATGCAGCAATCCAAGTACAACTAGGTAGTGGACTCCCTCAGGGGTCTGCTGGAGACATGGCCCAGCAAGACCAGTGACACCTAGTCCTCTGTACACAGTACAATGCCAGCCTGTCACACCTTTCAGCTTGTGCCACTGCACCTGGCACAGGAGACCCAGCTCACCAGCAAGTAAGTTGCAGTGTGGCAACTGTATGAACTGTGTCCACAAGTGCACTCCCAGCCCTCTCAATGCTGCAGCTGCTTGCTGGCAGGCATGTGTGACTCACCAAAAAAACCCCACAACAGAAAAAGGCTCAGAGAACACTGGCAGAGGTGATCTACCCATGAAGCTTAGGGACTGAGGAGACAGTAAGGTGGACTTCTTTCAGGTAAACATCAATTAACAGTTGAGTGGATCAACTAGCAGTGTAAATGCTTCTCCTTGAGTTCATTAAAGTGTGTGAATGTCTTCCTGAGTTAGCCAGACCAGCACGGAGGGGTGGAAATGAATGCACTGTCAACATCAGGTATAAATGTCAGACAACTAGCAATGGGCTTGAGCAGACCTTAATCCACACATTCATTCCCAGCTACTGGAGATGTGCAAGGTCATGATGGTGAACATATTATAGAACTTGATAATGGGAAACACACTGGAATTGTGCCTAAACTGTGTATTGCAGTTGCTGTGTTTTGTTAAGTAACTTGAATTTGTTTCTATTGTGCTATGCAGTATACTTTCTATCACTCTGCTTGATCAGAAATCCTGTGCAGCATCTACTCTCTTCAGGTGATATTAAATATTATAATGTTCATGTGTGAAATATCTAAAAGAACCTGGTCAGAGAGCATGGGACACTGACAGCATGCTGGAGCAAAACAAAATGCACAGGTCACAATCACAGAATGCAAGGACTGCAGGACATGGAAGGAGAAAAGCTGGGAGCACGATGTAGGCCTATTACAGATATAATTTTATACAAGTTTGATAAATGCAGGATGTGCGGCATACAAGAGAATAGACAGAAAAAGGTGACAGAATGTAGTTGTGGTTTCACAGAAGGCTGAGTATGGCATTTCAGAAAAGTGAATTATTTTGGATTATGACTCTAGGACTGTGGTTAGCTTCCACAATTTCAGAATGAATGTCCACTCAAACCTAGGAGCATAGGAGAAGTTTAAGACTGTCAGAGCATGCAGCCAAATGTATGGCACATCTTACCAAGGCAAGATGGTGAAATGCTGTTCCAGCTTCCATTGTCCAGGCAGAGCATTCTGGAGTCACCCAATAAATAGTAGCCACTGTTACAGTGATAGGTAACAGTACTGCCAGCAAAAAAGTCCTCAGCTGAATAAAATCCATTTTCTAAAGTTGGAGGCACTCCACAGCTGATTCCTGTGACATGGGTGAAAAGAGGGCACAGGCATTAGCAGAGCAAATACAGATCATCTTCAGAATAATTCCACATGACAGCCACTACCACATATTTTGTCTCTGAAGCTGTATGATCCCATTAGCAACAGGGCCCAATCCTTTTCTGAAGTAGCTAACCGACTCCAGGTCTAGTGGAGGGTCTTGTTTAGTGGGCTTTTCTCAATACTTAGCAGGACTCTCCAGCTTCTGTTAAGAAAATTTTGCTAGCTCTAGAGGAGACATCTGTAGCTGAGATCTGAGCAGACGCCCTTCAGTCATAGAACACTTCTGATAAGAAATGATCCCTCGTGAATTATAAAGAAAAAGGTAAACTGAGTTTGCCTGGTCGTTATTTCCCTATGCTGAAAATCAAGCTCAGTCTTGCTGTGTTTAAACACTACAAAAGTAGCTAAGAGAGATTGCTAGGAGTTACAGTACTGGCCTGAGACCAAGGAGTGCATGAATGATGGAGAGATGGGAACTGACCTCACATACAACCCTGGGCATCTCTTAGATTAACTGTAGTAAATAAGTCCATCTGATCCCAGTTGTGCCAGCAGAAGGCACCCCTGTACCTGCCTTCCAGATGTTTTTATTTATCCTAGCAGAGTTGCTTCAGTGCGTCTTTATCTCAATCAAAAAGGCTTGAACTCATTCCAGCAGCTACACAGCTCATCTTTGTAGCTATGTGGGTTATTGCAAGTCCTAGTCCCCCAGCTGTGTGCAAGGATCACATGACAAGAATTTAAAGTCTGTAGGAATGGAAGCCAAGTACTTGCCATGAAGGAATAGAGCTGGAGAGCCAGTAACAATGACAGGCTCTCAGGCATCTGTGGTTTTGGGGGTATTTAGCACCAGGAAGAGTAGAAGGACCCTGGTAGATGAAGACAGTGATTACACTGAGCCTGATTCAGTCAGTGCTTTTTCAGGCTTCCACCACTAGTATAAACCTGTAGTTCATTATGCAGGAAATAGATATCTTCAAGTAACTTTCATTCACCAGGTACTCGTGAAACAAGTACCTTGAAAGTAAAGGCCAGAGGGTGAGTCTGGCCTTCATTCACTCAGCCCATTTGTGGCAGGTCAGCCCTATTCTGTCTCAGCCCTGTGCTCAGCAGATAAAACTGCTCGGCCCAATACAGAGAAACCAGAAACACCAACAGGATTCTGGTGGTTTGTCACTGATCACACACCAAGAAAGTGCAAAGCTGTCTCTGCCAGTGAACTTCCCTTCTGCCCAGCAGGACTTGCTTTTGGGTAAATCCTCATGGGCATGCTGTTCTTCACACTGAAGATGAGACATTTCAAACAAATTTGGCTATTTTATCCAAATTGCATATATAAATTCTTGGATTATAAAATATCTGCTTCTGGAGCTAATTTACTATTCTGCTGAAATGAAAAATGTAATCAGCTCCAACACAAGCAACCGCAGTCCTATGTGCACTCACAACAGAGGAGGACCAAAGGAAGGGAGAAAGCAGGAGAAGGAATCATTGAATCAAAAGAGATTTGGCAGGCTGAATGCCTACAGATCAGTTTCTTTGAAGGAGTCCTGTAAATCTTGGAGCACTTCCAAATCCTAACAGAAATATCTGCTGCCTTTAAAGAAATTAGTTCATAACTTACTCAAGTTACGGTTTCTACTTCAAACCAGACCTTCTCAGTGGCATTTAAAAATCAAAGAGATATTCTAGCATTTCCTATGCATCTTCCACACTCCTGATGCCACTGGGAAGGAAAGAACCACATTGCTGATCCAAATGGACTAGTTTCTAATTTTTCCAAATGGACAGTGTTAGGAACTGACTGAAAAACATGTAAGAACCTGATCAAGACATAGTTTCTGCTCAGCAAAACATGAGTTTAATTTTAAGCATATATGTATATGCTGTAACATGGATGGATTCAAGTGCAGGATAGCTGCAGAAATAAAGAGGCCATGACTAGTGATAGGATCCAAAAAAACACTAAGGTTTCCTAATCCTGCCAGCCCACTGACACAACTCACTTTCACATCGGGGAAAAGGTCGTGTCCACTGTCCCAGGTTAAGGCAGTGTTGAACAGAGTTTCCCACTATCTGGAATCCTGGGTCACAGGAAAGGCTCACTTTTGACCCTGGCTTTAAATCAGCAGAAGAGGCCCTCAGATGTGGTATGGATCCTTGCAAAGATGGACAATCTGTGGACAAAATACATGCGTACAGTAAGAGATACAGCTACGTGCTGAAATGAACATATTGGTTATGTGATTGTTTGATCTCTTATAAGTTTATCCAGGAAAAGGCTTTTGGAAATGTTATGCATGCTACATCCTGCTTGGGTCCAAAGGGTTTTGAGAATCATCAACATATAAAATCAGAAAGAGAATCTACAGGAAAAGGAGCAAGGATGCAGGGGGCATTTGAATACCATAAAATTATTTGTAAAAAAAAAGGCAGGAGTTTTTTTTTTTTTTTTTTTTCTGATCCAGTACCATCTTCACTCTTTTCCTGTCTCAATTCAGGAAGCAATAAATCTTTATTAGAGATTTCAATGAACTTTTGTTACAAAACCCTGGAATCTGAAGAATGAAGGACTGCATGTTCTAACTGTCAAATTATCAAAACAATTTATTCAAGGTTAATAGAGCAAAGGCTGCAAGCTAGCATAGTTGATCCCATAGAAGATTCTTATAGTATTGTTCAGAAAAAAGTGGGTTCTANTTGTAATCTATCTTCACTCTTCCAACAACTCCTGGCAGGAAATCTGGCCAGGCCAGTACATTTCCTTTCTGCAGTTCTTCTGGACAGGATGTAGCCAGTGATTCTACCTATGGATTTAAAACAGTTGGTTAGGTGATGTTTAGGGACAATGTAGGAAAAGAATATTTAAAAAAAAAAAAAAATTCCCTTCATGCATGCATGCAACACTAGAACAGATCCTTGAGGGAGTAATGCTCATCCTTTCTAGCACAAGAGGTTCCTGGCTGAAGTACTTATTATTCTGTTCTTATAAGCCATCTAGCTACGGACAGTTTGTGCTGAGTCACTACCTGAAGGACTACTTGACGTACAAAACAGGTTTTGAGCACAGTTCTTGAGACACAATTGCATTTGTTAGTGTAAAAGAAAAACACACCTATGTCACAGAAAAAGACAGTAATGAGGATGCACCCTGAAGAGAACACTTATCTATCTGCAGAAAATGTCAAATAGGAGCCAAAAGGAACTTAATGTTCAAGATCTGTATCCTGAAAACTGCTAGCACTGCACCACACATAAGGGACAGAAACACAAAAAAGGAGCAGCTTAATAAGGCAATTAGTTGTTTCCAGAACACAAGTTTTGAGAACTGAATTAACTAGACTCTCTAAAACACTGTGGGCAAGGCCCAGCCAAAGTGGGACAGGGACATAACTAATGGAGTATAGAAACAGGAACTATATAGGCCAACCAAGTACAGGAGGAATGAAGCAACATGGTGTTAGATCAAGAGCAGATTACTATCTTGAGAGAAGACCTGGTCATATGTCTCTGAAGGAAAAGTTTTCTCAGGTGAGTGATTGGCTTCTGACAAGTTTCCAGGGGATGAAATCAACTACCAAGAAAATGTTCTACAGTGTCTCTCCTTGTGAGAAGGAAAGGTGAATCATGAATTTTGGAGCAATTTGTTCTCATATTATCCCTCCTCTGAACTCAGTGAGGCAGATTGGACTTTTCTAGAGTCAATATAGCTGGAGAAGAAACCGACGTTCTCTGTTTATTCTGAGGCCATTTCAAAGTTCTCATTTCAGCAATCTATGCCAATGGAAACTGCTTAGGCCAAAGGCTGCAAACAAATTGCAAGGAATTCGCAAGAAAAAATTTCCAGTGTGGGAAAAACAAGTTTGGGAATCAGCCCTTTCAAGCCATATGATGGAGAATGGATGGCCAGAAAGGACCTCACAGTTCCCTATATGCTACTTATATTTCTGTTGCTATCTATTCAACAACAAAACTACCAGTCTGCTAGTTTACCTATATAAAATTAATGTGAAAGTGAATAAGCAACTAAAGCATGCAATGAAAAATCTTGAAAACTAGATTCCACCTTCCTTTATTCACTAGGCAACATATTCTGTCACTCTGCTTTCCGATATGGCTAAGAATAGAAAAGTAAGACTTAATGAATAGTTCTAGCTGGCCAGAACAAACCTAATGGTAACAGATTACAAGAGCACTTTACTATTTCAAGCTCTGAAATGAATGAGGTAAAAATTGTATAGGAAGCTTACTTGGCTCAGCTTCCTGTCTGGTGTCACATCTGTCTTTTCAGATGAGTAATATGGATACTACAAATGAATGGCAGGATTTTCTTCCTTCTCCTGACTCTACTGCATCTGAGGCAAGTGGGAATTCAATCAGATCTGTCACTAAAGAGGGGCAACTACTGAGAAAGTTTCAGAAAGTTGCACTTAAAACTCTTCACNTGGCAGTGCAACAGTTGGTGACCCTAAAAACCAAGAACAGTAGCAGATGGTTGGGTAGTTTTAAACCTATCAGAGGGGCAAAGTAGCAAAAAACCAGAAAAATAAACTAGAGGAGACATCTGGATGCTGGAAGTAAAGATTCTGCTTTACTGTTTTTTCTGTTCTTTTTATTACTTCTTATTTGGATCGTGGATAACAAAGAGTGATAAACGACCAGTTAGTGATACAACTTTAAGAAAAATCAGGAGAAGAGCAAAACCTTCTAATCCAAAGATTCTTCCCCAAAGAAATGCCCTTAACTTTAAAAATTTGTCTTTGATGTTCACATGTTATCAACAGTTTAACCCTTCTGACCTTCAGGATTGAAATATTAATGAGCAGGAAGCAGTCATGGAGCACTGTCATCAGGTTTGCAGATAATATCAAGCTGGTGATAATATCACCAGTCAGTCTGTTTAAGGGCAGAGTTGCATCCCCAGGCACCTTGACAGGCTGGAGTAAAAGGCCAACCCAGACTTCAAAAATTCAACAAGGAAAAATGGGAAGGAAAAAACTTCTGAGCAATACAGGCTGAGGAAAGCCAAGAGCAGGAGCAGTTGTGAGGGAAAGGACTCAGGGACTCTGGTGGGCAGTGAGCTGAATACTGGCCAGCTTGCACTGAGCGAACAGTGAGGACCAACAGCATCCTTGTTGACAGCTGTGTGAATAGGGTTACCATCAGAAAACCAAGGAAGTGATTATTCCTTCTCAGTGCTTATTAGATCACATCTGGAGTGCTGCATTCCATTTTGAGTTATTCACAGCAAGAAAGACATTGACAAGTTGGAGCAAGTTCAGGGATGGGATGAGACATTGGCCCTGGGAGGAGAACTTGGTTCAGCCTAGAACAGAAACAGCTATGGGGACACCTCATAGCTGCCCCCAGTGTGTATGGGGAAATTATCAGGTACTTAGAGTCAGGATTGGGAGCAGGCATGGTGGAAGACACAACCAGTAGTCATAAATGGAAGTGGGAGGTCCTAACTAGGCATAAAGAAAAAATTCCACTCTGAGGATAACTGAGCACTGAAGCTTGTCTCCCAGAAAAGTTGAGGGATCACTGTCCTTGCAGACATCTTTCAATCTTTATCAGTTTTTAACTCAGTGGAAGTTCGGTGTTGCCAAGCTTTTATTCTTGGTACCTGATTAGACATAACTCAATATTCAGTTATCCTGTCCCTTCAGACTTTTCCTGAAACTACATAGACCAGATTTTTCAGTGTCTAATGTATGGACAGAAATTCTGATGTCTCCCCTCTGCAGTTTTAACAGCAGAATGAGGAAACTGTATGTAGTCTGTAAAACAAGCACTTTGCTTGTTTCATTGGATTTCTCTCCCTTCTAGCAGTACTGTCAACTTTCCTTCTTGTTTCGAAGCCACATAATATAGAAAGGCTCAATCAAAATAGAAGGTGACTCAGTGTTGATTTCACCAGACTTAGTTTTGCTTACAGCTACCTCACTAACTACACTAAGCTTATTACCCTAAGCCAGAACTCCATCTGGTTCCCACTGACTTCTGTGGGAGTAAGGATCTACCCAATATGCTAACCTGCAATGCCTTCTCAGATGTTCAACCTGTGCTGAGAGACCTCTTTTCAAACACTGCACTAAGGACTTACCTGCTGTGGAGAAAGTACATGGTCCCAAATGTTGAGCTGGCTGATTGAGCCCACAAAAGATTCAGCTGGGTTGAATCCTTCTCCTTTTTGATCTTGCTCTTGACCCAGCACAAGTGCACCACCACCTAAACTCAGAATTTGAAGAGGGGTAGGAAAACAAAGCCTTACAGCAGGGATCCCATAAGAAGATTAAAAACTAAGCAAAACAAAAATTTTGCTGCCCTGTGTTACTAGGATTTTGCAGTGAATACCAGCCATCTTCAACAAACTCTCTCAGCAAAGCCTCTGGGAAGCCTTATGTTAGATTGAGGTAAATCAATACAGCAATTTGGAAGTGACTGTCATATACATATGGGAGCAGAAGTCACCTATGGCTGCTTCAGGAATGATACTGACTCAAAGAGATCACTTGCAGGTCAGTATTTGAAGCATAACACACAGCAATGTAAAATGCAATTTGGAGCAGGTGGGGCATATTTTACAATACTAACTTACATTTCCTGCTTTAAAAAAAGCTTGCCAAGTCATACAGGTCAAATGTGATTTCATTTCCTCAGAAGCACACTGAAAGCAATGCTCTGAGATGTGGCACACAAGTTAAATTTTTTCCCCTTGACCAGCAACACGGGAACATGCATTTTCTACATTATTGGGTATGTGGACAAGGTCAAAAAGTAATGGAGACAGCACACTTTCTTAGGTCTTATCTCTGGAGAGAACTCCAATTTAAGTGGAAAAGACAGGGGCAAACATAAGGTTCATGGAGTAAAATGCTTCAATATTTTACTTTGTATTTTAATAAAATAGTTTTTTGAAATTCTATGTAAATTTGGACAGTAGCATTATGCAAAGAGTACCAAAACAAAACCTCTTTGCAGCCAAATAATACTAGGCTTCTCACAGCTCTTCACTGCAGAAGATACTCCTTTTTATGCCCTCTGATATTACTCTATAGATGACTGATCACAGGAAACAATCAAACAGTAAACCCCACCTTGTCAGGAAAAAATACAAACATAACTTTAAATATATAACTGAAAAGAACAGGAAAAGGCTAGGTCAATCAACCCTGAACAGACATATGTAAGGAAAATGCCAGATAAACTTTATTTTGTTGAGTGAGACATTTACTCTCACAAAGGCATTCCAGAACCAGCTCTGCACAGGATCCTTTGTGGACTAAACTGTGTGTCCATAGAACAAGTTACCTATGAGTACACCCTAGAAATGTGCATTTTGTCTTCAGTGATGCTCAGTGAGGGGGAACTGTCCTCACAAGAAAGAACAGCAAACACGAGCTTTCCAGAAATCCTGAAAATGTGAATATATACTAAAAACACCTAAGTAAACATTTTCTTGCACATTCTGCAATAAAAGCAGAATGAAGGCAACAGCTGTGGTATATAACAGAAGTAAAGCATACCAGGGATTTTTGATCCAACAGAGAGCCCACTGCCTCCATCGGAGAGTTTTCCATCGATGTAGACCTTCCACGCCCCATCGGTGCACGTCCATGTGACTGCAATGTGGTGCCAGCTACCATCGTTCACGGGAGGACAGTCTGTTATCTTCTCCTTCCCATTCAC
>VZTR01019368.1:513135-524139 GCA_013400775.1 Chaetops frenatus | reverse complement strand
GGGTGGGTATTTAACCACAGGAACAATGATTTCTCATCCATTTTCTTCTTGGAATTAACTGATATACAAGCAATAGGGTAAATCTTTATCACAGCTTGAAAACAGTGTTTTTTTCAGTTTGCCAATTCCACCTGCCTGATGGTGGCCGATTGAGAAGTACAGAATCCCAAGGTGACTAAATAAAAATTAATTTTATTTACTAAATATGAACAACTTCAATAATATTAAATATAACTAAGTAGTTATATTTAGAAGGAGAAAATACAGGTTTTTTGGAAGGAAGATTCTGCACCCTTGACAACATTCCCAGTACTGCAAGTAGCTTTTTCCCCCACTATAAATGCTGGTCCTGTACCTGCACTGTTTGTTCTTCCTTCTTTCTGCGCTCTTCATCTTGCAAGCGTTTTTGCTGCTTCTTAGACACCACTTCTGTGAAACCATCATCATTCAAGTTAGATTGGGAGTCTTCAACTACTGTCACTTCAGGGTGATCATCAATGATCACAACACCTATAGGAAAAGGAAAGGTATAGATGCTGCTGTTTCAACAGCTTCAGGTGCAATGCACCAAGCCAAAATTGGCTTTGGAGTGGAAGTTACTTCCCCACAGACACAGATGGGGGCCCTGATCAATGGCAAACTGCTGCTTGCCAAGTGCTAGAGTTGATATTTAAGAACTTTAAAACTGGAGCTTCCTCTACCAGATTCTCCAGGAAATATGAACTAAAACACTGCAATGAATAATGAACAACCTTCCCAGATATCAGCTCGAACCCTAGCAGTGATAACCACTGCTTTTATCTTTGAAAATTAACTAAGTTATGAGAATGTGATGGAGAATGGTATGACTGGAAGTTTATGATTGTACAAAATTATTCTCATCTATACATAACACACAATTAGGTTTGCCACCTTTTAGAGGCACACACATTATCAGATATCACAAAGCCATGCTCAAGTGTACAATTATTCTGCTGTTCTAAAAAAAATCCCCTTAAGTTTTCAAACTTCTAGCTCTATTTGCAACAAAACTAGCAGAACTATCAAAAATTATTAGGATATTATCAATACATACTTGCATAATTATTAAGATCAAATTGAGACAAGGCATCCACTTTTTCCTTAGGCTTCTTTGGACCAGCCTTTGGTTCTTCTCTCTTTTTGCCACTTGCATCCTTGGTGGTCTTCTGTCCTGCAGCAGTGACACCTCCTTCCTCCTGATGTACAGAGTTGCCATTGGCAGGATCAACACCAGGCACAGGTGCTGCCTGCTCTTCAAATGGCCTGTGTTAGAAAAAAAATTTGAAAATTAAGACACAGAGAATGCTCAGGAGGGAGCCAAGAATCTAATCCAGATCTCAGTGTAGGGCTGTGTTTACTGACTTCTTAGTAGGGTCCAGACTTTTTACTTTCAGCTCCTAATGAGAAGCTCCACAGCAAAAGCTGCTTTGGGGAAATATCAAATGCCCTGCTAAATTATCCATCAAAATAAGCATATGGAAAAATAAAGTTTAGTCTAAATGGTAAGCATTTCTCAACGTGCTTGTCTGTGTTAGGTGACTGATCTAAAATGCAATGCAGTAATTTATACATTAATTGCAAAACTGCTCACATGAACATTTCTGCTTGCATCCAAATCTCGAGAAACACCGCTCAACTCAGAAACAGCACTGCAGATTTTTTAATCATGCATTTTTAGCATTGTGCATACAAAACCACTCTGCTCTCAGCTTCAGGTTCTAAGTGTCTGTATACAAATGGAAAAAATAAAGTACAGAGCCATGGGTGCATGTGCATGTATCAGCATCTTTTCCACCACTCTACAGATCTGAGCTAACTGCTTATGGTTTCAAACCACAAGAGAACAGAAGACCATGACCCTGTGTGCTTCCTCACAGAGGCTGGGTACTCACCCTCTTTTTCCACTTCTGGGAGGAGGACCACTCCGCCTTTCACTCCGGGGCCCTGAGAAATTCCTCCCTGGCTTAGCTGGCCCGTTGTTGCCACGTCGGTTCTGACGGTCTATTCCAGGCCGCTGACTGGAGAAGCTTCTCTTGGCTATTTCCCTTTTTGGAGCTCCAGTGTTTTCTCCTGCCTTTGCAGCCACCTGTGCTACTGCATCTGCTGTTTTCTTCTCATCTCTTTCCCGCCTCTCATTGAAGTCGCTGCTTTCCGAGGCTGTCTCCCACTCTTCATTTGCCTGGTCTGAAGAGTTCTGGTTGGACAAGTCTGGTGTCTTACTTCCTGACACATCCAGAGCAGGGTTGGAGGGCTCATTAACTGTATTATTAACTGAGGCACTCGTTGTGGAGCTGGTCACCACCTCACTGATCTTGGATGCAGCCTCTCTCTCTTTTAGGCGCCTGAAGCGTGGTGGCTTATCCTGCCTTGGAGGCCGGGCAGGCCTTTGTCTTCGGGGCCTCTCTCTGTTTGGATCAAACTTTCTCTCAAATTTTGGAGGTCTTTTATCAATTGTCATGGGACCATAATGCTCATTTCTTCTTGGAGGCTCCCCATCTTCTGGTTTAATGATCTCTGTTTGCCGAGGGTTCCACTGATTGTCCCTGTAGGCTGGTCTCCTTATGGTGGATGGACGTGGAGGACGCCCCCCAGGATCCCTGCCACCACGTCTGTACATTCCCCCTCTGCCTCGCCTGGAAGGCTCTCCTTTAGGAAGAAACCCTGGTTTGGGCTTGTTCTCATCATCTCTTATGTATGTTTTTTCTAGGGATCTGTTGTCTACTCTGATATTGTTCTCAGGTTTGAATGACAGGGGCTTTGGAGGCTTCTTGCCGTCAGCTCTTTCTTCTCTTTTCGGGTGCTTGCCCTTGATGACGCTGTCTTTGTCTGAGAGCAGGGTGTCACTCGCGCTCTCGTGCACTTCGCTGTCAGAATCTGTCTCTGAGCCATGCTGGCGCCGCCGTTTCGGGATGACTTCAAAGTCAGAACTCTCACTACGAGTTTCACTCTCTTCTCTTTGCCTAACAGGCCCTGAAGGCACATGCTCTGATCTAGGCTTAGGATCTCTGTAGTGTGGGTACTCTCTATTATGGCCTCTACTGCCCCGACCACGTCCTCCGTAAGAACCCCTGTAACTACGGCCCCTAGAATAATACTCACCACGACCTCTGCCTCTGTATCCCTGATCTGGGAACCAGTCCCTATCCCTGGCCTCTTTCCAGTATGTCCTAGGTGGCAAGCCAGGCTCTCTTTTTACTGGCCTGGTTTCTAAGCGTGGTTTCTCCACCACCTCCCTGCTCACCACCTTCTCAGGCTGCTTGTCCTCCTTGCTGGGGGGAGCGGGGGGCTGCACGTGTGGCGGGGGCTGCGCGGCCGGCTGGGCAGCCAGGGGCTGTGGGATGGCTGGGGGCAGCTGGGCAGTGGCTGGCTGGGCAGCTGGGAGCTGCTGCTGGACTGCAGGGGCAGGAGGCTGCACCACAGCTTTAGCTGCAGCCTCAGGCTGACTGCTCTCCTGGCTTGCTGGTGCAGGAGCAGCATCCTGGGTTATCTTCTTAGCCAGAGGAGCACTGCTGGAGGTCGGTCTCTCAGGCTCAGCCTGGGACAGTGGCACTTGAGGTGCTTCCTTTTTGTCACTTTTTTCTGGCTTGCCTGGTTTCTCACCAGCTGTCTTTTCTCCTTCCTTCTCCTTTCTCTGCTCGCGCTCTTCTCTCTGTTCACGCTCTTCCTTCATATCCCTAAGCACGGGTTTCTTAATAGGACCTGATCTTCTTACTGGTCTATCACCACCTTCATCTCTCCTGCCATAACCTGGCCTAGGACCCCATCTTGTTTCAGACTTAGGTTTGAAAGTTTTCTCAGGTTTTGGTCCTTCTGATGCTCTATTAGTGATCAAAATTTCTTTTTTCGGCTTAATCTCAAGTCTCTCAATTGTTTCCTTTGTCTCAATAGGTCTGTTACTTAATTTAGGGATATTTGCTGCTGTTTCACTTCTCTGATCTTCTGATTTTAGAGAATGACTTGAACCATGGGAAATGCTTCTCTTTAATGAAGAGTGACTTTCTCCCACAGGCACCAATTCTTCTGGAGAGCTACGTGTAACCTTCTCATTCATTCCTTCAAAATTCACTGCTGTGTTAGGTGTGTCAGTTTGGAGAGGTTGTACATCTTCCAAAGGCCTGCTTGGGAACTTTTGTACCTCTACCTCTCCTGATTCTCTGAAAAATTCTGTCTTTGGATGAGAGTCCAACTGGTTGTGGTCTACAGGATAAGCACTGGCAGGGACAGCAACTCGCTCTTGCTCCAAGTGTGCCTCAGACCTAAGCAGAAAGCAGTTAAGAATATTAGCGTGCAGGGGAAAAATTTATTCATACCTAATTACTCTAATAAAGTAATTTTTTATTAAGGATCCATGTCAGTTCTAGAAAGTAATAGGAAATAATTTTTAATGGAGCCACCAACTGTTACCCAGATGGCAGCAGAGCAAGAAGAATTTCTGAATACTTCTAAGATGCAGAGGAAAATCCTGATCATTCACCAGGGAGCAAAGGCCAAAAGGGATTGTTTTGCTTTATATCTCCTGTACTTAACACACCACTTTTGAAACAAGTTCACATTGCATAGCAGTTCTCTAAAATGGGGAGAACAGAGAGCAAATGGAGAACAGGGAACACTGGAGGAATGTTCAACAAAACTGCAAATTCAAAATATTCTGGCAATCACCATTCATCTAGGCTAATAATCCTAAACAAGGGGTAAATTGTCTTTCTGTACCCTGCTACAGAGTAGGCACGTTTTCTGTTTTGTACAACAGCACCAAGCACTCTGCAATCCCCCAGTCACAACTCCTCCTTTCAAGTTTTGTGTGAAGCCACAACCCAGCCAGTCAAATCTGCATTTTACAACCTGTGTGACATGGAGAGTGGCACAGCTCAGGCTCACCTTAAATCATCAGGCTCTTCTAAGACCTTGGGAGGAGAACTGGACTGCTGGGATTCTGCGTGGGGGTAAGGGTCTGAGCCCCACATCATGCGTGGCTCTGACAGAGGCACGCTGTGCTCCCTTGCAGAGCGAGCCATGTGCTCAAATGAATCTGAACCAGCTGCTGAGCCTTCCAGCTGCTCTCTTCTCATCAGTGGCTTGGGAGGCATAATTCCTGTGGCAGAGTAAAATTCAACAATTGAAACAAACTTAACGTTAGCAAAGAAACCAACCCCAATACAAAAAAAGCCTGTCAGAGGTACCATTCCCTCTCCTCCCATCTCCTCCCCTTTGACAGTCTGTGTTGCAACCAAGTGTCTATTCCCTGCCAGCTGACCTCAGAATGACCAAATAATACTTAACACTTGTATCCCCTATCCCAACAAAAGGAGAAAGCTGTCTGCTTTCACTATCATGGCAAGAACCAGGCCTGTGGACCTGTAAACTCATGGATGAAGTTTCTGCTGTAACATCTGAATGGCAAAAGGCAAGATGAGTGTACACACAGCTAGTTTTTTATAGTTTATCATTCCAGTTTTTTCTTTGTACCATTTCAAAGAAATTCTGCATTTTCACTATCCTTGCTTAGCTGCCATTTCCTTGATTCATTTCTTGCACTCACTGAGGATACCATTTCCCCTGCTCTTCAGTTGGACAGGTATCTCCATTACATTAAGTGACAGACTTCTATTATTTACGCCCAAGAGCTTTCCTAACTACAAATCAGATGCCTACTCCCCAAATTAAAAAGGACTTTTTAGGGTCAAGAATCTGAAACCACCAATTTATTAAGACTCTGGAGTTGTTCATATGTAATGTAACAATAGCAAAGTTTCACGGGTTTTTTTTTAGGAAGCAACGTAGTGCCAAGTGCTAAGATGAAACCCAAATGGTAAATACACCTTTTCTCAGTTCAACCTAACTCTTGCCAGCTTTCTGTCTCTAACAGAGGAAGGCTGATGCTGACATTCTCAATCATCTTAACTGTCACTCACATGCCTGCAGTGTGACAGCTGGGATTTTTGCAGTCAAAGGTATACATTCTCATAGGACTATAATTTTAGCCACATATGACTACAATCTATTTTGTCTTAAACAATAAAATAATGTAGATTTCTTCTTAAAAACCCAGCCATTCACTAAACAAAGTGTGTTAAGGGACAGCTTCTATTTCAAAACCAACTAAGTTCAACAGCCAAAAAAACGTTTCCAGGTTTACCTGGATGAATAGGAGGCATATCCATGGCAGGTCTTCCCGACATCATCCGTGGGTCCATGTAGGATTGCATCATGAGCCAGCGGGGGTCAAAGCCCATGGAAGCCAAATGCTGGGGATGGGGCTGCATGGGCTGGTAAAGGGGTCTGTGCTGGGGTGGTGGCACAGGGCCACTCGAAGGCTGGGAGGGAGCAGACTGTGGAAGGACACCTTGCTGCTGCTGCTGCCACTGCTGCTGTTTCATTTGCTCCTGCAGATCAAAACACAGTATTACAGGACTTTTTGGTAAGATGAAGTCTTGAGCACAGCTCTAATAACTGTTGGAAACTGTAAGTATAATTATCTCCAGGACAGCAAGCATTCTGAAAGTTAATTGCAAACATGCATCAGGATGAGTTAGGAGGAAAGAGAGAAAACCAGACTGGACAATTTACAACAGCTACAGCTTAACTGGTGTGCAGCTGAGACACAGAACAAGCTATACTTCATGCATGTCATTAATGCAAAGTGCTCTTCAGACCACAGGACCCAATTTCAACTCATATCTGTGAGTGCCACACCCTTTTAGAGGAAGCTGCAGAAATAATCAATCATCAGACTTCAGGTTCCACAGGTAAGCCCAGAGCAATGCCAGTGTGGGCCAGTTTTAAAGTCTCTCTTTCCTTCTGCTCGCTTATAGGCCCTCCAAGTCACAAGAAGTGTTTCAGGCAGAGCAATTCCTGCCAATACCATTTTCTAGAAGCTGGAGACCAAAGCCTCAGGATTTCTGAAATTTCTATAGTCACTTTCTTATTCAGAATAAGGCAGAACACAGCATTCTTTAAATGATCCTCCTTTTAATGAACTGGATTATTACCTGCTGCCTCTGAAATCTTGGTGGTAGTGATTTCTGGAACTGCTTAGAATAGCCTGAGGAAACAGCAGGACGAGGTTGAGATCCTGAGTCTGGCTCATTCTCATGAGTCACCTGTGAAGCCTCTTTCTCATTCCGACCACTGTCTTGTCGAGTAAAGACTGCTTGATCTTCTGAAAAAAAAACCAAACCAACAACAAAACCCCCACCTATGTGAGACAAGAGTCAATCTTAAAACTGACAATTTTACCAGAATGTCAGCTAAAGAATGTTCTAAAATGTCTGCCTTCTCTAACTTTACAGTCTCAGTTTCCAAAACCAATAAAGGCACAAAAATTCAAGGACAACCCCTCAAAACAGAACAACTATTGTTATTACACCTCTCTCTTTTTTAATCTTAAATACACTGGGAAATCAACCACAGGCATTTAGGTTGCAGCTATTATGTGATTTAAGAAGTGCTGTATCAATGATACCATAGTGCATTTGGATCAACTTTTTATGAGCTAAGGTTTGGTTTTACAAACAATTTTATCCATCTAAAGATAACATTACCTTACTAAATGTAGTCTAACTGTTCTCCTGTGGCATTCCACTTTCAGTACAAAAACTGCACCACATTTAAATAGGTGCCCAGGCTTGCTGATAGAACTTAATAGGCTTGATGAAAGAACAGAATAGCTGAAATAATTTGCACTGCTTTTTAAGCAACATGGGTGGCTGACCCTTCTTTAGGAAGAGAAGAAAACCTGCTTTTCTTTCTGTATTCCTCAAAGTCCAGCCTAAATCACAGAAGCCATTTTTTCCCCTTAATCTTTTGATGAGCTGGGCAAACAGGCTTAGCTCAAAGGACAGTTATCAGCTGTAATGCACCAGGAAAATAATTGGTCTACATACACTAGGTTAATTAGGTATGCAAATGAGACTTCTAGATGACAGCTATGCTCCATGACTCAGCTTTAAGGACAACTCCTAGTTGTATGCAAGCATACCTTTTTCTTCCTTGTTATTCTTGGTTTCACTTTCTTGTTTTTCTACTACAGGTGTTGCCACAGGTTCTACAGGCTCAGGAACCTCGTGTGCTGGTTTCTCATCTTCTTTCTCTTTCTCATTCTCCCTCTCCTCTTTTTCCACCTCTTTTTCTTTCTCCTTCTCCACTTCTTGTTCTTTGGCCTTCTCCAGTTTTTCTTTTTCTTCTTTTTCCTTTTCCTTCTCCCTTTCCCTCTCTCTCTCCTTTTCCTTCTCTCTCTCTTTTTCTCGCTCCCTCTCCCGTTCCCTCTCCTTTTCCCTCTCCCGCTCCCGTTCTCTCTCCCTCTCCCTTTCTCTCTCCCTTTCCCTCTCCCTCTCTTTCAGAGGGTCTTCCCGGGAGGGTTTTGTCATGCAGCCGAATTTCTCATTTAACCGTTTGAGCTTTTCAGCACAAGCTGCTTTTCTCTGCTCTTCCATTCTCCTCTCTTCCTCTTCTCGCCGCTTACGGGCTCTCTCCACTGCAGCTGATATCTCTGACTGCTGCCTTCTCCTCTGCTTCCAAATTTCATCTTCATCTGGTACTGGTTTAGGGGGAAAGGGTCCCTGCCTTCCCATCTGGCGATCAGGGGGAGGAGGGTGCTGCAAGGAGAAAACCAGTCAGGTTGAACACGTGTTACATAAGCAGCCAGCTGAAATATTTCATTTTAACTATTTGTCAACACAGGTGTATCTGCACGGCATCTTTAAAAAGCATGATTTGGAAGAAAAAGCCAGCCCCCACCTTCCTGATCCGGTTCAGACTCTCACAACCTGAGCTCAGAAAGGAGAGGGAGAGAATCACCTGGGCACATGTCAACTCTCCTCCCCATTACCATCAAGGCAAAGTGACAGCAAAGATCACAAATATATTTTAGATTTGGTTACAGGCTGCTCTAAATCCCGGAGACTCAGGGCAGATCTCAGACAAAAGTCCCTCAAGGAGCCAAAGAATTTCAAGGTAGCTCAGGATAAGAGAGATTTCAATTCACATTTCATTTGGGACTCCATCTCCACATCTGTCTTGGCAGTCATTCCCCCCAGCACTGTTCCCATTCTCCTCTCCAGTTCCCAAGTGGGGCTGGATAACTAAAAGCTCTTGAAATTCTTGTGCATTTCACATGGCACTTACAAGATGGGGCTGCTTTACACACTTGGCAGCATGGCTGTGTTGGGGTCCCATTCCTACCAGCCCCAGGCACTATGATAACTTCCCTTGTTAAAGGAAAGGCTTATCATTATATAAAGCATATTTTTACTTTTCTTAGTCTAAACTCCTCCACCACAGCATTAAAGAATTTAACTCAAGCAACTAAAGACAATTCTAATCTTTCTTACCGGTGGTAGAATAGATTTAGGAGGAAGAGCAGGGCCACCTCTCTCATGTATAGAAGGCTGTGGTGGACCTCGATCCTGCTGGATCAAACACAGTACCAGGGTTAAGCAAGCTCCTAATCACACCCAAGATGAAAACTTTTAGATTTACTGTTTTCTACTGCATTAAGATACTACACCTAATAAGGCACTGTTTTTGCAAAACAAGGGCAAAAATATTTTCACTTTTATGTACTGAAAGCTGAACAATTGATGTTTCTGCACCATTTTTTGTTAGATTCAATGTAGCATCAAACTTTAAAGAACAGTGTGATCTTTAATACAGAGAGAAAGAGCACGTAAAACCAATCCCAGATCCCCTATCTTCATTATTATTGGTGTCAAGAGAAAATATTTCTGGGAAATTTTCAAAACCAAAAGTAGCTTTTCCTGGGGAAAAAAATAAAAATAGGGCCATAGCAGGCATAAATTGAGGCAGATGGCAATATTCCTCTACTAGAGGAAACCAAAAATGGCTGAGCTGATAAATTCTACATGGTCTGTACAAAATCTATTAGCGTGAGAAGTGAACTCACATTACAACTAAGCTGCACTGCAGAAAGTGGACCATGATACTAAAAAAATCCACACACCCATGAAAAATATGTGGGCTATTTATCCACTGGAAAACTTGATAAACACCAGAATGGCTTCATTCAGTTCCAGGGATGGACAGAGGAGAGCCCTGAGTCTGTCAGCTGAGCCCCAGTGCCTGACACACGAGCTCTCACCCCTCAGCAGTGTGGGGCAGGACACACTACATAAAGCCAGGCTATTTTTGTGCTGCTACCAGAGGCAGCTAAGTTGTCTGAGCAGCACCTGATCAGTTAGCACAGCTCAGATAATGCTTTCAGCAGCTAATGCCTTCCTTCATGTTCATAACCTTAATTGACCTGACAGTTTGGAAAGACACCTGAGTCGGAGCTCTCCGGACGAGGCTGCTGCCACAGGAGCTGAAGACAAGAGCACACAAACCTGATCAAGCTGAGAGCTTTTGCTGTAAGGCCCTTTGGCTGCTGCTGTGGAAACCTGGGTGGCAGACTTGGCATTTGTCTGTTCTTCTGTTTCCTTCTGGCCATCAGGACTCTGGGAATCTTTTGATGGTGTTTGTTCATCACTATGTGCAAAGAAATAAGAAAAACAGAGTGCGTACACCACACAGGGATTTGGTGATTTATCTTCCAGCCTCAGTGTTTCTTAGTCAGGATAATTTCTACTCCACACCCAGCTGACTGGAGTCTGCAGGCAGTTATGCAACTGAATACAGTATTAAATTACAGGAATTAGTGTTATTGGAATGAGTACTTGCACTCATTTCATTCAATCTTTCCAAAATCTAGATAAGTGACATTTCACATCTAACTGGCAACACCAACTCACCCACTTTCTTTCTCCTTTTGACTGCTTCCTTGCTCATCATCATCACTGAAATTCAACTGCTCAGTGTAATCCACTTCACTCTGAGCACCTGATGCATAAACAAATATTCAATTAATCTTTCAGAAACATTCAGCATACAAAAACCAGACCATTAATCTGATGTTCTTACCTGCCCAGCCTTCATCAGCCTCAGCATCTAGATTATCAAATTTATCAAGCTCTTTGAGTTCACTAGCAC
>VZTR01019368.1:486392-498311 GCA_013400775.1 Chaetops frenatus | reverse complement strand
TAGCTGCCACAAATTCTAAATATCCTGGTCTCTCTTAAGGAACATTTACTTGTACCCTCTTAGACATTTAGAGCTGGTACAAGAACAAACTGAATGCATGAAGTCCAGACTGCAAAAAACCAAGTTTTTAAGGTAAAACCCCAGCAAACAAAACCCCCACACATATCAGACAGGCCTTTTCCACTAAGTTCCTACCTCTCCTGATCATTTCAGAGCTCACCTATATGACTTGTTTAGAATTTAAGTCTGTAAACTTTGCATAGTGTTCCACTTGGGCCAACTGAAGCCTTGAAAAGGTATCACCTCTGCTTCAGAAAATAGTTTTTCATGATTAAATAAGTTAAAAATATAATCTACTTTGAGGTCACTTTTGAGGACTGAGTGGAAATAAGTATAAAACATTGAACAACTTAATTCAGAAATTTTTGCCTGACCAGATGATAAACTCTCTTGATCCATATTTATACACTGCATTTTTAAACCCCTACCTAGACAAAAAAAGTCTGATTTTTTCTTTTTTTACACAAGTGTAACATGTCAAGAGATTTCTTCAGCAGTATTACAGCTAGCTTTAAAACAGTCCTTTCATCTTAACCCCCCCACCTCACACCTATTTATCAGAACAATCAGAACAGGGAACATGTACAGGAGTCTACCAGGATTCTGAAGTCTTAAAACCATTAAAAATACTGGAATAATTCTCACAATTCCTATATTCAATGCAGCAAGGACATCTAGTCCCTGTCACCTCTACTCCAAGGGCTGTATTTTGGCCAAATTTGGAGAAAGATGGACTGGAATGACTTAAGGCAAAGAGCACCGTTCAAGAGTCAAACCAGCTGAAGATTTCCCAGAACCTTGAACTCTTAGTGCCTCAAATGCCCATCTGTGAAGTGGGAAACATCACAAAAAATATCACATGGAAGTTTATTTGTAACTGGGACACATTAGCACCTCTCTCAAAACAGAAACCAAGAAAGCAATCCAGAAAGAATTTTCATACACTATTTTAAGCACACTAAAAGTGGTTAAAGGGTAAAAATCATCATATACAAAACTGTTATTTGTATCCAGCCATAACTTCACTTTTCTAAGAATAGCTTTGTTTCTGGGACACCAAACAATGTGGTTCTCATAAATTCTGGAACCAAATACAACGACTAAAAAAAAAAAAAAAAAAAAAACCCAACAAAAAAAGAAATTCAACTTTTTTTTACCACATATTCCATTACTTTCAGAGGTAGATGCTCCCAAATAAGTGTTAGTAATTTCAAAAAAATTTCACTGCACACAAAAATATGGCATTAAAAATTTCAGATAAAAAGATTTAATTTCAACTGTAAGTCTGGCATACTTAGATTCTAGAACTGAAGAAGCTGCCCACTACTGCAAAAGCTAAGAATAATCTCCAGCTAGATACTAATTCTTGACAAACAACTGTGTGCAATCTTCAGAAAAGCGACCAATTTAGATTAATTACAGAAATAGAATGCCAATTTAAAACAAAGAAACAGAGGATACTGGAGTCAAAGTACTTGGAACCCATGAAAGCCGCCTTCATGCTTTTTGTAATCCATTCTCAAAGAACCCTATTATTTTAAAAGGACACTCCAAAATACTGTGCAATTACTGAATACATGGGTTTTGGATGTTTTTGGTTGTGTCCAGAGAAGGTTGCCCACAAATTAAAAATGGAATTACAATTAAAAATCCTGACTTCACTTCTCTGACATGGATGTTTATAAACAATACACATCAACAACATCTTGATGACCTTACACTTTAAACTTTGTCATGCCCACAGTATGACTCTGAGACCAACATTTTCAGCCTAATTTTTATTTACAAAAACATAACAATAAAACAAATAAAAATTTTGGCCATTTATCCCACTATTAAGAATTCTTAAGAACTTCAGCACTATCAGCTTAATACAACACAAAAACAAGCTTGGAGAACCTCCAGTATTACCTGGGTAGCAAAGAAGTCTCTGTCAAACCTAAGTATTTAACAGAGCCTCTCAAGCCAGCATTTCCCTTCCCCTCCAAGAGCCACTTGCAGGAAGGTTCATTATCAAGCAGATTGCTGTAAGCAGGTTGAAAATTGCAGGAAAACTTTGGGGACTTCAAGCTTGTTTTTCATGTACCTCTGTCCCAGCTCTTCAGCTCTTCAAAGACTTCTGGGTAGATCTCACTACAACTCATTCTGAACAAGACCTACTCAATTTTATAATACACCTTTCCATCTCTAGATTTTGGGCTCACTGGTTTTCAGCAGAGCTTGAAAGAGGGTACAAAGAACTTATTGCATGGACTCTATAAAATCCATGGAGATTGGCAGCCAAGTAGGAAAAGAAAAGCCTTCAATCACCATGTCTTCTACACCCACCACCTCAGTGGGAGAACTGTAGGACAGGCATAGTCTACAGAGGATTTAACAGCCACCAAATGGAAAAAAATCAACATTAGTTTGGCTCTTTAGAACCAAGACACTCCAACCTGAGACAAAGCCAGAGCAAAGCACGCTTTCAATCATTCTTCAAACAACTCCTTTTTAAAGCCTAAAAAAGTCTTTCCAAAACAGTACCAAAACTAAGGATGTCAGGTGGAAAACAGACCACGACACAAGACAGCCATTTTAGGGTATTATCCCCACAGATGCATCTTTTAAAAATGGAGTTTGTAGATGCCAGAAATGAGCATCCACAAATATGTCTGCATCAATTCTAACAGACAGCCAACAACAGTCTAAATAGAGCTACTAAGCTAAGCAATGAAAAACAACCCAAATTAGCCACCCACAAAAAAAAAGTCTACTCAGGAACGAACTTCACCACAAAGCATATGTTACTTTGAACCAGCAATCTATGGAGCAAGCAAATCTGCTGCCTTAGAAATTCTGCAAGGCAGCTTGCTGAACTGATTTTTTTGGGAGAAATACAAATCACCTAAAGCCTGACTTTCCAACAGGAAAACCAGCAACAAGCCACAACAGCTCAGGGAATTTTTGTTAGGAGCATTTTAAGACTAACATGGCACTAACCAAACTTTTAGGACACATATTGCAGAAAAAAAATAAATCTCTCAGTTCTATTCTTCTTTTTTTCTTGAGAACAAAAGAAAAAGTAATATTAAAACCCACAGATCCAAGTACAGCAAACCACAAATTTGTCTCTATCCACAGATTTTAATACATATTTAACTGTATGTGCACAAATACTTCACAGAAACCATATTCCTGTGGAACAGCCTTGCCAAAAGAAGCTTGATCAGTAGGATCAATCAGAATCAGCATGACTTAAATGTGTCCACATAACAAGGGATTAAAAAGCCACAGACAGGTTAAACTCACACTTGGCAATAAAACTGTCAAAAATGCACGGAATATTTTCATGTGTCACACTGCTTTCTTTCAGCTAAGATAATTTCTGATATTTCTACTGCTTATGAAATCTCCTTTTTAAGTGACCTCAGGTAACTGGTCTCAGGTATTCTGGTCCTCTCCCAAGACAGAATGATGCCAGTGCAGCTATTTAAGAACTCTGGGGGGAAACAGGACAGTTTTCATTTCATTTAGTTGTATTTTTTTGCATGTTTATATTCAGAGCATCAAATAAAGCTGTTCAGTATCCTGACAAATACTATCTAAATATTACCTATAACAATGCAGTTTTCTAGGAATTCAGTCCTTTTAATTTTTGTCACTTTCTTCCATGTTTTCTACCAATGCCCCAAATTTGGTCTCCAGCTTCCTACTGGATAAGAGAAGCTGTTTATCAAGACACCTCTTACATTTACTTCTGCCTTTTACAGGGAGGTAAGGAGATAATGTAGAGATGCACTCAAGCATAAATACAGCTGTTCTTAAAACAAAATGCTGAAAATAGAAGTTCCTAAAAATTTTATTCAGTTCTCAACTACTGCACATGCAGAAGGTATTATACCCCTGTCTGCTTTAGCTGTATAATTAAATAGTGTTAGTTGTATTTTAATGATAACTTTACAATTAAAATAGAAACTGATAAAAAAAAAAAATCAATTGTCAGAGTGGAGTATCAAACACAATCAAATTAAGAAACTCCCTTCAGTGAATTCTGTGTCTGGTAATTCTTTGGATTTCCAGAGGTTAGATAATGAAAAATGGTACAAGTATCACCAGAAGAGTTTTAACAAAAGCTCTTCTACTATTCTGACCTGAAAACTCAACATCTGCCACCTCAAGCAGCAGCAATTTGAAGCAAGTAAGACTCCTACAAAATCCTCTCCAATACTTTGGTAGTCAGGTACCTTGAAGAAGTGAAATACACGATGTCCATACTCAGCCTTAAGGCTCAAGTCCTTAGCCAAAAAAAAAAATAAAATTGATTACTAGCTTAAAAGTTCTAGATAGAAGTGATTTGAATTTGGCTTCTGACTTTAGAAATTTTACTTTGGTCCCTTTTTTCCAACTTTTTTGTAACATGAGGAGTAGTTCTTTAGGATAACAGCCTGATGGAACTTGCATATGATCAAATACTAAAGAGAAGGGACTTAAAGGGTGAAGGTGTGAACCTGATTGCACAGGCAGCAGAAAATCTTGACAATCAGAAACCCTGGATATGCCACTAAACCAAATGCACCCTAGGTTCAGCATTCCCCTCTACTGGAACAGCCCAGACTGATCCTGGTAGCACACCAGCATTTCTTATTCTGCCTCTACAGTCACAGTTTTGTGAGGCTGCACTTGTCCCAGAGAGCTTCCCACTGATGACGGAGGTGATTTGGAATCATGTTTAATGAAATAGTTCTCCACATGTCTGCTTGCAGACTCCAAGAGTAATGATTATCAGACTTGCCCACTACTTCTCAGAGCAAATTCCCAGTTTGGGCCGAGGCACAATGAGGCAGCCATGCAAATCCTTATTTCTCACTGACACATGAATAAAAAGCTTCCAGAGGCTGAAAAGATCCCAGACTGTAGGATATGAGAACATCACAGGGGAATATAGTGACCAGGTGAATACAGCACAACCTTCACTGGCACTGCAACTGTCCAGTTCATTTTCTCATTCCTTCTACATGAACCAGAGCAGTGGCGAGAAACTTAACCCCACAACCACAGCTCAAGTGCAAATGAGCAGTAACTACCAATACCTGTATTAAAAGCACTCCAAGTGTCAGCCCTTTTCAAATTATCCAAGCTTCTTTGCCAGAAAGGATTTTTCAAGACGTTCCAGTAAGAAGGCTGACAGTGAGTGTCCTACCTAAATCAGCACCAGCACTGGACAAAGCCAATGCACCAACCCAACACAGCTCTTCTGGCCACGTGCTGATAAACCTCAGGCACAAATTTAGATGTTTCACTAGACTAGCAAACATATTGCAACTAAAAATCTATGCTTTTCTGAAAACCTAACATGCCAGATGTCTTTGTAGTTCACTTTTAAATCAGGCTATTTTATTTCTTCTTAGCCTGACAATGCCTTTATAAGTATTTTCTGACTTCTTTGTCACTAAGCATTAAGCAAATTTTTTGCAAGACAGATTTTTGATTTTCCAGTTTCATGCTGTTGGTTAAGAAACTTTTATAAATTGTAGATTTTTAATTGAGGCAGGAGTTTTGAAGTTCTGGAAAGAAGCCAGGGCCAGAAAAAAAAACCCCAAACAGTTTCTATAGAATTAAAAAGAGCATCATAATGATATGCGTTCTCATTATTTCTGGGAACAGAACAATGTAAGTGCTTTTGCCCAATTAGCTTTTCAACTTGCAGATGCCAAATGAGACTTATTTTTAAGATTTGCAAAACCATTTATTAAAGAAATTTCCATTATTTGGAAGAACGAGAAGACTTCAAAGCTCACGAAACTGAATCACTGCCTATTTGAGCAGAAGATAAGGGAATAAATTAAGACAAATTCTTGCAGAAACAAGCTGTGTACCTGCTACCAAAGTGCAGGATTCAAACAGCAGCCTGGTAGGCAGCACTTTTCTCTGAATACAAAAGACTACCGTGACCTGTCTTACCTGTCAGAAGGCTTTTTAACTGAAAAACTTACAACTATTTACCAGGCTTCTTAATAGCTAATTTAGATAAGTTTATCCAGACCACAAGAGCTCTCTGTAAAGGCATCTGTTAGTGCTTGGGATCACAAACAGTCCCTTAAAAATTAAACACATTCAGCAGACTGTTACAAGCACCACTTTGTTTCTTGCTCAGCTGAACCACACCATCCAGCAAGAGCCTGGAAAGGCAAAATCATCAGGAAACAAACCCTTCTCCCCACACACAGACGGGGAGTGTCCTCCTCGGTGGTATCCTGAGTAGTGGCTGCTGTGGCAGGCTGAGAAAAAGGGGACAAAAGACAAATCCACAGTGGGGCTGCAGAAGCAGCCTGACAAGTGCTGACACACCTGGCTCCAGTGCAGGCTGAGCAGTGCTCAGGGTCTGCTCCCCTGCAGGCACTGTCTGGGGGAAAGTTACCAGGAACAGCAGCTGAGGTGAGCTGAGCTCACTCCTGAAGTCAGTCCCAGTGATAAGCTGGTGCAAAACACTTCCTTTTAGGAAGCTGATGAAAGAAAATCAATGAGTACATGAATAAAGACCAGATTCCCAACAGATGAACAGAAGTTGCAGCCATTTACAGCCAATACCCATCTTTCTACTTCATTTCTCTTTCACTTTAACACTTACTGCAAAAGCCCCTGCACTTTATTAAAAACCCTCACTGAGCTGCTGGCACATTTTCAACCCTTCCCACTCACTCCATGGAGACTGGGACAGGAGAGCAAGACAGATTAATAGAAAAAAAGTTAAACCATTCTTTTGCTGGGAGTAACTTCATGAATCTCTTTCAAAACTTCCATTTCCTGCTCCTTTACCACAATTTCCAAGCCCCACTGAAATAATTTAATAATTTTTCACAGAGGAAGTGACACTTTCTCCAGGAACAATGTTGAGCAGTCTATTTCTCTCCACATCATACTTTTCTGCATCTTTAAAGTATCCCCGACCTCAACTGCAAACAAGTAAAAATTTTTATATGTAACTTGTTTTTCCAAAGCCCCTTTTTGTAAGTTAATCCTTAAGTAACAAATAATTACATCTAAGGAGTTTTATTTTGGATATTTTTAAGAAGTTGCTTTGAAATTATGTTCAGGCAAGCTCCACTGTTCATGAGCTCCTTCAGAAATATTTTGACAGTGCACAAGAACCACTCTAGGGCTACATTCTAAAGGATTTCCCCTCTTCTTCAGAGCACATATGCAAAAATTAATCCCCTCTTTGTCAGCTCTTTTTCCCAATTCTTTTCTGTTCATCTCAAGATATTTTTGTTGTTTAAGAGTCCAACGTGAAGCTGGAAGCACTCAACAGTAGGAACCTACAGAATAAACAGTTTTGTAGTCTTGTACAACCTCACCATTATAAAAACCAGTTCAGAACAGTTACTCTGATCAATTATGTGAAGACTTAAGTTACTTGTCACCACATTCAAAACTTCCCACCTGGCCCAAATTTTTTGCTGCCTGTTACTCCTATCATATTCCTAACCTGACTGATGCACATCAAAAATAAACATAATTGCTTCTCTGTACTGAAGAGATGCTACAGCATATTTTGGAGGCTTTTAAGATACTCTCACTGTGATAGTGAGAGCCAGGGTTGCCAAATGCACCAGGACTGTAACACACTGACAGCACCAGTAAAATAAAAGCCACATCAGTGCATGTAAAGGTGATAGAATTTTGCTCCTTGGTCTGGTCCAGCTTGGAGAGAGCTCACAGCTGCTCATTCTCTTCTACCTGCTGCCCATCATCCTCTGGATCTCTGGTTACATGCTTTTCCCTGTGACTCACTCATTTCTTGGAACAGACACATCTCCTTGTTCACTGAAGAACGCTCAGCATGGAAGAGATGCAGCTGCCAACACCACACTGACAACAGCTCTGGACAATGCTGGTTACTCACAGTAAGGGTCAACTTCAGACCTCTGCTTTACTGGATTTGACCACGTCTTGTTATAAAAAAAAGGGAAAAAAAAGAGATGAGAAGCTAAACTAGAAAAGCCTTATCAGCACACCCAGCTTTATGCATCTGTCTCAGCACTACAGAATCCATTTTCCATGGAAGTTAACTTGCATCTGCCAAATGGCTGCAGATGAGGTTTAACATCTTCACTTGCTCTTGGTTCTGTTTATTCTGCTCAGAAAAAAACATCCCAGATGTCCCTTGACACTTTGCTTTCAAGATGCAGTAAATAATTCAGGCTCAACACATAATCAAAATACTTATCAAGGAACTTTTTCTTATCCAAAGCTACGTGTGTCCTACAAAGCTCTGTCCAGGCTGATAGCTTCATCTGTGGCATGAAAAGCATCTCTTAACCAAGGTGACTCCAGCAAAGCAACCACTCAGAAATGGCACAAGCCAAGTTTTTCTTACTAAAATACATCTCATTTACAGATATTGCCAAGAGAAAATGTTTTTCAGTCGTGTTTAAGAGAGCCTGGGCTTTGTACAGAGGTGTGCAGCAGAAGTCCTCTAATGAAAAGGAGCAAGAACAAGCCCTGTAAATACAGTTTTTTTTGGTTTTTTTTCAAAATGAAAGCATCAATCCCTTGATATTGAGACAGAAGTCCTTCAGTGGAATATCTGGTGAGTTTGAAACAGAAGTCCTAAAGCAATATCAGGTCTTTAACTCAGATTACTGGCTTCTCAAACAAAATGTTGCTGCACTTAAACTGATTTGAACCTTCAGCTAAGGTGCAAGTACATCCTAAATCATGACTCCTGCAAACATTCCTTAAAATGATGACTGTAGATTGAAATTGTAAGTTAAAATGTATAAACAATAAAATCTAACAACAGTCACACGCTTATGAAATATTAATTTTAAACCAGGGTGTAGTGGTTTATACAATTTCATGAGGACAGCCTGAAAAGGACTGCTTTTCTAAGCACAGAAAGTTTGATTTGCTAACTTAGGCAAGCAGTGCACCAAAAAATGGGCAGCCAAGTCATTGCTAAGCTACAACTGACAGCCCAACTAAGTAAAATTCAAGTAAGGTTGCCATTTCACTTAGGAATCAGCTGTACTTTGATTTAAATTGGTACTTAAGAGACTCCTCTTCTCTCAGCTACCCAGGACTGGGTGATGCCCCAGTTCTCCAGGCAGTACTTGTGCATTTGTTGTAGCTGAATATAAAGTGCAGTCGTTCCTGTCTCTGGTGCTGGAAGACCCTGAAAACCAAGCCCACGTTATTTTCAAATACACACCAGTTCAAATTTATCACCCTCAGATTTCAGCCTGAAGACATGTAATGTTGATTCTAATTTTCCTGTTAATCAAGACAGTGTCAGATAATTTAAACCATGAACAATGTGAATGTTAAACAGTTTCTCCCTTTAGTATGTGTTTGCAATCTGTAACAGACGAGCTCGTTAGCATTTACTTAGAATGTTATGTAATGGCTGAGGTATTTGTAATAAAAACAGTCTATTTCTGTTAGCCTGTTCTTCATAGACATAAAAGCTGTCTTCATCTGATTTTTATTAGGACTTCATCTTCCTCTGCTCTTGATGCATTTTTTAAGACTCCTGTGCACTCCATTTTCATTTCACCCATACTCACTGTGTTTTCTCCCACCTCCTCACACAAATTTTAGCTTTTATTTTTACGCTGCTTTCCCCCGTAAGCTTCTACTGGGTTTTGTAAAACCCAAACCCAAAAAACAACGAGAGCATGAAGCTGAGCAAAGGCAAAATTTCCTAGGGAAGATGAACTGGTTCTACCAGTAAAACACCACCAGCAGTCTCGTCATTACAAGCCCAACATCCATCCTCAACTAGTGGGAAGGTGCTGCATTTTCAGGGCGGAGTTTTTCCCCCTCAAACCCTCCACTACCGTAGGAGCCTCTGGAGACGTCAGCCGAAGGAAGAGGAGCGCTTTTCCTTCTCTCACATCCCCAGTCCACCACACAAGGGTTTATCCCTCTGCAAGAGCACACTGTGCAAGGCTTTAATTCTTCTGCAAGATTTTTATCTCCTCCTTTTATCCACGCCACCCCTTATATGGTATTTAGCCTAGGCTTTCTATCCTCTCTCCACTCTCCCATCCCTCCCGTTCCTTAGCCTGGAAGAAAGTTTGGAATGAAGAGATTGTACTCCCAGACACCTGGCTGGAGTCACCCTCACAGAACGAAATCGCTGCTTTGACTCGCATTCTTTCCCTTAATTGGCACCCAGCAGTCACTCAGCCCCAAACCCACATCGGAGCTCCCTTCTGAATTGCATCATCTCTCCCTTGCTCACTGGGGCCTGTTTCACTTTCCCCAGGGAAACAGGACCTATGGAAGGTGCATCCCATAAATCTGTAGAGGAGTCCATGTTAAAACTGGAGACTGATGTAACTGTCCTGCTCTACAAAAAAAAAAAAAAAAATAGAGTTCCCCTTAAGGAAAGTCTAAATGAGAGCAAAGATATTATAAATTGCTACTGAACTGCCAAGACACAGAATATTTATATTAACGAGACTCACAGAAGCAGCTGTATATTGAGTTATACATATTTCATGGGCTATTATTTACAAAGGCCAAGAACTTCATACAAGGAACGCATCCACACACTAAGGCAGGGTTTGAGGTGGCAGACAGAGCCTCAATCCTGGTCTCCAAGCAGTGGCCTAAGAGAGAACCAAGCTTTCACTTACTTCAGTTCAAAGAGCAACCTCTCAAGCACTATCACCAAACCACCTTTCCACCGAACATTTATCCAGTTCAAACAACTCCCAAAATATTGAGATTCTTACAGTCCCAAGAAAATGGTTGCAGAGTGTCATCAAAACGCCACGAAATTAACGTAGAAGGAAAATTCTCTAACCTACAGAATTTTAAAAAACCCCACCTGACAGCTACATAGAGCTCCTGGCAGTCAGTATTTAAGGTCAATCCTTTTGTTTCTCATACATGGACAAATGAGATCATGTCCTGTTTCCTGCCCCTTCAAAAGCAATTTCTTTTTTGAGCAGAGCTCTCGAAGATGAAACACCAAGTAGGCCTGGTGCCTCACTGCACAAGAAATAAAACTATTAAAAATCACAGCCCCTTTCCTTCTGTTAGAAATACTGCTAATTTCCACTAATATACCTATCTAACCCCAATCATCAGAGCAACAAGGAAAAACGGTCCTTCCTTGAAGATACTGAGTTCAAGACATTCTACCAAAAAACATATTTACAGAATACCCACGTGAAACACAAACAGGAAAGAAAAACCACAATGTCCCATTCAATACCCAGCACCGCGCTCTCATGAATGGCCCATTCCCCAGCAAGAGGGTGCGAACTGGAAATTACCCGGGCCAAATTCAGCCTCGAAATTTTCAATCCCTGCACCCCTGGATTTTGCCCACTGCAGACCAAATGCCTGAATTTCAGCCGTGTCATCTCACCATCCTTTAAGCGCTACTCATGAGAACACCCCCCAGCTCTGACCACCCCACCCCTGCAAAGCCTGGCCCTGGGAGCACAAACAGTGCCTTCCTTCACTCAGCCCTACATCAAACCACCCAAGAACCGCCTTTTACCGTCGGCGAAGAGTGGCAGAACCGTGGATGCGTATTTCAGGGCTGGAAAACCGAGGCGCCTTGCCTCCAGCACCCGCGAGAAAAGGCTGCTCCCCGCCCCCCTCCCCGCGTTTCTGCAGGAGGAATCAGAGCCGCCAAGTGCGCGCAAATGCACGCAGGGCTCGGCGCGTTCCTCGAGGAATCTCCAGAGGAGAACAGCAGGCAGAGGAGAGGGGAAGCGAGGAAGAGGGGAACCAAACGCCGTTAAAAAAAAAGGGGGGGGGGAAAGCGGGGGGCAAAAAAGAGAGCGGGAGAAGGAAGCAGCACCCCCGCAAGAGCGGTCCCAGCACGGCCGCCCCTCCCGCCGCCCCCGGGCGCGG
>VZTR01019368.1:471140-485700 GCA_013400775.1 Chaetops frenatus | reverse complement strand
ATATATATATATGTATATATATATATAGGGGCAAGACTGTCCCCTCTGCCCCACCTCGGGCTCCACTTCGCACACCCTGATAAATAAACCATTAATAAAACCATCAGCAAAGACTGAACCTGTGAGGTTTATTTGTGGCTCCCTCCTTCATGCCCCAAAAGTTACCAAACACAGAAGTAGCTCTCGACAGTTCGCATTTCACAAAACCTCAAGGTGTCGGTTTCACCGAAATTTTAGGGAGCAAGGGGAAGGAAGGCTGGCCTCACGCTCAAAATTGTGGTGGAACACCAGCAGGAGGGGGATGGACACCAGACAGCCCCCAGGTGCAGGCTCCTGCTGCTGCCAGCCCCAGCCCTCTGCCAGCACCTGGCACAGGCGGCCCAGCTTTGCACCATCCCCAGCTCAGCCGGCACCGGGGCTCTCCATGTTCCTCCTACAGCTGGGGACCTGCCCGTGGGCTCCAGCCTGCCTGGGGGTGTTTGGAGAAGAGAAAGAGAGCTGTGAGAGCTGCTGGCAGAGCCAGGAGGCACACCCAGCACCAGCTGGGTGAGCTGTGGGAGTTGTCCCCCAGCACCCGAGTTCTCAAGGGCTTCAGCGTGCGCTGCCACTGGGTGAGGATGGCAGCCCTGGCCCCGCTCCAGCTGCCCCGGCCCACCAGCCGGTACTGGTAGGGGGAGCAGGGCCCCAAAAAGATGGCCAGGGCCAGCTGGGGGTCTGTCAGGAGCAGCCTCAGCACGCTGGGCCTCACGCCGGCGCACGCAGCGATTCCGTCCACGTAGCCGATGAAACTCATCTTCAGGTTCTCTCTCTCAGCCGGATTCCTTCGGTGGGACGCAAGAAATAAAAGTCAGCACCATCCTGCCCCGGCCCCCAGCTCCAGGGGAAGCAAAGGGCTCTGGCTCAGACATCAAGTGAGCCCCAGGCTCTGGGGAAGACTCTCTTAGCCCCAAATAAAGCTAAAGGCGGAGCCTCTCTGGGGTTTGTCCCAGCAGTTCCCCGGGGTGAGCGATGAGCAGAAGTTTGTTTTGTCTCTGCAGCACAGTTGTGGCTTCCAAATCAGTTCTAACTTAACAGTACCATCCTTGTCATGCCACAAGTAGCCCTGCTCTGTCCTTCCCTGAGCTCCAGGGGTGTGGGTTTGGCTGATTTTGAGAAGCAGACACGTAGACTGTCAGGGATAAGAATGCCAAGGGGACTGGGAAAATCTGGGAAATGCAGAAAGCTTCCCATGCTGGGTATTATGCAGATGCCAACCATAACTACAGCTACTATGAACATTTCTCTATCCAGGCCCAGTTTGGTAATCGTGAAGGGAGTGTACTGAAGATATTCAAAGTTCAGTGAGCTTCTTTGAGGGCTACCTGGTGTAGAATTTGAGTTTGCTTTCAAATTTCAACCAAATCTTTAGTAATTCTTTCACTCTGATCTGCATAAGAACAACCACCAGTGTTAAAGATTTTGTGGCTANGCCCCGGCCCCCAGCTCCAGGGGAAGCAAAGGGCTCTGGCTCAGACATCAAGTGAGCCCCAGGCTCTGGGGAAGACTCTCTTAGCCCCAAATAAAGCTAAAGGCGGAGCCTCTCTGGGGTTTGTCCCAGCAGTTCCCCGGGGTGAGCGATGAGCAGAAGTTTGTTTTGTCTCTGCAGCACAGTTGTGGCTTCCAAATCAGTTCTAACTTAACAGTACCATCCTTGTCATGCCACAAGTAGCCCTGCTCTGTCCTTCCCTGAGCTCCAGGGGTGTGGGTTTGGCTGATTTTGAGAAGCAGACACGTAGACTGTCAGGGATAAGAATGCCAAGGGGACTGGGAAAATCTGGGAAATGCAGAAAGCTTCCCATGCTGGGTATTATGCAGATGCCAACCATAACTACAGCTACTATGAACATTTCTCTTATCCAGGCCCAGTTTGGTAATCGTGAAGGGAGTGTACTGAAGATATTCAAAGTTCAGTGAGCTTCTTTGAGGGCTACCTGGTGTAGAATTTGAGTTTGCTTTCAAATTTCAACCAAATCTTTAGTAATTCTTTCACTCTGATCTGCATAAGAACAACCACCAGTGTTAAAGATTTTGTGGCTAGTAGGAAATTAAGAGCCATTCTGTTTTGCCAATAGCCCTTCATATGATTAAATATTATATTTGGGATCACAACTCCATGAGCACAGGCCCAATCCTTATCCAGGGGTAACACTTACCAGACTCTCATATCCAATACCACCCTGACAAGTTGTTCTTATGAAGAGCTTTTGGATACATTTTGGACTAAAGCTACATGCAAATTTTTAGGGCCAAATTAGGGACCCTCCAGGATTTTGCAGCTTGAAGCCTTGCCTCCTTCACAGGAGGGAGGACGTGCTGATCTGCTTCAGCAAAATTTAGAGACAGCCTCAAGTGTGTTTCCCTTGCACCTCAGGCTTCCAGTCATAATCCCTGTGGCTCAGGTTTGTCCCAGCTTTTCCCCAGTGTCCCACGAGCCAGCTCTGCCCTGCTGGCAGACCTAACCCAGCCTGCACCCTGAGGTCCTTTCCTTGCTCCACCATCACCCATCCCACATCCTCATGGACACATCTCGAGCTCCTGGAAAATCCCAGTGCCAACAGGGCGCTCCAACACACACGGCAGCCTGGTGGAACACTCACCCTGACCTGCTGAAAACTGGCCCAAACTGCCCCCCACCCACACTGCCCAGCTCCACGGGGGGGTCTGGATGGCGCCTGGCCCCAAAACCAGTGGCCTCCACTGCCTGGATTTGGGAGGGAGAAGCCACGAGATGGCACCCTCAGTCTGGAGGAAACCAAACCTCCATCCTGGCACGCTGGGAACAAGGGCATGGCTTGGAGACCTGGCAGAGGAGGATCTCCAGAGCAGGAGAGTGAAAGGCAGGGGGAAAAGGAGATGGGAAGAGAAGGAAGGGGAGCTGCAGGCCCTGGTCTTGCCATAAACTGCTCCAGAGAACATCATGGTGTCTTGTTCCATAAAGGAGCCACAAGAGCATTTCCCCAGCTCACTGCGGGTGGTGAGGTGATAAATGCAGAGTTGGGTGTCCTGGGCAGGTTCCTCCCATTGCAGCCATCGAGCCCCTCCTTCCCTGGGGTGATCCTGGCACATGGCACCCATCTTACCCTGAGTGCAGGAGTATCACACACCTTTTGGCTGGTGGCTTCCTCTTCAAAACATCAGCCACCATCCTGCTGGGGGGAGGCAGCTTGTGCCAGCCTGAGAACAGAGAAACCAGCAACCTCCAGCAGCGCCTTCAGAAGAAACATTCAGCCCCTTCCCGAGGTCCCAGCACCTTTCCCGAGGTGTGGAGCAGCAGAGAAAAGCAGCTGGTGGACAGAGGCTGCCATGCTCCTGATTCCCATGGCCATCATGGAGCTGAAAGGTGCCCTAAGCCCTGTGGGCAGCAGGTCAGGCTGCCCCAAACCTCCTACCCAGCAGANCCCCAATCTCCTACCTGCAAAGACCCCCGCCACCCAGCGAGCCTGCATTTCTGATCCCACCATAATGGAGCCAGTCAGCTGGACCAAGCCAATGATGGCCAGCGTGGGCTTTTCCAGCTGGGGAGGGAAGATGCATTTGTAGAGGGAACGGTTGTCGTCGATGGCGCTGCGAACAGACTCCTCGAGGAAGGGGAATGAGAAGTTGTAGCCCGTGGCAAAGAGCACCACGTCGATGTTTTCTTCGGTTGTCCCATCTTCGAAAACAGCAGAGCTTTCAGTGAACTCCTTCACGTTTGGCTTCAACACCACAGTCCCGGAGAGGAGGCAGAATGGCAGCTCTTCGTTGATAATCATCTTAAATTTGGAGCTTGTGGCAGGGGGAAAGAGGGAAGGAGTGTTAGCAGCTGGGAGGGACCTAAATTAAACTTTTATGGTCAGAGTTCCCCTCCAACGGCTTGCTATTCCACAAATACCCCCCAAAACTGCAAACTAAGCCTTTCCTATTATGAAGACCCCCCTGACCATCCAACAAAACAATCAGAAAAAAACCACCTTTTGCTGGAAGCCAAGCCGTAGTTTGTGTGGTTGAACCATGAATTGAACTTCCGAAACCTGATCCTCCTTGTGAGGGCTGATGGGAGAAGCCAGTCCAGGAGGTGGTTGAAGCGAGTGGTGCCCACCATGTCGCAGGGGAAGCCGTGGTCTGAGACCCGGCTGATGACCCAGGTGTGGCTCCTGGTGCTGAGGAACACCTGGGGAGGAAGGCAGCTCTCAGCCTGCTGCCCAGGCACCTTGCTGGTTTCGTCCTGAATGGCAAATCCCATCTCCTGCCCTTGAGCCAAGACAGAGTTAACACCCGAGGGAAGGAGATGACATCCAGATGAACCAAACAGCTTGACAATTGTCAGTCCTCAGATGGCCCAAACTCTCCAGGAGTTGCAAAGCTTCTTCAATCGCCCTCAATTAGAATTAGGAATCTATTGAGAAACATGGGGGCAGAGCTCTCTGTGATACCCTGAGCTCTCATAGCCCCTGTCTGGACCAGCACGGGGCTGTACCTTGGCAGCCACACGGCTCAGCTCCACGGCGAGGTCACCGCCGGTGTTGCCAATGCCAACCACGAGGACCCGCTTTCCTCGGAATGCCTGCACGTCTCTGTAATCCCGGCTGTGCAGGTGCTGGCCTCTGAAGCGACTTTCAATGCCTAGGCAGAGAGCAGGGAGCATCTCCTACTGCCAGGTGCATTTACTCGCCCCAGCCTTGTGCCCAGATCCTTTGCAGCCCCCAACTCTCCCCCTCCCACCTCTGCTTGCTGCCTGTACCTCCTCAGCTCAGCCTTGCTTTGCAAATCCTAACAGAAAAGCCTGGCTGCATCTTTACAAGGCGTTTTTCCCGTTCCCTGGAATGCCCCCCACCATTTCCATGGGGTCAAGGTCCTGCCTGTTCTAGTGTGGGGACTTCTTGGGGCAGGCAGGAAAATACAACCAGGGGACCCATGGGTGCTGGCGGAAACCCTGTGGGGCAACCCCACTGCTGGGACAGGGCTTACCTGGGAAAGAAGCCAGTGGCAAGTAGGGTTCCTGGTAATGGCCAGTGCAAACCATGACAGCATCGAAGACGTGGCACTCACGGACACTGTTGGTCTCGGTGACCACCTCCCACTGGCCCGAGGTGGTGAAATCTGGGCGCTTCCTCACGCTGAGAACTGTCGTCTTGCACCAAAACCCAACAAAACAGCAGTCAGGGATCAATCACGCTGTGCTTCAGAGATGTGCCCGTGAGACGCCTGGGGCTGCCAGGAGCGGGCTGGGTCCCAGGGGAGCTGCAGGTCACCTCTGAAGCTGTCAAACCCCACCCTGCACCTGTCCCCTGGTGATGGCACTGTGGGGCAAGCCCGCCTTCCAGCAGCCTTATTTAAAACCCAGCTGCTTGTTGCTCAGGATGCAAAAGGCACGTGGTCCTCGTGGGCTGGCACCCAGCCTTGTCCTGTCCCACGTCAAACCTGCAGCTACCGATGGCTCTTCTCCCCATGTTGCGGGGTTTGGGCTCCCTGCTCACCTGGAAGCGTATGTGCCGCAGGAGGTCGAAGTGCTGGGCGTACATCCTGAAGTATTCCAGGACCAGGCTGTGGGGCAGGTAACTGGGAAAATCCTCCGGGAAGGGGAAGTCGCTGAAGCAGGACATCTCCTTAGAGGTGTTGGTGATGACTGAGCGGTACACGCTGACTCTCCCGTTGGCCGTGGAGTCCTGTGCGAAGCCAGCGGTGCCGTTTCCAGCTGTGTGCAGGCAAGGATTTTCTCCCCATAAAGTATAGGAGTATTTCCCTCCCTCACATTTTGGCGCAAGGGATAACCCAGGACTGGCACCTGCTGACAATCATGTCTGCTCCCTCCATTTCTTTCTCCATCTTGGAATCAGGAGGAGCCCCAATGTGCGGGATTGGGACATTCCCTGAGGGCACGGTCACGCTCCCCTCTTTCCTGCAGCCAAAGAGCGTTTAAGGGAGGGGACAAACCCGGGGACAAACAGAAGGCACTGACCGTGTAGCGCCAGATGCCGCCCATGTCCTCGCTGCTCTCAAAGCAGGTGGGCTCCAGCCCCTCATCCAGGCAGCACTTGACAGAGGCCAAGCCCCCAGCCCCAGCCCCAATCACGGCCACACGCCGGACCATGCTGGCCTGCAGCAGGTGACAGGCTGGAGTGGGAGCAGCTGGAAACACAAAGGCCCAGGGATCAGCAGGAACACCGGTGCCTTCTTCCCATCCCCTGCAAAAAAAACCACCCCGGTCTTCTCTGCCTGCGGGTGTCCGCGAAGGAAAATCGTCCTGGGAAAAGTCATGGCCAGCTCCTGGTTCAAGTGATGTGCACAGATCCTGCTCATCACCCTCCCTGCTGCGCTAAACCCACACTGGGAGTCCAGGAATCCCCCTCCTCCGTGGGGAGGGTGAAAAAGGATGCACTTTTAAACCTCACTGTTGCGCTTCAATTTATTCCCTTTTCCAGCCCAAACCAGGGCATGCAGAGAAGTTGCAGCTATCTTCATCTCCTGCACAAATTGATCCTCCTGAAACCTTTGTGAGAAACAGCTCCAGCTATAAGCGGGCTCGTTTTCACGCTTCCCTTTTAAATTTCCCATTAAAGAGCAATCTCTTGAAAACAAAAAGGCTTGGGAAAAAAAGGGAAAAAGGCAAAGCAATGCCTGACTGAGCAGGAGCACGGCGCAGCCATTCAGAATTGAGACGGCTCTGTGAAAGCACGGCTGGGATTACAGGATATACAAAAGGTAAGAAACCCGGGAAACGCTGGGTATAAATGGGAGGAACTCAAAAGCCGGGGGTGTGTAAACTGAGCTGCACCGAGCTTGACTGGAAAGCAAAGAAACTAGGAAAAAAATGAACCCACGTGACCTTTGATTAGATAATAAATACTCCCACTGCAGAGCCTGCAGAAAGAGTAATTCAGAAGGTTTTCTATTAGTTTTGTGTCAAAAAGTAAGTTAACATAAATAGGAACCGGAGGAAACTGAAGAAAGCCAGCGAAAAATGAGGGAGGTGCGACAAAACCCTTTGGCATCCCCAAGCCCAGCCTGAGCCACTCCTTGATCTGCAGGAACAGGGCAGGACATGCCCCCAGTCTCCTGCCTCATTTCTGGAGCCTTCTTTACCTTCAGGACAGGGTGGGCAAGCTCAGGGTGTTCAAGCCACCCCCCTTTTCCAGCGCTGCCTGCAGATGGTTTTACTCCAGCGGGTCCCTGCAACACCCCTTTACCCCCACCAGCAGCGAGGCAAAGCCAGCAGTGAGTGCCAAAACCCCGGGGAGCTGTCTGCCCACTTCTAAAGCCCGCAAAACCCATCCAGGAGAAGCGAGGAGCAAACCTTGTGGGACAGCTCTGTGCCTTCGCTGCTCAGCCCTCGGCCGAATTGGAGTTTCTCTGGCCGTGGATTGGAAGGGAAGGCTGAAGTCCAGGCAGCTGGCCCCAGCTCTTGCTCCACTGACCTTTACACCTGCACTCCCCCACCCTGTGTGCTGAAATGCTCGGGAAGAAAGCGCTCAGCCTCCCTGTGGCAGTGCCGGGTGAAAATTCAGATGGTAATCCCGAAGGGAAACGTGCTTGCAAGGACTCCCTCGCTGCCACCTGTCATTGCTCCAGCCCAGGCAGCAGCTTGGGGCTGTCCTGATCTGTCCCTCTTTTGTGGTGGGCTCGTGTTCACTCGGCATCCCCAGGAGATCAGCAGAACATGCTCCCTTTGCCAGCAGACAGCACAAATGTGGGACATGGGACATGGTGCAGCCCAGTTTTGGGGAGTCAGTGAAAGCTCTGAGTTGCCCACAGCAGTTGGTGGCACAGCCCCAGCTCTGACACGAGCCCTCCCTCCCATCACACAAAGAGAGGACACGGAGGCATCTGCAGCACACTCCTGCCACAGCCACTGAGCTTTTATTCATTTAAAGTCTCTGTGTACAAAACAAAGCCTCGGGACTGTCCAGTGGTGGGGCATGCAGGGAAGCAAAGCCAGGAGTGCTCAGCCCCACAGATTCGTGTGTGACAAACCACCACAGCCACCCAGTGCCCTGTCACTGGAAAGATGCACCAATTCAACCCAAACTGGGATTTTGAGGCCACAGTGGTTAGGTCTGGAGAAAGAGACAGCCTGACCTGTGTATGCAGCCCAGATGATTCCTGGGCACTTTTGCTCCTTTCCAGCTGTGAGACACCACCAGTTTTTCTGGTCTTGTCCTCACTGCATCCTGTCTTGTGTGATCCAGGCACAATTATGCCACAAATCCCCGCTCTGCTCCTGGCAGGGGAGCAGAGGGGCAACAGACACTTGGGCAGGGCTGCCATCCCTGGCTAATGGGGTCTGCAAAGCTGGGCTTGGGGTTGAGCTGGAGCAGGGGGAGGTTTGTGCTGCAGCTTGCAGATTAAAGTTTGTTGCCACCTACAGAAATCCTTTTCCCCCATCCTGTGGGACGCTGACGAGCTGTCTGGCCTCAGATTAACATCCAAAAAAAAACCAACCCCCCCAAACAAACAACAAACACGCTCTGAAAGCTACTGGAAACCAAAAATCACAGCAGCCAGGAGCAGGAGGAATCCCACCACAGGCAGGAGAAGAGGGAAAGAGCTGGAGGAGGCAGCAGGGACTCGTGTCCTCGTGGGCTTCAGGACACGGTCCCACTGGGTGAGGATGGCCTGCCGTGCCCCCTCCCAGCGCCCAGGGCCCCCCAGTCGGTACTGGTAGGGGGAGCAGGGGCCGAAGAAGATGGTGAGGGCCAGCCAAGGGTCAGTGCAGAGCAGCCCCAGCACGCTGGGCTTGGCACCAATGAAGGAGGCCAGTGTGTCCAGGTAGACCAACCACTCGGTTTTGAGGACTTCGTCAAACGTCAGGCCAAACCTGAAGGAGCCAGGGAAGAGAAAGAGGCAGGAGGAAGAGTGGTGTCAGCAGGGCTTAGAGGAACTGGAGTGGAAGTCCTCTACATTCCTTGTTGTTACTGCACCTGGAATGCAACTGGGTTCTTTTTAGGAGAGGACTGGATGTGCATGCAGTGGGAACCTGGGACTGTCTGGGCACTAATCCTGTCCATGACAGCACCTGTGAAGTGATGCTGGCTCATGTCGATCAGTCTCTCACTTCCTCATTCACAAGTTGCACCTGTTCCCCCCTTCACCTTTGTGAATCTTTGTGAACAGACTTTAGGAAACCAGTTTTGGGTCTTTTCCAAAACAAACAAACAAACAAAAAATCCCCTTTGCTTTCTGCAGAAAAGTCATGTGCAGCCTGAGAAAGGTGGCACCCTTTTAGTATCCCTCACGCTCATTTCCACCAAATATTGCAAGAATACACAGCGAATTGGAGAATTGCTTCCGGTTGCCCTTCTCTGCAGAATTCACAGCTTCTTGTCCCACCTGCAGTGGTCTGAAAAAGCCCACATCCATTTAGCCTTTTATTGTACAGCAGTTGTTCTGTGCAATTCTGTTTCACTCTTCTATACCTTTTCTCCTGTAGCTATTGAAGTGAACCATGGATTAATAGATCGCCCAGTTTCCTGGGATTGTCTCCTTCGTTCCCTAATCCTTTTTAGCCTTTTTTCTGCCTGTGAACCACACACCAGTGTGCTCAGACACCTGTTCACACTGAGTCAGGTCTCCACGCTGAGAGATGAGACAATCTCGTTGCTTGTGGGTTGGATTTTTTCCCCCCTCATCTGAATTACTTTGCATTTATTACCATTAATTTCTCTGCCATTTTATCTCTCAGTCCCTGGGGATCCTGGTGCTCTTCCCCAACTCACAAGCAAGCTTTAGTCTTAAGTACCCTGAATTCATTTCTTCCTGTCACCAACAGGCAAAATATCAGGGTTAAATCAAAGGTTACATTGACTTTTTGCCAGTGAGTAAAGGGGAAGCTGGATCTGGAATCCTCTGCTCTCCTCTGCCACACATGCAGAGAACAGGCACAGAGTGAGAGCCTGTGTGTTGCTGCTCCCAAAAACTCCAGGGGTTTTTCAATCCACCAAAAAAAAAAAACCTCTGGGGCTCTGGGGAAGGACCTACCATTGGACTTGATTCTTCTTCTTCTCATTTACTTCCTTCTCCATGACAGATTGGGAAGGCAACTGACACAAGCCTGGAAGAGAGAGGAGGGTGTCTTGCCCAGTTTAACTCCTGGGGGGGAATTGTGAACTCATTCAGTGATGCAAAACATGGGAATCCCTTCCCTGGAAGGGCAGGAAACTCTCATTGCTTGCAATTTATTCAGCAGTGGCATTCCTGCCAGCAACCAGCCCTCCAGTATTCCAAATTCACCCACACCTTTTCCTGCTCTTACAGGGCACAGGCAGGTGATGTGGGGTCAGATGGGCTGAGCAAGCCCCAGAAAACGATCATCCCAAAGAGAAACCCCAGAGCTTCTCATCTCTGTGGGGCAGTCCTGACCCAGCCCTCCAAGAGGTTATTCTTGCTACTTTTATTAAAAACCCCAAACAGAACACCAGTAGGTTTCTTTCCTCACTCATGTTGCTGTAGCTCAGCTGAAGTGAAATAACTTGGGAAGTCTGAGCCTTGAAAATGCTCTGAACTTCTTAGCTCTGGGATCTCCCTGGTTGGAGGGATGAAACGTGTCCACTCTGAGCTGCATTTTGGGATTCAGGAGGGCTCACATTTGCTCCCCTACCTTTGAAGACACGGCTCACCCAGCGTGCCTGCATCTCTGCCACGGGCATGAGGGCTCCCAAGGTCTTAATCAGCCCAAGGACAGCCAGGGTGGGCTTCTGCAGGTGGGTTGGGAACACGTATTGGTAGAGGGATGCGTGCTTGTTTTCCACCCTGATGATGGATTCTTCCAGGAAGGGGAAGGAGATGAGGTAGCCCGTGCAGAAGACAACAGTGTCAATGGGCTCCTCCTCAGGGCAGTCGTGGAAAAGGACTGAGTTTTCCCGGAACTCCTTCACGGCCGGCTTGATGGTGATCCTGCCTGTCAGGATGTAGCTGGGGAGGTCATCGTTCAGCACGGGCTCACGCACCAGGCAGCTGTGGACAGCCAGACAAGGGCTGGACACCACAAACAAGCCTTGCCAGACCCCTGCTCCTCCTCCCACCAGGCCCACCAGCTGACACCTCCCAGTGTCATTTTCTCTGAGCAAACAGCCCTGTCCCTCACCTCCAGACACACTGTCACCAATGTCACCCTGTCCCACAGCGTCAGTGATGCACGGATATTTCCTGCTGCCTTATTCCCTTCACTCTGTTACTCTTTAAACCATCTCTTTTCAGAACCAATCCAGGCTTTAAGCCTTCTTTCTCCTCTTTACCCAGGGACCCTCATGAGGAAAAGTCCTCTGGGCCTTTCTGGGCTTCTCTAGCCCAATCTCTCACCCCTTAAGGGAGCTACAGCTTATTTTCTGCACCCCATTGGAGATTGCCCCAGTCTGGGCATCGGTTGATGCTGGCTGCTGAGTATCTTCCCCTGCCCACACCACAAGCCCATCTGTATGGGATGGGAACCACCAAGAAATACCTTCTCTCTGGTTGAAGGCCATAGTTGTCATGGTTGAACCGCTGGTTCACCTTGTAATTAATCAACCACCAGGAAAGGGGCCCGGGAAGGCTGGTTTTGATCAGGGTCATAAAGCGAGTGTTTAGAACCATATCCCACGGGTAGCCATGCTCAAACACACGGCTGAGCAGCCAGGCCCCTCGAGTGGTGCTAATGGTCACCTGGAAGAGAAGAAGAGCGGCTCAGGCGATGAATTTGCTGCTTTTTCTTCATCAAGAAACTCAGAGGGGCACGGCACAGACAGCCGTGAAACTGGAGAGGAGAAGACAACCAGCTTGCTTTCCAGGTAGGTTTTTGACCCAAAAATTCAGGCAGGCTCAGAAAGGCTGCTTGTACACCATGTCCCTGCGGTGACAGTACACCGAGCTGTTGTCCCCCAGTGTCCCTTCTCCCCACACCCTGGGGGTGGCAGGGTGGTGGCACCTTTGCAGCTACACGGCTGGCCTCCACTGCAATGTCCACTCCTGAGTTGCCCATGCCCACCACGAGGACACGCTTGCCCCGGAAGACGTCGGGATGCTTGTACTGCCTGCTGTGGAAGTGCTGCCCTCGAAACCTCTCGATGCCTCGGGGGAAAAAGAAACACAGCTTTGAAGTACTCCAGCATTCGTGGGTTTTGTTGGGAGAAGCGGTGGGAAAAACCAGCCCAGATGGCAAGGGCGTGGAAGTGCAATCACTGGCCTCCAGGGACTCAGGGAGGTCCAGCCCTCTATCCCATGCACACAGAACTGACGCTCCCTCTCCAAAATGGGGTCCCAGGGACTGATGAAGCGCCAGAATGTCTTGCTGTTCATGCCAGCAGGTTTGGAAAGCAGAAGCAAGAGGAGAAAGGAAGGATTTTCCCTGAGTAACCCCTAAATCTTCTCTCCCCGTCCCCTGGAAGGAGGTAACCACGGGCAGCCCTATACTGTACCAGGAAAGCAGTGCAGGGGCAGGGACGGCTCCGAAAAATTCCCGCTGCAAACCATAACAGCATCAAAGACCTCTGACGTCTGCTTCCCGCCTGCCTCCGTGACCACATCCCACTGGCCCGTGGTGGCAAACTCGGGGTGTTTACGGATGCTGACAACAGTGGTCTGAAACGTGGAAGTGAAGCAAAGTCACCAGCGGCACCCAGCACGGGCGGGGAGCGGGGCAGCGCGGGGGCACCCACCAACTCACCCCGAACCTGATGTGCTCCCGCAGGCTGAAGCACTCAGCGTAGCGCCGGAGGTACTCCAGGAGCAGGGCGTTGGGCAGGAACACCGGGAAGTCCTCAGGGAAGGGGAAGTCGGAGAAAGCAGACATCTCCTTGGAGGTGTTGCTGATGACTGATGGATAAAGGCTGGGCCGGCCGGCCTCGATGTGCTCCTGCCGTGGCACCCCGGGGTGCATCAGCCCTGTGCCTGGGGTGGGGGACTGTCCCCGTGCTGCCCTGGCCTCAGGGAGTGCAGCTGGCATGATGCCATGATGATGTTTTGACTTTTCTTTTAGATACCCTTTATGTAGCTTTTATGTACCTTAGTGCTTTTAGCGTGCATACTTGTAATTCCTTAAGCCCAATAAATTGGCATAGTCCTGATATTCCATTAAGCCAAGAGACCAAACATCCCAAGGCCTGGCAGCTGGAGGCCAGAAAGCCCCACGCTCTCCTGAGAAGCCAAGGTCCTCTCCAAAACACTTCCTGTAAACTAAAATTAGGTCCATCCAGGGGAAAATTCCTCAGGATGGGGGAGATATCACGCTATTCATCCAAGCCTCTCACTGGGGAATTTTTGTCAGGTATGCTAATTTGCTGGGTCTATAAAATCGGACACGTGAGGATGCATTTCAGCGCATTCCACCTTGGCCAAGTGGTGCACCAATAAGGATCCTTATTAAATACCAAAGTAAAAACCCTCTTCTCCCCTTAACCGTGTCTGGCTCTTAACTTCAACACCAGGAAAGGCGTCAGGGACAGGTCAGCACCCAGCAAAGCTCTCGGAGCCCTTCCACGCCCACTGGAGCCTTGCTCAACCCACCCCCTAACTAACCGTGCCAAGCTGCAGCTGCCGAGGGCAGGGGGACGGGCAGTGCTGGCTCACCGTGTAGCGCCAGAGCCCCCCGATGTCCTTGCTCCTCTCAAAGCAGGTGGGCTCCAGCCCCTCGTCCAGGCAGCACTTGGTGGCTGCCAGCCCGCTGACACCCGCGCCCACCACGGCCACTCTCATCCCTCTGGCCTCTGCCGGGATCCCAGGCTGTGAACGGGGTTTAACCTGGGGAGAAAACCCCACAGGGGTCAGCTCCTGGCATGCCCTCTAGAGGGGATTTCTCTATATGCTACCGATGCCTTAAGTTTTTTTTCCTTCTCTGCTCTGCTTTAGCTTCATATTAAGTGTCACTAAATGTCACTAAAGTTCTTTTCACAGGGTAGTCAGACACAACAATTCTCTCCAGCTCAAGATTCAAGGACAATCCTTCCCAACCTCAGGCCCAAAAGCACAAACAACATAAAAAGGAGGAGGGCAAGCAAGGAGGATGGAACTTCATCACTCGAAGTTATTAATTGGACACTTCACCTCAATATGCAAATGGACCAGAACTTATAAAAGTGTGAAACCCCGTGCCCAAAGCCCCTTTTCTGTGTCCATCTTGAGGCCCATCCTGGCAGGGCTGCAGCCGGGCTCTTGCATTGCCAGGCAGTGGCCTTTGAAGGCCTTGCAATAAATCCCTACTTTATTCCTCTCATTTTGTCTGCCCTCTGTTCCAGGTCAAACTGATAAGGCATCACTACCCCCAAACTTTGTGCCATTTGCCAGCATTCTGGGCTCTTCATTTACAAGTTAGCTTAAATGTCTTAAATTGTCATTTTCTTTTTTTTTTGTTTTCCCCTTTATTTTAAAAATCTGTCCACCTTTAAAGAGCACTGCCTGGGATGCTTCCACACCCCTGCAGCTGCCCTGGAAACTGGCTTTGAAAATATGTAGTTGAACCACAGTTCACCGCCAGTTTTTATTTACAAGCTGTGTTTAAACTATTCTGCCTTATCTGACTTGCAAATATTTGTATTTTATCTTTGGCTATCTGCCCCTGCCCCTCTCAGGGGAG
>VZTR01019368.1:447067-467602 GCA_013400775.1 Chaetops frenatus | reverse complement strand
ATTTCTTGGAGCCTGGATTTTGATCTTAAAAAAAAACCCAAAAAACAAACCAGCTTTTATTTCACCTCCAAGGCCAAAAGGCATTTTCCTGCTCAAAACCAAAGAAAACCCCTCCCCACGAGCAGGCTTGTTGTCCTGTTTACTATTCCCAGCACACAGAGGATAATCCCAGTGACAAAACACTGGCAGGACAACTCTGCTTCTGCTTAAACTGAGCTAGATATGTTCAATATCTTGGACTCCTCCTGAAACCTCTCAAAGGACACCATTTTTAAGGAGACCCAAAGGATGCACTGGAGCTGACACGGGCTTTAGGGAGAGGGATTTACTTGCTAAGCAAGGAGAGCATGGAGAGCAGAAGTGTTTTACTCCAACCTTCTTGGCAAAACTGAACCTGATTTAATGAGTCACCACGTTTTCCAGGCATGTAACCTGTGGAATTTCTCAAGAGAAGGCTGCTGCTGTTGTTAAACCTGCTGTGGTACTAAATCCTGGAGAGCTGCAGGTTTTAACTCCTTGGGTTTGGAGGTTCTGAAATGGACATTTTACAGCTTCCCAAGCCTGATGGGCATTTACACCCTCCCTTTACCACCACAACCTTGTGCCAGGACTCAAAGTGAATAAACTTGGAGTTCCTTGGGAGATGCCCCCAGTGACACACAGCACCAGGAAGGATCTCAGACCCTTTTGAGCCTTTTCTCAGTGTCAAGAGGCTCTGTGCCTGTCATTTCACAGGCAATAAAACACAGCTACTGGAGAGAGTGTCAGAGCAGACAGGACTTATGGTTAAGGTAACTTGTAACCCAAATGATCCCAGGGAGGAGCTGTCTGGAGAGCACGTGGTTAAGGAATGCACAGCCTGACCAGAAAGCACCTTCCTACCACCACCAGGTGAAGGCATCCATCAGCCTTTGAGTGCTTTCAGAAACTCACTCACAGTGGGAGAGTAAATAAAATATTGACCGAGCTGCCAGGCACTTTGAATGCTTTCAATTCCTGCTGCCTCTCCAGGAGCATTCCCACCCTCCCCAGCACAGGGCAGAAGTCCAAATTCAGGGGCAGAGATGTGCCCCTGCACCACCCCAGCCTTCCACCTCAGAGCACTTTCGTGCATTTATTCCCCAAAATTAGGAGTTTTAAGAGGATAAACCCCCAACACTCAGCCAGGCACTGCTCTCACACCCCTCATTAGCTCCCATCATCAGCTGGCAGACCTTCCACCTCCAACAGCTTCACCAGTCCCCAGGAGATGGGGTGGGGAGGGACCTCAGGAATGTCTGCCCCATCTCCTCCAAATGCAGCTCCAACAACCTGGTTTCCTCCACCTGTCCTCAAAACTTCTGATTGTGGAGGCTCCAGCAGTCCCATACAACTCCAGCCTTGCTTCTGGTGGGGCCACAGAGTTTTCCTTTTCTCTCCACACCCAAGCCAGGCTGGCATTTGGGGATAATTGAGAACATTCTGCAGCCCCACCCTTGTCTCAAGTTTAAATGAGAACTGATGACTGGGCTCCAGCAGCTCTGGCTGGCTCATGCCTTGGCTTGCTGATTGATCTGAGAAGCTGCTGAACACCCACAGATGATCCTGGGTTCCTGGGGATGCTCAGCACCACTGAAAATCAACCCCAGTGCCTGCTGGTTCCTATCTGGAACCTGGGGGAGGACTTAGAGGAAAAAAAAAAAGGTTTGTCAGAAAACAACAGCCAGGAGTGATGCACAGCATGAGAGCATCTCTGCTCCTGGCCCTGGCATGGATCTAGGAAAGGTCATCCCAGGGCAGGAAGAGGGGAATAAAGGTGCAGGAAGAGTTAATAATTTACCTGGATTGACACAGATGTCAAGCAACTGAAACAGGAAAAGGCCATGGACCTCTTGAATCATAATTTCCCAGCTGCACTTTTGCTCAAAAGAGAAAAAAACCTGTATTTTGGGTGTTCTTCTCTCCTCTCTAAGAAGGAGAAACAAAGGAAAGAAGAACTGCAGGTGTGGAAAGGTAGAGAAAAGAAGAAAAGTTAAGATGGTCAAAAATCCCCAAAGGGGGAGAAAAATAAAATCAAAGACTTCAACATTTCTAATGGCAATAGAGGTAGCTCTGCTCAACATCTGCAAACTTTTGATGGAATTTTTGTCACATGCTAAAAGAAAACCAAGAAGAGGGGGCTCCCAGCATCCAAAAGAGCACGAACAGCTGGGAAAAAGCACGGAAAAGCCTCACCTGCAAAACCCTGCCATCGTCCAGCCTGAAGCTGCCTGACAGCTGTGGCACAGCTGGGGCTGGAGGTGACTTCCTGAGATGCTCAGAGGATGTCACAGCAGGACAGTGGGAATTCCTGCTGGGAATGATGCCTTGGAGTGGCTGCCTAGAACAGAGGCTAGACAAGATTAAGAGAATAAAAGCAGGTATTTATTAAGGGCCTTGGGCAGTCAAAGCCTTGCAGAGGCTACACCCAGGGTGGACGATGGTCGTGAGTTTTTCAGGCAATTATAAGTTTGGTCTGTTTGCATATCAGGGGTTAATGCTCCAATACAGCTTCAGGTAATGAAGTCATAGACTCCCAGTTTGCTCCACCCAACTCACTTTTGTTTCTACTTTTTGGGGCCTGAGACAGTGAGGTGTCCTCGAATTTCAGGTCTAGAGAGGAATTGTTTTGTCTGACTAAAATGTGGAGACAGTAGCTAACACTCTACATGGAATTTTAGAGTTATACACTAAAGCAGTGTGTAACAGGATTTGAAAAAAATACAAAAGCCAAATCCTAAGGCATCAGGGGCCAGCCTCCGGCAGTGGCAGGAGCTACAGGGAGGTCAATGGCACTGCCTTGGGGTGTGCCATGACCCCGGGGCCACGCACAGCTCGGGACACGACATTCCTTAGCAGAGGGCACACGGAGGCCTGGGCTGCCCATTCCCAACCTCTGATCCCTTTGCTGCCTGCAGGGGCTCTCTGAGGCAGCAGCTGGGGGGGATGCTGAGCCCGCAGGCTCCCGACAGCCTCAGCCGGGGATGATCCAAGCGGGCCAGAGGTGCCACTGGGAGCACTGGGAGCACTGGGAACACTGGGAGCTCACGCCGCAGAGCCGCCCGCAAGCTCCCGTGGGGCCGGGGCTCATCCTCTCCCCTCCCGCCCCCCTCGGGCTCCGCTCGGCCCTTTGATGTGCAGCTGCATTGTTCCAGCATCTCTGAAGTCTGAAATGAGAAACAGGCAGCGAGGAGGCCGGGCAGAGCCCTCGGGAGCTGCCAGCGGCACCTCGGCAGCCAAGGCTGCTTTAGTGGGGGGGGACAATAAACCCGCAGCTGGAGCGGCACAAAGCGAGGCACAAGAACACTCCCCTCGCCTCGGCTCTGCTCTAATTGCATCCCCAGCCGGCTCTTGTTTTTCTTGAACGCGGCTAAAGGTCCATTTTTCATCTGCTTTTTCCACACCCTTCTGCCCCGTTTTTGTTTGTGAGCAAAATCCTTCCAAGGAAGGGCTGCAGGGCTGTTCCCAATGGGTTTGGGGTTGATGAATGGAGCACCCCAAGGGAGAGCCAATGCCTTGGGATGGGGAAGAAAATGTTGCAGTGTCTCTTCACCCTCCTTAAGCTTCCAGCTGCCCTGAAATTTGGTTTTGCCATTCCCTAGGGAGCTGTTCTGACCCACACCCTTTCAGCAGAGATAGGAGCTCTGAGGGCATCGCTCACCCTCAGCCTCACAGCTCAGCAGACAAGGACAAATCAAACAAAAAACCCCACCTTGCCTCTCATGACATCTCTGTTACACACAGCAGCTGCACCAGGATATCACTTCTCACTGCACCTACCTCAGACATCTCTCCTCTTCACCCCTTTCCCCTCCACTGCCAGCCCAGCCTTGGAGCTTGGTGTCCTGCACACCTCCAGTCCATTTCCACACCTTCTCTGGGGTCTGTCCTTAGGCAGATCCTCTCTCTCTCTCCTCCCTCCTTTTTTCCTTTTTCCTGCCTGTGTGTTGTTTCCTAGAAGTGCTGCCTGCATTCAGGCAGGAGCAGCAGGAGCTGCTGAGAGCACTGGGTGAAGCCTCAGGGGAAGCCACCACCACCCTGCCACAGCATGAGCTGCCTGGAGCTGCCCTGGCTGTCAGGATTCCACGCAGAATAATCCTTCCCTTGGATAAAAGTGCCCAGTGTTCACCTGCCTTGGGCCCCCCTGCTCCCAGCCTTACACAACCCAGCTGGGAGGAGCAGAGGCCCACGAGGATTCCTGTCTGAAGTGCCTTTGCTGAAGCACAGCTCTGTCCAGCAATCCATGTGCCATGCACGGGGCTGCTTGCAGCTCTCCTGGAGCCAGAGGAGCTGCAGGCATGGAGAAGTCGTGGGATCTGCTCCCAAATACAGGAAATCCTACCAAGGGTTACCCTCCCTTCAATAAAACACTTTTCTCCTGGTTGCTTCTCTGACCCGTGCCCTGCCAGTGATGCCTTAGGATTTTAGCTTTTATATTTTCCATGTATTTGTAATCCTGTGATTCTTTAGTGTATAACTCTGACTCCATATACAGTGTGAGCTGCTGCCTTCACATTTTGGTCAGACAAAACAATTCCTTCTCCAGGCCTGGGGATCAAGGATACCTCACTGCCTCAGGCCCTGAGAAGTGTGAACACAAGTGAGTTGGTGGGGAGCAAACTGGGGGTAAATGACTTCATTACCTGAAGGTGTAACTGGAAGATCAACCCCCAACATGCAAATGGAGCAAACTTATAAAAGTGTGAAAACTCGTGACCCGTTGTCCATTTTGGGTGTAGCCCCTGGGGAACTTTGTCTGCCCTAAATTTACCTGAAGGCCCTTCAATAAATAGAACTGCTTTTTATTCTCTTAATTTTGCCTGGCCTCTGTTTTTAGGAAGCCCTGAAAAAGCATCACCAGGATTTTGTCAGTGACCTCCCCAGGGAAAGGGCTGTCCTCTGTCACCAAAACCTTGCTTGGGGCCCCAGGTCTTGGTGAGGTCTCAGGCTGGGATTTCAAGGTTTGACCTGTTTGTCTGCATAAGGGACAAACACAGCCTTTGTTCAGCAACAGGACACCAGCAGCTCAAGTTTTAGCACCAAAATGCTCCAGGATGCTTTGTGACCCCACCTGCCCGAACAGGCTTGGTGGATTTAACAATTACAGATTTCCTGATGATTATCTGTGCTTTCTCTTTTGTCCTCGGGGAGCAGAAGGTATCTGCTTTAACCCCCTGGGACAGGAAGGCAGTGCCTAACCCCAGAGCAAACCTCACACTCACCCTCACCTCCTGCCTCCCAGCTCCAGTGGCACAGATGAGTTTCAGGTTGGAATCCATGGCTTGAACTGCTGCATTGAACTCGTGTGCCTCATGGAAAAGCAAGGATCCCCTCCTGGCTTCAGCAGAGAAAATTTCCAGACTTTTGGGACATTCAGTGGGATGAGGGCTGCAAAAGAAGGCAGCCCAGCACCTCCAGGTGCTGCATTTCCATGGGGGCAGCCCTTGTCCCACCTCCTCCAGTGGAGCTGAGACCCTGAGATTCTGCAAACGCAGAATTTCCAAGCATTTCACCACAATTCCTGAGGGCTGGCAGGATGATGGGCTCCTCAGGAGGCAGAGATGGGCTCTTGCAAGCTGAACATCCTCAATGCTTTCCTGGCTGCTTCCTCCAAGGCAGGAGCACAATGTCCAGCCAGGTCCTCACACTTTGGGGAAAAAGCTGTGAAAAAGGGGCATCACCTTTCTTTACACTGGGATTTCTGGCCTATTTGCCTACTGTAAAGAGGGGAAGAAAAAAGTTACGCCTTAAAAAAAAAGCCTAAAGTTCATCTCGAGCTCCCTCTTGTGATTCCTGTATCCAGGCTGCTCTAATCCGGGTTTGGATAAAGCTGTCCTGCTGTCACTGTGGGAATATTTATAGCTCCCAGTCACTTATTAGAATTACTTAACACACAATTAAAGCAAAATGTGTCCAGATGCTGAAACGGGCCTTGCCATCACACCCACGATCCAGTTTGTCCTTCTCCTGTGCCAGGAAACCTGGGAGAAACTCTGAATCAGCAGGTGAAATACTGCTGCCTTTTCCATTCTGAGCCCAGACCTTATCTGTACACAAAAGTACACCTTGCACTTGGGTTTCCACATCCACCCTCTCATTCCAGCAGGGCCTGTCCTTTCAGGATGCTAAATCCCTGCTTCCCCAGGGAAGGCAGCCTGCAGCAGCTTCCCCACCACACATTTTATCTGCCCTGTAGCTTGCTTTCTCCAAGCTGTATCTGGTCATGTACCCCAGAGCTCTGTGAGCTGGTTTATGGATTTATACATTTTATAACCTCCCTTCATAGTGTATTCAAAAGCAATACCCCTACTGCTGTTTTTTATGCTGTATATTTGATCCTGCTCACCTCTACACCCTCAGCCTGTTTGTACTTCCCACTCCCAGGCAGCCCTAAAGAGCAGATGGGTATTGAGGCAAAAGCACCAAATTCCTGATGATGGTACAAAGCAAAACCACTTTGACCAGCAGTGGGTGCAACACAGATCCCTTGGGTTTAGGACTTGCACTTCCACACACCTACAGAATTCTGCCTTTTTTTTTTTTTTTTTTTTTTTTTTTTTTTTTTTTTTTTTTTTTTTTTTCTTTTCTTTTTTTTTTTTCGCTCCACTGAGTAGGAGCTGGCAGCTTTTGGGTGCCTTCCCACAAGCAGTCCCCGATCCCTGAAGACATCAGCCCCTTGCAGCCCAGGAAGCTGGAGAGAAACATCTCAGCGTGGCAGAGCACTGCTGGGACTGTTCCCCTGTGGTTTGCTGCCCCAAGAGCTCTGGATGAGCAGTTCTGTTGGCTGAGCCCATCCCAAGCCCCACATGAGTGGGACTGATTTCTTTCCATGCCAGTGCCCTTTCCCATTGTCTTCCTGCCATTGCTCTGCCTGTTGTGCAAAGCTTGCAGAAGTAACCTCAGAACCGTTCCTGGCCTTTTTTTTGCTGTAGGGATATTGCTAAATCATATTATTCTTGCTGTCATGCTAGAAAAAAAAATTACCCACTTCAGTACAACCATTAACCATAATTAGTGCTCAGTTGCACACACAGTCTGGAATGAAGGGATCTGATCTTCTGCTACCAGTCAATAAATCTCCCCAAGTGCACAGGGAGCAGACAGCAAAGTGAGCAATCACTCATTTCTGCTCCTGTAACTACTTTTAAATGCCCTGCCAACAAGCTCACAAGAATATTTTCCCCCGTTCTCTGCACCAACAGTTTCCATTCACAGCCAGTGTCTCCTGCTGGTGGATTTCCCTGGATCAGCAGCCTGGGAAATGAAGAGCCAGGCACTTTGGGAGCCTTAACAGATGCAGTCCTGAAATACTTGGGTATCTAAGGTGGAAAATCCCCCCAAGTCTCATAGCAGGATGCTCCTGACCCATCCCCTGCCTCCTGGGTGTGTCTGGGAGCCAGTTTGTGCTGGGACCCACAGGGCTGCTACAGCACCTTCTGCTCCCTTCCAGCACATCCTTTACATCTCTGGCTGCTCAGCAACCATTGAAATAAAAATTAAAAAATAAAACCACAAAATTACACACTTACCCTGGCTTGGGAAGGCACCTTATCCTTGAGAAGACAAAAAAAGCCCCCTACTAGTAGAAAGTGTGTCAAACTGAAGCCCTCCACTCAAAATTAAGTGCAATATTGAATTTTTGGCTTGAGAAAATTCTCAGGACAGAGAGGAATGTCTGAGCCTCAGCTCAAATGGGACTCCCAGCCCCAGCAGTGAATGTGGTTTGAGGGGGCCCAGCTGAGTCTCTTCAGGGCAATTAATGCCCAGCAGCCCCTCAAAACCTAACACTGGGCTGATGAATGCAGTTCTTCCCTTAGGCTTAATCACAGTGCAGGTTAAAGAGCAGGTGAGAAGCATTTTGGTGAAATAACCTGGCTCCTGTGTGTGGCACAGGAGTGAACAGCCCCAGACCCGTTTCAGCTTGGATGCAGCTCCCTCTCCTCCCCCAGCTCCAGGTGCATGGGGCACAGGGATCCAGGGCATGCCCAGGTTTCAGTGCCCACAGCTGTGATGCCGAGTCAAGCCAGAGCTATGGGGTTTGAACTGTGAGGAAACCTGTCAGTTCTGCCCCAAATCCCACCCCATGCACAGTCCAGGCACCAAACGTGGGGGAGTGGGAAGCACGTGGAGCAGACACTCAGCATTCCCTTCCTTTTTTCACCTCCAGCTTCCAAGCAGGAGGCACTGCCTGGGCACCAGCCCCTCCAGCAGCACCCACGACCCACGTGGGGAGATGTGATGGCACCTAACTCACTTCAGTTTGCTCTCCAGCCCCTGCCCCTTGCTCCAAACCCTGCCTGGGGCTGAGGTTTTTAATGAGCTGACTGCGGTCCAGCACGGAGCTGCTGCCCCTGGGCTTGTGCCAAGGTGGGAGGAGTGGGATGAGACACTGTCCCCATCCCACACGGGCTGAGCCCATCACCCTATAAACTGTGGGACAGCCCCAGGTGACAGAATCACCCCAGTCCCATCATTTCTGGGAAGTCAAGGCTCATCACCATCACCCAGGGGGCTGCTTGGAAGTGCCCCAGCTCCAAGGTGGGGGAAGAAATCTCCGAGAGATGGTTCTGGGCTGATTAAAGTTAATTAGCTGAAATGATGCCTCTGAAGGGAAACGTTTCTTATTTTGGGTTCCTGCCGACTTGGGCCCAAGCCTGGTTTTCATAAGGCTGGTAAGTGCAAACAGATAGGGCCCTTTCATTGGAAACAGGCAGTGCAGGATATAATTAAAGAAGTATGCACTGGTGTGGCAGAGGACCGTTTTCAATTACTGCTGTTTCAAGGGGATTAAGGGGAAATATTTTAAACAAGACCACTGCAAAAATAGATTTTGTTTGTCATTAGCTTCCAAATAATATTTGACTTTAGGGCTGAAATTTCCATGTGCCAGGTCTGCCCCTGCTGGGGCGTTCCCCGCCCCTGAGGGCTGGGAAGAGGATGATTCACAGGGACATGGAAGTTGGGAGCAGAGCTCCCTGTGTACGGCCCTATTTCCATTTGGGGAGTACCCTCCTTTTCCCCCCGCCAATTTTCTCTCCGTGCCAGCCTGGAAGTGCACAGGGCAGTCTCAGAAGCGAGGAACACCCTGCAAGGGACTTGCTTGGTGCCAGACTGCACTTGGGGTGCTCTGGGGACACATTGCCACTGCCTTTGGAAGGCCATGAGTGCCCTCCTGCAGAGGGAGTGGTGGCTCCACTGGTGCCTGTCCTGTCCTTGGCCAGGCCAGCTGTACCTCTGATCCTGGTTTGCTGCTGGATCTCTGCACAGCACGGGCTCGTGGGTGTGAATTTGGGAGGGTCTCCTCTGCCAGTGGCCACACAGGTGGCCTGGAAGGTGCTGGTCACTGTCACAACAGTAGAGCAGCCCAGCCTACCTCCATCTCTGCCTCTCCCAGATGGGGCTGTACCTTCAGAAAAGGGACGAAATGGGAGATAATCCCAGGAGTGAGGCAGCATCTGTGACCCTCGCTGGGAGCTCACCTTGGGGTGCAGGTGTAGAGCTCTGTAGAAACGGGGACAGAAAGGGTGAGATGGCTTTGCCCTGCTTTCCTTCCCCACCTTTCCCAGCCTGTGAACAGGATGTGTTCCTGCCTGAGGGCTGGGAAACCCAATGGCCACGTGGAGCTGAAGAGAGGCAGCCACACTCCAAGTGCTGTCGTGTCCCCACGTGATGCAGGGACCACCTCACTCCACTACGGAGATGGGTGCCAGCACTTGTTGAACACCTCCTGAGACACCTGTCCTGGGACAGGAAATCAGGGGGAGTCACTTGCTATCCACAGAAAAGGATGCCAGAGTCGCTCCTGCAGATTCACCACCTAATTGCCCAGCGGCCTGGGGTCAACGAGGGGCTCCGAGATTCGCCCGGCCTGTGCAAAACAGGCACCTCCATCCTCCCTCTGCCTTCCCAGAGGAAAGGGCTGCCTCTCCCAGCACCTGGGCCAGGCAGGCTCCTGCCTCCCCAGGGGCTCCTCCAGGCCCGTGTGAAGCCAGCAGCATGGGAAGGGCCACAGAGTGGTGAGAAGGGCTCTCTGCTGACATTTGCCCAGGGAGCTCCCGAGGCCTGAGCAGCAGAAACCCCGGCCCTAGCAGGATCATGAGAAACCATTCCTCTGTGCTATTTACAGCACCCAAGGACATATTTTTCCTTTTGGAAACACCGCAAGGAGGATGTTTCTCATGGCTGTTGGGAAAGAGGGGTGCACCTCAGGGAATAGCATGGCTTGGGGCAGCGAGGCTGCACATCAAAGGGAGCCAGGGACACCAAAAACGGAGTTTGGCCACTTCCATGTCAGAGGGCAGAGCTGCTGGCACCAGCTCAGGCTCTGGGATGTGAGGGGAGCATCAACAGCCTGCAGAGATGTCCAGAGGCACCATAAGATGGCTCCTCTCCAGGGGCGTTTCCAAACACACGGCCTGGAGCACACCACAGCTCCCCTGCCCCACGAAGCAGCTGATGGGCAGTGAAAAGGCTGCAAGGGTTGGGCATCCTGCCGTGCCCACGGGGCGAAATAACCCAAAGGGGCACCCAAAAGGCTTCACATCTCCAGAGCTGCAGGCTTCCCACAAGCACAAGAGGCCCAGGGGGCTCCATCTGATCCACAAAGCCTCCGAGCGAGGGCTGGTGGAAGTGAGAAAAGTCCACACCACTCCAGGTTGGGTCAAATAAGCCTGGACACGTGGGGATTTCACATTGTTGGGCTAAAAAGCAGCTGGGAGGAAACCACGGAGTCCTGGCAAGCAGGGACCAGGAGAGGCACCTTCTACTGTGAGCTACAGAGACCTGCAAAAATAATGTCACCCAGGAGCCAGACAGCAGGGTCAGGAGGACAGAGTTAGGATGGTACAGGTATAGAAAAAGGGGGAAAGAAAATGTGAAGTTCAAGCAAAGAGCAGAATGCTGGGAAAGGGCTCTTTTCCAGAGGCAGCATTCCACTCCCTGTAAAATCCAAGGGGATTTATCAATAGTGCAATCAGTTCTCCTGCAGGTAATTCAGCATCTTTTCATGGAGACCCTGATGACACTTCCAGGGACTTGAGGTCAGCCCTGTCCTTGTGCCAGCAGGCAGCAGAGCCCAGAGAGGGGGGCACAGCAGCCACCACACCTTCCCCTGCACTGCTGGGTGCCACCCCACACCCTCAGTCCCTCCTGACCACTGGTTTCCAGCACGGCAACCAACTTCCAGTGACAGCTTCATGGTTCCCACTTCTGCTGCCCCCTCCTAGACAGTCAGCTCACCCCTGTCCCCATGTCCTCATCTCCATCCTCAACCCATTCCCCATCTTCTCTCCAAAGTGATCTCCTTCCTGCCCTCCCGTGCACCACCAGCCATTCCCACTGCCCCTGCCCAGGCTCTCACCACCCTGCTTGGGGCAAGGCAGAGCTGGGACTGCAGGACCAGCCTTGAGCAGCCCAGGTGCAGGCACTGACCTGTGGATGCTGACAGGCCTGGCCAGAGGTTTCTCAGCTGCTTATTGCAAGCAGCTTCTCGTGAGAAACTCGGCGCTGGCCAGAAAACATTCTCTCTCACACATCGAGTCTGAAAACATTACTGTGCCCTGAGAAGTTGAGTACTAAGAATGGTAAACAAGAGATGAATAACAACACCTGCTCTTGGGAGGTTGTTTTCTCCTTGGGATTATTTGGGAATAAGTGTGATTAATAAGTACCCAATATTTGCTAGGGGCGTTAATTTCTCAGCCAATGGAACATGATCTGTACAAAGTGTGCTATAAAAGGTGCCCTATTCAATAAATGAGGCTCTTAGCCTTTTGCCCTTGCTTTGCCTTGGGAGTCTTTTGTCGTTGTGCCCTCTCAGCAGCGAAATCAAATCCCAGGGGCTCAGCAACTGGCAGGGGACACATTGCCCTCCCTCACCCCTGCCCACCTTTTTTCCCCTCTTGAACCACAGCTCCTCTGGTCCCTCTGCATCCCTGCGAGGCATCAGCCAAGGGATGTGCTAGCCCTGGCAAGGGCTGAGTCGGTTCTGGTGCTTGCCAACCATTTATAGGGCCACAAAGCATCACCACGACCCCTGCCAGCAGCAATTCCTCTCTCAAGGCTCCTAGGAGCCCTCCAGGAAATACCCTGTGGAGAACAGAATTAGATGTCAAAGAGCAGAAGGATTTGAGCTCTGGCAAGAGCCCAGATCTGGGAAGGAGAAAAGCATTACGAAAACACTCAGCAGAAGGCAGTGAGAAATCAGATGTAGGTCACTTGAACCCCGGCCCTGAGGAAAGGGGTCAAGCCCACAGGGTAAAGCCCAGCTGGATGGGAGGAAGCCAGCAGAGTTTTTTTTGGATGAGGAACTGCTCAGTTTGTTAATTTGATGACATCCTCCAGGCTGGGCTTTTCCTTCGCTTGGGATCACAAGTCTGGACCTCGTGCTCGATCCTGCTCTGTGGGTGCTGCTGTTCCTCTCCTTCCAACCCCACAGAAGAGCTCAGGCCTGGATGTGAAGCTCAGATTTCGAGTACAGAGCACCCAGCACTGTCAGGGGGTTTCACCAGACACAGCACAAGTGCTGCTTGCCCAGAGGGTGCCAACAGGTTGGGCACTGAGGAGCCCCAGGGACTGGCACTGTGGGGCTGCACGAGGTGAGTCTGCTGTTAACACACATTCTCAGGGCTGGGGAGAGGTTTCCTGGCTGCTGTTGGACAGCTTGCTGCACACACCCAACCTCCACTTTCAAAACCACTTGGTTTTTTGACCACTTTGTCTCAAAGGGACCTTATGTCCCAAGAGAAACTTCTTTTCGAAATCAGCCTCCTAGAGCTCTTGGAGCATTTGCAAGATGTTCCACTTTTGTACCACGATCTTTAAAGGGCTGAAATTTCCATGTGCCAGGTCTGCCCTTATCCCTTCGCAAAATGATGTGAGGCAATGGAGAAGACCCCATGTGCAAATTAAGTTATCACCAGTCCTTGTGTTTATTTTTACCTGTGGAACAAAAGGCCCTTTTTGCTTTCAGGAATTGAGAGTGGCTGCATGCACCAACTGAGCTCAGAAAATGTTTTGATTACCTGGTCTTGCATATTTTGGACCTGTTCCTGAGCAGGTTAACTGATGGGTTGACCTCTTGAGATCTTCCAATAATGCTGCAAAGGTTTTCTGAGAGAAGAACAGCATCACTGCAGATGAAAGAGAAGCATTTATTGGTCTTGATGGCTTACATGTGTGAGTGTTCATTTCGAAATGATGGGATGGGATAGGTTGGCTCCTAGTAGGATGCTGAGACATCCTGAGTGGGTAATTGTACCAGTCCTGAATCCAGCCCTGGAGACTCCCCCAAAACCAGCATCTCCTTGTGCATTCCCCCTGGGGGTCACTCCGTCCAGCTCTGCGAAGCGCTGACCAGCAGGTGACTTTATTCTCCCTCTATTTCCAGCTCCAGCTCAGTCTGGAAAGATTGGCATCCTTGGGAGAGCTGCTGGAGAGATTTACAGCCTGGCTGGGCTGCTGCTCACAGTTCAGAGTTTACACAAACCCGGGCGTGGTCCCAGCGATGCTCCCGCCTCAGCCGGACCCTGCAGAGCCACCGTGCTGGCATTTCCCTCTGTCACACTCAGCACCAGCCACTGCAGCAGCCAAATCGTGCCTCTTCCAGTCCTGGAGGGAAGGGGGTTTGATTCTTCCCCTCTCCTGACCCCAAGCAAACAGGGTTGTCCCCGCTGGTGGCAGGTTTGATTCGTTTTCCTGAAGGGAGATTTTCACACAAAGAGGCTCTGCAGCCCTGGCTCAGCTCCCAGTGCAGAGGGAGCAGCTCCCAGGAGTGCCCCACCCCAGCCTGTGAGCACCCAGGACACGAGGGCTGATGTGGAATAAATGTGTCTCCTGTGCTTCAGCAGGGGAAAGAAACCAGAATCACACAGAATCACTGGGCTGGAAGAGACCTCCAAAATCATCGAGTCCAACCCAGCCCTAACACCTCAACTAAACCCCGGCACCGAGTGCCACATCCAGTCTTGTCTTAAACACATCCAGAGATGGTTTAAGACAACCTCCCCAGGCAAACCATTCCAATACTTTATCACCCTTTCTGTAAAAAATTTTTTCCTGATATCCAGCCTATATTTCCCTTGGTGCAGCTTAAGGATGTGTCCTCTTGTTCTGTCAGTTGCTGCCTGGAGAAAGAGACCAACCCCCACCTGACCAAAACCACCTTTCAGGGAGTTGTAGACAGTGATAAGGTCACCTCTGAGTCTCCTTTTCTCCAGACTGAATAACCCCATCTCCCTCAGTGGTTCCTCACAGGGCTTGTGCTCCAAGCCCCTCACCAGCCTCGGTGCCTCCTCTGGATGTGCTCAAGAGTCTCAATGTCCTTCCTGAGCTGAGGGGCCCAGAACTGGACACAGCACTCGAGGTGAGGCCTCACCAGTGCTGAGTACAGGGGAAGGATGACCTCCCTGCTCCTGCTGGCCACACCATTCCTGATACAGGCCAGGATACCCTTGGCCTTCTTGGCCTCCAGAGCTCACATTCAGTCAGTTATCACCCAGTACCCCCAGGTCCCTTTCTGCCTGGGCACTGCCCAGCCACACCATCCCCAGCCCATAGTGCTGCAGGGGATTATTGTGGCCAAAATGCAGGATTTGGCACTTGGACTTGTAAACTCCCTCCACCACAAGTAAAAACAAAGTGTGAGAAGCAAGGGAGACTCCCAAGGGGGGGAAAGGCACCCTGCTGCTGCTGCTGGAGCAGAGGGTAACAGGAAGGAGGTGCTGTAAATACTTGCCCTTGGCTCTGTGGGCAGATTCATGGCTATTCCAGCTCAAAATGAGGATTCATTTGCAGCCTGGGGTGGTAAAATACTGGTAGAGAAAGGCTTTTATTTCTTTTTTTCCTACCCATGCTGTCAAAAAGCTCCACTATTTGTTACTTCACCATATCAGGACATGGCTTTTCATCTGGTAGCTCACCGGGTTTTCCAAGCGAGCTGCTGGCTTCCCACCATCCCAGCCCCTTTCCCAAGCACATTTATCTCTCCTCCCCTCCTGGGAAGCCCTCTTTTCCCTGAGAAGTGGCAGCTGCAAATGCCACAGCAGCACCTGCCTGCAGCAGAGAAATGCTCCTTTTCTGCAGCAATTAGGATGCCCCAACTCCTCCCCCTGCACCTGAACAGATGCTCCTGTGCCTGCTCTTCCTGGCCATGTCTCCACCTTCCTGGGAATTAAAAGGCACAGCCAAAAGCCACAGACCCGTTTATGACTTGTCCAAATGTGACAAATGACTGCTGAGAAAATACCTCGGAGCTGCTCCTCACCTGCAGCTCAATAGGCTGGTGCTTGGCAATAGTTAAGCAGCTGTCCTGGCTTGCTGAGCTCAATAGGCCCAGACATTTCCCCAAGCTGATGGGGGATTTATGGCTCAATAATGCAGGAATGTTTGCTAAGTGTCACAGTTTGGGGTAGATTGACACCCCCTCAGCAATCAGAGAGGGATCTGTAGGGCCTGCCAGAGGTGGGGTTCCAGGAGGTGCCATCAGGGACAGGGAGATCACTGCACCTCCCCCTGCTCAGGGACAATCCCCTGCTGACATATTGCCCTGCTAAGGTTTTTCATTAATAACACTAAACACAAGGGCTAAGGGAGCTGCCTGGTGGTGCAAAAAATAGGGTTTGGAATGTGCTTCCCCTCCTTCCTGCCCTGTGACAGGCCCATCCATGGCCCATCTCAGCACTTTCTGGGAAGATGCCAGAGCTGCTTCCCTGCAAAGGGTCCCAAGCAGCCACCAGTGAGAGCCTGGGAGCAGCAGCGGGATGCCTGGAGCAGGGATGGAAGCCAGGAAACAGCAGTAGGGGTGCAGGAAATCCAGGAGATGGAGAAGGAGCATCTATCCCCAAAGCACTCCAAACATTCCACAGCTCTGCTGTTGAAGTGTGGACTGCAGGAGTTTGGGATAAGCTGCATCACAAATAAACATAAATTCAGTGTTGCAGTCCTGCCCTGACAGCTCCTCTGTGCCTGGGCTTTTCCAGGGGATGCTGGTTAGGAGCAAACCCTCATGTCCAGCAGGTTCAGGAGATCTTTCTCTCCACTGGGACAGCTCTGGAGCATTGCTTTTCTTCTTCAGGCTTTAACAGAAAATGTCCCTCCTAAGAAAAACTTCTTTGGGTTGAAATTGTTCCCTCCTGGGTCTCAGCTTAGACATACATCACCATCAAGACTCATGTAATTAAAAGGACTGTATTAAAGTGATTGATATTCCCAGGAGCAGGTGCTGGAGGGAGAAACAAGGCCCCAGAGCAGAGCATTGGAAATGCTGACCTGAAGGATCAGTGCTGGGAGCTGCATCACCTTTGCTTTCCATGGAGATTGGATAAAACAGGGCAGGCTTGATGAGAATGAATTTAGCTTTAGCTGTTTCACTCCTGGCAGTTATCAGGATGAGTTTGGTCTTTATTTGTGCCATTTTTTTCTGTCAGGAAGCAGCACCCTGACCAATTCAGCCTCACCAAAAGGAGCCCAGGACATGCTCTGGCTACTCCATTCAACAATGGATGAGCTGAGCTTGTTGAGAGCAGTGTTTCCTACTTGCAGGGTTTTCCAGATACTCAGATAACCTTCACTCATCTGTCAGAGCTCAGCTGGGAGGCAAACCCCCTGTTTTATGATTGGATACATCCATACAACACCAGGATGGACACAGGCATTCCTGAGATGACAAGAGATGGAATAGAGCAAAGCAAACCTCCAGTGAATGACCAAAAAACAGTACTGAAAGGGCATCAAAAAGTTAAAAATCTCCCTCCCTTCTGCCCAGTTCTTGGATCAACTGCTCTGAGCAGGCTGTGGGAGCAGCAGGGGCTCCCTGGGACCACAGGTGACACACCCTACTCCATCCAGCTCCTCCTTTCCATGGGAATTGCCATTAATAACCAAGGGTGTGTTCCTGTGCTGCTCATTCATAACAAGACATGGAGAACCCTGCTGCCATCCTGGCCAGCACACCAGCATCTTCTAGATTTGCTTTTTTGATGACCCATACCTTGACATTATCCCAGGAAAAACAAGCACAAGCAGCACCACACAGCATCAAATAAAGCTGTTAGAACTCATTGAAATAGAAACATTTGAGTGCATAAGAGTTTTGGAGAGGTTTTTCACATGCTCACTCTTCTCTTTCCCAGATTTGGGATGTGTTTGTTCAGTGTATTTTTTGGCCAGGAGAAACGGGTTTTTTTCCCTTTTAACAGTTCCTCCCGGTTCTTTTTTTTTTTTTCTTTAACAAGGAAAGGTGAATAAAATACAGGGAGAGAAAGCAGCATTATTGTTCAGCATCTTCTCCCTGTCAGTTTCAACAAAATTCACTTTAGGCAGGGCAAGGAGAGCACCCCTCCTGCCACCACTAGTGGCTTACCATGCAGTTTTTAAAATTAGGAAAGTAATAACGTTGCTGATTTTTCTGTTCCATTCTTGATAACCACTCTTATTGTAATAAACAGCATCACAGCCCGGGCTCCAAGGCTAATAACTGCTGATGGGAAATGTTTTGTTTCATAACAGCAGCTGCAGCCAGCAGAGCACATGAGAACGTGTTTTTTTTTTTTGGTGTTTTTTTCTTTTTTCAGGAACATTGGAAGATGCTATTTTTAACTGTTCTCCCCCATTTTCCTGGTGCTTGGATACACCAGTTGGAGCACATTGCAACAACATGGAATGTTTAACTCTACCTGTGCCATGGGCAGAGGATGTGCAGGAGCTCCAGACTGGTGGGATGCCCATGCCCATTGTAGATCAACTCCTTTGCTGTCCATCCATCCACAGCTTCACAGCACCCCACACCAAGACCACCATCATCATCATCAGGACATGACCACAGCACTCTCTGTGCCCCAAAATACACATTTTGGTGCTGGCTCTGGGCCAGCAGTGGGGGAAGAGCAGGGTTCTGTGGTGCTGAGCACTGCAGAGATCCAGAAAAGGACATGAGAGGTTGGGCACAGAAAGAGATGTCCAGTGAGGACGGGCACCACCAGGTGGGTGTGAGTTGCCCAGGTGTCACCCAGTGCATCCTCCCCTCCCGCCCCCCCATTTGCTGGCATCCATCTGCCCCACTGGAAGGGTCCTTCCCCTGGAACAGGGAGCAGAACCTCATTCCCACCATCTTTTCCTGTCTCCTTTGGGATGGCAAAGCCCTGTTCAGCATCATGGCTTCCATTCCTTAGCGTGGCCCAGATCCACCAAAAACCCCAGACCTGGCAAGGCTGGAGAGGCCCCAACAGAAGGCTCCAGGTTGGTCTAAGAGCTCCCAAAACAGGCACCAGAGACACTCAAACCCAACAGCAGGAACACAGACCACAGGAACCACAGAAGTGGCATTTAGGTGCATGGTTGGTTGAAATGGTGTTCCTCAGGGTCCAACAAAAATAAGTTCCTAGCAGGCATGGAGCCAAGTGGAGTCACCCAAAGTTAGGATTTCCTTTCAGCAGATATTTTGTCTTTGGGCTGTCACTTTCACTCAGGCCATGATTAAAACAATAAACCCTGGAGAAGCCACCCTGCCCCTCCCCATCAGCAGCTGCTTCTCCTCCAAGCACTGTGATGGAAGCCATTCATCACTAAAAAAAAAAAAAAAAAAAAAAGGGGAGGGGAAATCTAAGACAGATTATTACTATTTACTATTCCAAGATGCCAGGTTGGGCCAGCAAGCTGTCCTTGGTAAAGTGAGGGTGGCCACAGCTGCAGACTGAGGAGAGAGAAGTCACCCTGTGGTGTAGGAGATGCATCAGTGCTGCATCAGGACCTTCACCTCTGGCCTCTTGGGACAGGCAAGCCATGGTATTGAAAGGATTCTCCCATTTACCTCTGAAAAATCTTCTTGGACATCAGTGAAACCCCACCTTGACAAATGGTTTGCAAAGGGGAGTAGAAAAAAAACAGAAAAAAGAAAAAAGAGAAGTATCATGCATTGCCAAAGTAAGAGGTTAACACATCACCACAACTTCCAGCCTGGGCTCCTGTGCTTTTGGGCAGCCCCCAAAATTCTCCTGGGGTTCTGCACTTCCCACCCTGAGTCTCAGTCTGGATAGCACTGGGAGGCCACCACGGCCTTCAAAGAGCTGGGGGTGATGGCCATGGAGCAGGGAGAAGGGCTGAATTTGCAAAGCTGTTTTGTCTGTGCACAACAATTCCTGTGAAGATCCATCCCCTGGGCTGCCCCAGGGCTCACTGAGCAGTCAGAGGAGACACCCAGAGCTGGCCCACGGCAGAGAAAACAGCCCAGCTCCTGCCAGGCTCAGGATGGGGAGCATCCTGCTCAGACACTCCACTGGGGAGAAGAAAACTTCACAAGTTTTCTTGGAGGGAGTGTGTTTTCCAAAAGTCCAACGTGTTCCACTTCAGCAAGGCTGGAAAATCTATCCTGTCAGCTCTCCTGCCATGCCTGTGCATACTTGCATTTTCCTTGCAGTATTTTTAGAGATTTCCACTCCTTGGCCTGATTTGGGACGAAGTCAAACATGTAAATCTTGGAAGCTGCCACAGGAAAAGAAAGTCCATTTTTCAACCAGCTTTAGATAGGGCCTTCAGCCATGGCAACAAATCTCCTGCCAGCCTGGGGAGCTGTTCCAGCCTCCCAGATAAGGAGTTAAATCATGGTGCAGAAGGTCTTTGTCCTGCAGCCAGTTCAGGGAGGTGCTGCTGTCCCACCCCTCTGAGGATGGGCTGAAAATTCCCAAAAAGATGCTGCTCTTCTGGTGGGAGGCAACAGCAAGAGGGGGCACATGGCAGGGTTCCCTGGCTCCCTGACCCATCCAGGCCTCACAAGCCAGATGAGCAAGGAGCTCAGCTCTCCCCCCAAGATATCCCATTCCCCTGAGGGTCCTGTATCTACAGGACTCACATCTCTTTGCTGAGCCAAGGGAGGAAATGATGGGGCTGACTTGAAAACGGTTCCATTCCCAGGTGTGAGGTAGGATGAGCCCCAGCTCAGCCTCATCCAGCCTCGTGTCAGCTGGAGATTCCCCAGCACAGCTGCTCCAGACACCACTTGCACCTGCACTGCCCCAACAGCTGGGCACTTCTGTGGGGTGCAGCCACAGGAGCTGTGGCAGTCATCTCCTTCCAGGCCTGGCTTATCCCTTGGTTGAGGGGGTCTGTGCTGGGCTCTGCAGGGAGGGCAGCTCCCACCTGAGCTCCTCCTTGGGGAGTGAGAACCCCCCAACATCCCATCCTCACCTCGAGGAGAGCTCACCACCTCTTCTGCTCCTTGGAGGTGGCCCTGGAGAGCACTCATCTCCTCCACACAGCAGCTTTTTGGGCCAGTGGCACCGAGCTCAGCCAGCCTGGCCACTGAAATGTGGTGCTTGCTGGTGTCCCAGGATGGGTTTATAGCCTCCCATTGGGAAGGAGGGCTCCACCTGGCCCTGCTCTGAAACCACCTCTGGGCTGTGAGACAACATCTGGCACAGCTTGGACAGGCAGAGGCAACACAAACTGAGGGACTGCAGCCAGGCTGAGAGCAAAATTTGGCTGAGATGCTGGAAAGAGTAACTCTGATCTTAAAAAAAAAAAAAA
>VZTR01019368.1:434947-447019 GCA_013400775.1 Chaetops frenatus | reverse complement strand
TTGCCATTTATCATCCTGTTAACTCCCACAGCACATTTCCCTGCCATGGCACAGAGATGTCAATCCCCTGCCCCACGAAAAGTCACTTGAGCTTTCTCCTCAGAGCTGGAGACCTTGGGGCCCCATCCCAGCTCCAATGTGAGGACTGGGAGGCTGCAGGGAAGGACAAGGCACAGCCATCTCCCAGCCCCACTCCTTTCAGTGTCATTTCAGAATCACCACCTGGCTCTCGGGTGATGCCACAGCCTTGCCAGGCCTCTCTGATCCCAGCAGCCCCAGAGGTGCCACCAGGGCATGGATGAAGGTTTGGACACAGCACATGGCCCTCTCCAGCCCCCCAAAAGTGACTGCTGGCCTGCCTGCCTTCCCTTCCAGACACTTTTTAAAGCAAGACCTAATTTCTGACCCTCCTTGAGTGCACACTGCAGATGTTGCACATCTGCTGGTAGGACACACAGGTCCTCCTGGCTTGTGGAAGGAGCTGGGGTTTCCCCACTCCTTCTGTCCTCCTGAATTTTGCTGCTTCATGTGATTTCATCCCATCTGCTGCACAGGCAGAGACCCAGAAAGACCCACCGGAGCCACAGCTGGCTGAAAGGCATTGCTAAGATGAGAAGATGACAAAGTCAGAGGTGTTTTAGGCAGCTGAAGGGCAGAAAAACAAAAAAACAAAAAAAAACCAAAAACAAAACCAAAAACAAAACAAAAAAAAAAAAAAAAAGGGGTGGGAAAGCTGCAAAGGACAAAGTGCCAAGCCCCAAATCCAGGCTGCAGAGACCCAAACAAGCTGCTCCTGCTCACCTGGGAGCTCACTGGAGGGGCAGGAGTGGGGAAGGGTGAACAGTGCAGCCCCCATGGGCAAACCCTCAGGTATGGAGACACTTTCCTGGCACTCAGGGGTGAGCAGGAGGCTTTCCCATCAAGCAGAAGCTCAAGTCCCCCCAGGTCTGCTGCCATGGTGGGGACACCAGAGGTGTGCAGTGCTCAGGAGGCACCTGCAGGAGCTGGGGGAGGGGAGGCTGCCACACTTCTCAGCGACCCTGCTGGAAAATCCAAGCCAAACTTGAGAGTTGGAGCCATCAGGTGAGGAGCCACAGCACAGCAGTGCCAGGCCAGGAGATGGCCACCTGCCCAAATGTAGCTCAGAGGAGCTGGCTGCAGGTCTGGATGGACACCCAGGGCTTGTTTCAACTCCCTCCAAAGCACCCCAGTCTCAAAATCAACTTGGAAGCCATGCTATTTCCAAGCCCACTTCTTTTGGCAACCAAGACATAATAAGCAAGAGGGTGATATTATGATTATTTCAGCTTCAGGGGAGGGAATATTCAGCTTTCCAAGGAATGCAAGCTTGGCTGACTGCTGAGGGCCTTGCAGAGATACCCATCTCCCCTTAAGTGGGTGCCTCTGGGGGCTGCCCTGCTGAAATTCGTCTGCCCGGGGAGGGTCAGGGAGCAGCAGGGAAACAGGATTCCAACCCAGACACGCTCCAGATTCCCAACAGCTGGCTCGAATCTGAGTGAATCATCCAGTGACCAAGAGGGGGAGTTGCAGAAGCCCACCAGCCCCCCCCCAGCATCTTCCCCCACCCACCTGCAGCTCCCAGCAGAGAGCCGAGCACTGGAGCACAACTCACCAGCTCCAGCCCAGCTTTGAATCTTCAGGAGACAAAAAGCCTCACAGCACCACCCCTAATTTAACAGCCTTCACTAATTAGCCCTGATGACCCCCTGAGCTCCTCCTGCCTTGCTGTGCAGGGGAGGGATTTCCTTGCTGAGCCTGCACAGGTGATGGCACTCCAGCCTTTCCCTCTCTTCATTTGCTGCTTTCCCTCCTTCCCTCCTTCCCTGCTGATCGCCCATCCCCAGCACCCACGGGGGGATGTCATTCCCTCCCTCACCCCCCTTCTCTGAAGGGACACCCCACATTCAGCCCCACCTGGTGTCTCACCAGCCCGCTGGGGTGTAGGGAGCTGGGGACAAAGCCCTGGCTGTGTCTGCACTCTTCCTCAACACCATCTCTTCCAGGAGGAGGCTTTGTGCATGTTTCCTGCCTCACATTGCTGCTGAACTTGCAGCTGCCTGACCCCAAGCCCAGCTCCACGGGCTCCTGGTCCCCCCATAAAAGGCTCCAGAGAGTTCCCAGCCCCGGCCAACACCGTGGGACACCTCGGGGCAGCAGCACGTGACACAGATGTGGCAGCTTCTAGAAAGAATTGGGGAGTCTCTTCCCCCTTTTATTGAAAACGATCATTTTCTATTCTAGTGCAAACACTGTACATTTTACATCACAAAGCAGGAGATAATTTACAGGATACACTTCCATCTGGAAACCCCGTGTCAAGCTCTGGCAGCCTCGTCAATCATCCATCCCTGTCATGCTGAAAATTCCCACTTTGAGGGAGCCAGTTACCCATTTCTCTGTTGAGACAGGGGGAGCCTGAGAAAACAGAGTTTGTAGGCAAGAGGAAATTGCCTTAAGCCCCATTTTCTCCCCAGAATGGTACCCAAACTTGATGAGAGCTGTGGTAACCATGGCAACTTCCCAGAGCTGCAACTGAAAATCTGCTGAAACCCTGGAGAACTCCACGCTTTGAGGATAAGGCCCTTGATTTGCACATATATTTACATGGTTTAATAAAATACAGATTAAACACACCCAGTCCTAAAATTTGGCTTTGGCTTGACAAGTGGCTGTCTTTTGGCTGTATCAGCAATTAAGAAACAAACACGAAAAGCTGTCTGTTCACCCAGCTGGACTCTGTTTGGTAAATCCATGTAAACAAAGCAGTGTTGGGTCACCAGAGGGGATGGAAAGGTCTCACCTGAACTGACAACAGCCCAGCCAGCTGTGGTGGCATCCCAAGCAGCCCGACACGAGGCAAGGCCCAGCTCAAACTGGAAGTGCAGAAGCTTCCCCAGCCTTCCTGCAGGAGCAGCCCCGTGCCAGACAAGTCAAAGAAAGTGAGGAGGCTGAACAAGGCCTTGCACGGGCATTTGTGAGCCCTTTCATGCCAACAGCACAGCCTGGGGATGGAGATCTCAGCCCACAGCGGGGTTAACGCGGCACCAGGAGCTTCATGCTCTCTGAACTGTCTCCTTGCTGTCCTCAGCATGTGGTGTCCCTACACAGCCAACAAAAAAGAGCTGCTCAAGGTGGTTTTTCTACTGCAGAAAAGCTGGGGGAAAGCCCCAGGCCAGCGAGACACCGAAGGGAAGAGCTGAAACTCCAGGGTGAGTGCTCAGGCCAGCACAGGGGGGGTTCAGGCAGGCTGCTGCTGTCCCTGCTGGGATGTTGGTGGGTTGTGGAGGAGGGCAGCAAGGCAAGGAGGGTGCAGAGCACCAGCTTCAGGTACTCAACAACCAGTTCAAGCTTAGAGTGGTTTTACCCAGCACCGGGTCCTCTCTGACCACATTCTTCAAGGGTTTGTGTGTTTGTGTGGGCACAGGAAGCAGGCTGAGTGCAGGCTGAGATTTCCAACAGGATCACTTGGCTGCAGGAGCTGCAGCCAAGCACGTGCAGGGTAGAAATATTTTGGTTTACACACGTTAGGTTCTCCAGGCTGCAGGTGGCCAAAAAAAAGTGATCAAACAGAATATAATGGATTTCTTGAAACACGGTACTTGCCCTGCCTCCCTTTCCCTGGTGCTCTGCCTGTGACTTTCAGCTTTTTGTCTTGATCACAATTAGGTTTTTTTTCCCCTCAAAAATACCTACACAGGGAGGGGAAAAAAAAAAAAATCCAGCAGCAATGCATACAATCACAGGCACAACTTACTCCAGTTTGGATTTGGGGCTTTTTTTCCTAGTGCTAGCTCAAATATTTTGTCTGGATTTCCATTCATCCTCTGCCAGTTTAATTTTCATCTCCACTTTAAAGAGATTTATTCCTCATTTCCTGCAACATGCTGTTTTAGACTATCAAAGCCCACTGTCAGACATCTACATATGCCCAGTGTGTCTGCAGCAAACACCAGGGTGGAGATCTAAGCCACTCTACCTGAAATATTTCTCAGGACTGAGCTTCATTCTCTTTCCAGCCTGGACCATGGAGTAGCTCTGCTGCCTTCAGTGGGACTATTCCATGGCAAAGTCCATCTCAGTTTGGACACAAGTGCTGTTTGCCATAAATCAACCCCCTCCTCCCCCAAAATGCGAGAGGAAAAAAAAAAAATCCTAATTTCCTCAGGATGCCTGTGTGGAAGAAATGCCTTTTGCCCTGCACCTCCTCTACTCTTCATGCAGATCAATAAATTAGGTCCTAATTAGATCTCCAGAGCCCAGAGGGAGGACAGCTGGTAGGGAAAATGGTTCAGGTTATAGGACAAGGCTTACTGAGCTGTGGGATCTTTGGTGGGATGCTCCCTGCTGAGACACCCTCTGTGCTCAGAGGGGCTGGCACAGACCTTTCCTGGGGATGTCCCTGCACATCCCCAGGAGCCACATGAACCTGTCTGGCTGCAGAGGAGATCCTTGTTGCATTCTGTGAAGCTGCCCATGGGGAAAATCTGCAAAGCAGTGTGGCTCCCTCCAGCACCACTCCTTTGGGGTTTCCCACGGAGAGAGCTGAGCTGCCTTTTCCAGTGCTGCCCAAGGCTGCAGGGAAGAGCTCTGACAAAGGGAGAGAGAGAGGCTGTGGCTGGAATTTCAATGCACAGCTCCACCTGGATGCAGCACAGACATCCCAGAAGGTTTTCAATGGATTTTATTTTGTTGAATAAAAAACACCAACCAAGCTTGCATGTATTATCTTATATATATAAATATATACAGTATATATAAAACAAATGCATCTGGACAACGCCTTTCCCTGTGGCACAAACTGTAAGGCATAGAAAGGAGTGTCCTGACAGTCCTGTTCTTGGCACTACAGAGAGATCCCCCTGCTACACTCCCCCTCCTCACACACCCACGTTGGCTTCTCTCTCTTCTTTGGCTTTTCCAGGCAGCAGTGCTGGGAATTATCAACAAAACAATGGAGCTCTGCAGAGCGCTAGGAGGTTTTTTCCAGGCAACTGGGACAGCCCCAATCCATCTTGTTGCATTAAATGGGCTTCCTGCAGACTGATAGGAATGTGCTGCCTCTGTGGCACAGGGGGACTGGAGGGATGAGGGTCAGGTGGATACCATGGAAAGTGGTGACCAAATAAATTCTTCTTCTAGGGTGAGCTGGGGCAGCGGGGAGATGAGCAAGCTTTGCATCTCAGCATGGTGCTGGTGGGACCTGTCCGTGGGCTGAGATTGGTAGAGGTTTCTTTTTGCAGTCCCGTACAAAAATGGAAACCAGCAAGGGTGAGACTGTCCTTTACTGAAGAAGCTCGTAGTATATTGAGCAGAAGCAATAAACCCGATGATAACAAGGAAAAAAAAAACAAAACACAAATGGTGGCATTATCCCAAAAGGAAGGAGGAACCTTATCACTCACAGGTTCGGTTTGCTCCTCGTGTTCAGTTCTGGGTGAGGGTTGGNCTTTCCTTTTTATGGTTTTTTTTGGTTGGTTTTTTTTTTGTTTTCTTTTTTTGTTTGTTTTATTTTGTTTTGTTCATTTTTGTTTGTTTTTGCTTTCTTTTTTTTTCTCTTTCAGCACAGACAAGTTGCGAAGCAGGACGGGTGCTGTTGTGTTTTCTCCTTCTGCAAGGCAGCTGCCTCCAGTCCTTAATTGACTGTGGGCACCTGATTCCTCTGTAAACTATATTCCTTTGCCTTCAGTCTCAGGTTGGCAATACTGTTGGCCATGTTCATGCCCTGCGCCGGGCTGGCGTTGGTACACGTGGCAGAGTAGGTGGCCATGGCACTGAGGGATGGAAAAAGAAACACCACGTCAGACCTGGCCTCCACACCACAGCACAGCCCAAACCCTGGTTTTTCCACACCTTTGGGGTGGTATTCCTGGTGTCAGCAGGGAATTACCACTCCCCTTTATTCAACACCCTGGTAAATCTTTCCGCTGCACTTCGCTCCCCCAGCGCCAAAGGCTGGTTGAAGTCAACAGGAAAAATTCCCACTTCCTATTTTCTAACCTAAAAAGCTTTACAGTGAAGTCAGCCTGCCAGTTAGACCATTGTCCTTACAAGAATTCCCACTGGAAGCAATGTCTTTTTGATGAGTCCAATTGCTGGTTTCGCAGCCTGTGAAATCACGTCACTTCTGAAACACATGTTACATTAAAGAAACACTCTGGGAAAAACCCGTTTCAACAATTGTGATGTTTTCTGGTTTCAGCCTTTTGGAATGAAAATTTCCACATTTTTTTCCCCCTTGAAACTTCTGCTGATTATATAGTGCATGTCCTAAAGGCTGAAGGAAAAAACCTGTAACATAAACCACTTTTTCTCCCTTCAAACCACTACTCTATTCATGAAAAACATCACTTCTGAAAGCAGAGGCTGAACAAAGATCTCCAACTCCTTTCTTATCCTACCCAAAAAATCTGCAAATCTGCCTTTCAGACCACTAGAAAACTTGTTTAATCCATGTGTCCCATGGGTTTCTGTGAAAAGCAGCTCCCCAAAACCCAGCAGAGTATTTGACCTGCAGCATTTCCTATACAGGAGTCCACAGATCCAAACCAGTTGAGAAGCACCACATGAACTAGAGGTGCCCATTTAACACAGGTTGTTCAGGAGGAAAGAACAAATGCTCTGCTGGAGGTGAGCTCAGCTCTGGTGCTGACCTTTCCCATCTGCCTGCCCGGGTGGCTCTGCTCCATCCACAGACCCGACAAACCAAGATGGGTCTGGTTTTGTTTTCCTTTTCTAAAAAAAAATAAATTCTTCCAGCACTGACCTCCACACCTGGAAATGCCTTTGCAACAGCAAATGTCCCTGCAGGGACATGGGCACCTGCTGCACAGATCCAGGCTGGAGCTGTGCCTGCTCACCCCGAGGTGCTTGGGAGCATTTCTGACCTCCCAGGAGTTTATTTGCCACCCAGTGCCATGTGCATCTTCAGTTCTTCACGAGATCAGACCAGGGAATATATGCATTTCACTTAAGCCCCCATCCCCATTTGCTTCTGCATCTCTCCCATGTTTTTGAGCTGGAAGAAATATGGAGACCTTCAAGGGTACTCTAAGCTCTAGATAAAATATGAGTTTTCAGTCAGGAGTGTAAACTGTTCCCATTCAAAACCAGGCTGTTGGCCAAGTCTGGGCTGAAACTCCTGGGAGCCTCTGAGGTGTGGGGAAGATGATTTCACTTACTGATGCCAAATGAAATCCCTGCTAAACCAAAAACCTCCAGAAGGGCTCTCTTTCATCAAGTTATTCCACCAGGAGCAGTGTACAAGAAGGCTGTCTCCATCAGAATAGCTTGAGGGCTGCTCCAGAGACTCTCAAAGACCTAATAAGGGTTGAAGTCACCCTGCTGCTCCCTCCCTCCACCCCATTCAGGCAGAGAAAAATCTCCTTCCTCCACTCAGCTGTCTGCTTTCATGAAACACAGAGGAACACCGTGTTTCTGAGGCCTAAAATCCTTCTTTCAAATAAGGTTTTCAATGGCCCGTGGAGTCAAAGGTTGCTGGAGTGGGAAGTGCAGGCTGCCACTCTTGTTTTCTTAGGAACCTATGCTAAAAAATGCCTAAGCTAAACATTTTTCAACTTCAAAAAAAAATAATAGTATCTGCTTGGCTGTCTGTGTGACAGAGAGATCTGCAAATAGCTTCGGTTGACCTGTGGCTGAGTTTATTTGGAGAATAAACACATGGATTGAAAACTTTTCCCAGATCTAAGAGTGAAAGCAGCTCTGGCCACGCAGCTCTGGGCCCTCCCCAGGAGTGGCTGTTCATCAGGGGCTGGTGCAGCACTGCTGGGAAGATGGGGAGGGGGCAGAGGGCCATGCAAACACTCCACATGGCTGGAGTGTTTCAGTATTATTTCACCAAGGGTCCAGTATTTGAATGACCTTACTCACTGCAAAGCTTTAATGAGGCCGCGACAGCCTGGCCCTTTAGGCTGAGTGTGATTGCCAGGAGATGATCAGTAGGATTAGAAAACCTGGGGACTGTCTGAGGGTCCTGAGCACCCCAGAGTGTGGAAAAGCAGCTGCTGTGCTCCTCTGCCACTGCAGGGCAGGGGGAGGGTGCAGTCCAGCCTGCTGTGATGTGTAAGCTGCAAATGTCTTTGCTGAAACATCCTGACTTCAAACAAGGGGAAGATGGGCCTTCCCGTTGTGGACAGGCACAGCCTGGACCTGAGGGGCTGAAAAACCATCCCCAAGGCTGTCCCTTCTCCCCTTGTTCTCCTCGTTAGCACTCCAAGTGACCTCAGACAGTCCTTTCCAGTGTGCCCACCTTTGCAGGGTCTTCTCCTAGAAGTGGTTATGAAGGCCCCTGTGCAAACAACATCTTTGGAGGGATGATCTATTTTTAAAAGTGTGAGAGGTAGCAATAAGCCAGGAGCATTCAGTATCAGGGATCTGGTGCTGTAAGCAGGGCAGTCTCACTGGGGTGGGGAAGGAACTTGCTGCCCTTCCCTGATCTCCCCTCCCTAGCAGGCTACACCAAGGAACACTTCACAGGGAGAAAGCCTTAACTCTGAAAAGAGGGATTCTGACAGAGAGCAGTCCTCAGAAAAAACCCAAAGGATTAGGGCCATCTCTAAGACCCAGCTGGTGGCCATCCAAAGCATCCTTTTCCATATCTGGAGTGGGTGGATCTATGACTTGTCCTTCTGGAGACACAGGGGTGGATGAGGAGGGCCCCATGCAACTGAAGCAACCAACAGGAAGACCACGTGTTTGCAGCTCTTACTGTGCCAACAAAGCTTGGAGCAAACAGAGGGTCAAGGTGACCGAGCAGGAGAGGTCCTGTGCATGGTGGGGCAGCCTGGAAGGCAGTGGGAAGCTGCCAGTGACCAGGCCCGATGAACAGGAAGGAATCCAGCCAAAGGCTTCATGGTCCTGACCAACAACGAGGCCACTGTGCTAAAAAACACCTGCCAACCTCATTTTTAACTGCCTGTGAGCCAGCTGGCTCCCCACAAACCAACACATCCTGTGGATCTTGTGTCCACACCCAGCTCCTGCAGAGCCAGGAATGGCACAGAGAGGACAGGGAGGCCTGTGATGTGCACAGACATCCTAAATCCTTTGAGACTGGGCTTGCCACATCCACGCTCCTTTCCTGTCATCCCTTTAGCAGCACTGACCACAGGAAGTGGATACTGAACACCAATCTGTCACCTGGCCCTTAATGCAGGCAAACCACAGGGCAACATTCACACACACACTCTCATGTTCAGGCAATAGGAAAAAACTGCTCACCAGCTCAGTGCTGGGCACTGTTCCACATGGATGAAGCAAGTTCCCAGCCCTTCCCTGCATCCCAAGCAGTGACTGCCACGGGACAGCCACAGAACTCCCTCTTCTGGCCACCGAATGGTGGCTGAGCCTCCTCGAGTCCTCTGACCTCCCCCTCCCCAGAATCTGTGTCCCATGGAAAGGCTTCCTCCTTGCTATAAAGCAGATGCACCAGGGAAATCCTTCTGTTTCCATCTCTTTCCACCCCAGCCTCTTTCAAAACTCCCAGAATTGCAGAGAGAGAGAGACCCTCAGAAAAGAAGCTGCCAGAAAAACACAACGACCCCGAGCCAGGAGCACATTGCAAACCCAGCAGTGAGATGGGGCAGGGTGAGAAGGGGTCAGGGAAACCAGTGGGATGATCAAGACTGCTGCATCCTCCAGTTGTCCCATGTGGATCCATCAGAGCTGTCTGAGGGCCACTTTAGGGGTGGTCCAGCGGGGTTACTCACTCACCTGTAGGGCGAGGCAGTCCCCCAGGAGAGATAGTCGGTGGGTCTGGGAGCTGGGCGAGGTACTATGGGCTGCTCCACGGCCGTCACATCCCCTGAGTAGGATTTGAGCAGAGAGGCATTCTTGCTGGCCAGCATGGCCCTCTCGTTCCGGCGGAACTTGGCTCTCCGGTTCTGGAACCACACCTGGAGCGGGGAGAGCACAGAGCCACCAGCCATCACAACCAGCCCTGCTGTGCCACTCGCCCTGTCCCCGCCCCGCAGGCTCTGGGAAAGCTGGCTGCTTCCCAGCCTGTCCCCGGGAACCTTAAGGGTGAGATAATCCTCGTGCCTGCTCTGATAAAGCCCTCACGTGAGGGACTGGCTGAGGGAGACGGGGCCTGTGCTGATGGCGGCGAGGCCTGGCAGTGCTGCACAACACACCGGGTTCTGCTTTGACCTTCAGAAGGTGCAGGCCTGCAGGCCAAGAGCTCAAGACAACACGAGCAGCCTGAGTATCCAACATCCCGGCCTTGAATGAGCCGTGTGGACACATCTGGCTGGGCTAACGGGGTGGCAGATCAGGCCTGGCCGTTTTCCTCAAGGTGTCGTGCACTTGGGGCTGCAGTACAGCATGAGCCAGGAGCTTGGTGACCCTTGTGTGCCAACACAGACCTCAAGGATTTCTGCTGCCTTGCTGGAGTGGCCTGGTGTCCCCCCCCAGGTGAGGTGTGCCTGGGTAGCAGCTGTGGGATTACCTGAACTCTGGCTTCAGTAAGGTTGACTCTGCGTGCGAGGTCTTCCCGTACGAAGGCATCGGGGTAGTGTGTCCTCTCAAAGACCCTCTCTAGTGCCTGCAGCTGGCTGCTGTTGAAGGTAGTCCTGTTCCTCCTCTGCTTTCTCTTCTTCTTCTCCTCTGAGTTCAGCTGATCGTCTAGGAGAGATAATTGGAGATGGGAGAAGTGAGAAAGCTACGAGCCCACAGCCACGGGGTGAACAGCCTCAATGGCTCCAAGAGGGAAAGGGCTCAGGAAGGGGCTTGTACAATTCCAACCCCTCACATTAACCACGCTGTGTTGGTCCCCACATAAAGAGGAGGTGGAGAGTGCCCTGAAGCAAAGCATTTATTTTTCAACTCCACTGCGTGAGACTTGTACCAGCTCTCTCAAGCTACCCCATGTCTCAGCTTCCTTATCTCTAAAAAGCAACAAAAAAAGCCCAAAACTCACCTCCCCGTTCCTAACAATCCCAGAAATCTTTTCTGATGGCAAAGAAGCCCAAAGCCCTGTCCTCTTGGCTTCAAATTTCCAAGGATTGCTCTTACTGGAGTGTAATTCAACTCTCTGGGGTGAGAGTGTGTTGGATACTGTTAGTGAGGAGCAGTTGTGCCCTCTGCAGCATCTTCCTTGCCTTGCCAAGCCCAGCAAGGTGTTGAACAACCACCCATAAGAGCACGTGTTGTTTTGTACCTGGTTTGCATTTACTCAGAAATTAATTGATACATCTGGATCACACCAGTATGTGTGGGGTGCCACCAAAAACGTCCAGATTACCCCGGGGGGACCTGAGCCAATATTCACGCCAGCACGAAAGTATATTGATCTCTGAATCTGTGGCAATGCTCATGCTAGTGAATCATATTCTAAGTCCTTCACTGCACACCTTGGCACAGGTGACAGTGTCACCACGGAGAATCCCCAGGGCTTGACCTGCTGTTGGAGAACACTCTCTAAACAGTCACTCCTTTTGCCATGTACAAACATGACAGCTCCCCTTATCCTCCTCTTCTCCAGGGGGTGTGTAAGGCACAGGGAGGGGCTGACAAGGAAATTAAAGTCTGCAGTTGTTGTCCTCACCACCTGTTTGTGTTGCTTTCCACAGCCCATCTGGTACCGGTTACTGCACCTGAACGCCTTTGGAGCAAGGCCCATCCATTGGAGAACAAAAGGACATTCCTCTTAAATTAAAGTAGGGTTTTCAAATTCCTGCAGGTTTACAGTGCCTCCATCCCTAATCCTCCTCCAACAGCCTGATGATCCCCAGAAGGTTCCTTTCCAGCCTGGGGATTCCCGGGTGCAAAAATACACCCTTGGTTTTCCAAGGTATCCCAGAGGAAGCGTTTGGAGAGAAGTTTTTAACAGGCACACTGAGTGGTAAAGCTGACCTGGGGAGGGGCTGGAAGAGGCAGGAACGTGCAAGGAAAGCAAAGGCATGTAGGAATGCCAGGGAATTAAACAGGTGAATCTATCAGCTCAGGTGGAGGGAAGCAAAGCAGTGGAGCAGAGCGATTGGATTGAACTGCTGCTTGTGCAGAACCCTCTGCCCACATTTCTCCCTCCTTGGCGGG
>VZTR01019368.1:406232-433273 GCA_013400775.1 Chaetops frenatus | reverse complement strand
AAAAACTGAGTTGAGAGCTAAATGCCTATGTAGAAGTTTCAAGGTTGAGTATTTTTTCCATCAACATATTTGAGATTTCCAGTTTGCAGGAATGCTTGTGAATATTTGCAATCATTCCAGGTCAGAACAAAAGCCGATTTCCAGATGGGATTTACATTGTGTGGGCAGTTTGGAAAAGCTTTGACCAGTTCTATTAAGTCCAGAACCAGCTATTATAACAAGTACATTAATTGGATCTGAATCAAAGGTAAACAATTGGATTTAATTAAGGGAGGGACAGAGACACTTAACTACAGTATAATGTAAGGTAAGGCAGGAAAGGTTTGTCACATCAGTTACAGAAACTGTAAACTGAAAAAGGATTCCAGGAGGAAACTAAGGACTCACACTCTAATCACAGCCTTCAAAATAAGAAGCTAATGTTTGAGCACAGACTTAAGAACAAGCAAAACAAATTATCTCACAATGAAAAAAAAATAATAAACTATAAATTACAAAGCCAACAACTCAAAACTCTTAAAATACAAGAAATACTGCAAGCCAGAGAAAGTTTAATTCAGATTGGTGAAGAAAGAAAGGAAAAGGGAGAATAGAAGGGAAAGGAACAGGGTTTTTTATTGGGTTTAAACTTAAATTTCATGAAGCTTGAATAGAAATATCTCTGGGTGTTCCCCCAGCTCTGGGCAGGCTCCTCTCCCCAACATCAGCCTGCCAGTTTACAGCCCATCCCAGACTCCCAGTCCAGTTTTACTCACGCTCTGCTTTGCTTTCAATTCATTACATCCCTCCAAAACATTGCAACACTCAGGGTGCAGGGCAGCTTTTGTCAACTGGTATCATGAAAAATCCAAAACCAAAACCCAGACCCAAAGTATTTATTCAAAGCGAAAACAAGGCTCCAAGCAGAGGAACGGGAACACACAAAACCCACATGGTGACAAAGCCCTGCCCCACTGATTTGAGACCAATCTCACACGATTTTCCACCCTGCTCCTCCCGAGGGCACTGGGATCTCCTTGTCCAGCTGCAACATCTGTTGTCTTTGCCAGATGTGAGCAGGGACAGAAGAGGGGCAGGGGGACATAAAAGGGTAAGATTTCATGCTCAGAGCTGCCTGAAGGATCTTTCTAAAACCTCCCAGCAGAGAATGAACTCCAGCTCATATTTCTGTGCACAAGAAAAGTATTTTTGAGTGGAAATGAGGTTTAACTTCGGGGCACACAAATGCTACACAGGTAAGGTGCAAGTACCCCACAGCAGCCACCATAAATGTAGGCAAGATGGAATGTAGATAACAGTTAAAAGGAAAGTAAATATGTTAAGGTAGGAGATGCCTATTAAGTCATGTACTTCAGCACAGCAGTGATATGGAGCCCAGTTGTACAACAGTGATACCAACAGGTTCTCATTTGTGAGAACAGGTCAGACTACAGAGATTTCTGAACTATCACTTTTTTCTCATCACACAACACCAGCTGAGCTTTTTTCCTAACCTCTGCTGTTAATTTAGTTCTTTTCTGCACTATCTTAATGTTTAAATTATTTCAATTACACAGAAAATTCAAGTATCCAAAGCTGAAGTCTTGTTAGGAGCACCAGAAACACAGGAAAAAAAAACAAACAAAGAAACAGATGCTCCATTTCCTTTAAAAGCCAAAATCTCTTGTGATTACCTCGCAGTCAGGTTCAAGTTCTGCACATAAATAATAAGATATCCTGTGCACAAGCACGAAGCTTCAGGAAGGCGACACTGAATTTTCCATACCAAACCTGAATTTTAATATTGAAAAGAAAAACCTGCATATTTTCAGCCTTACCCGTGGGGCCAAGGCAGCTCCTCTGCCAAGTGTCTGCAGTGTGGAACCCACCAGGGTGACTTTCAGCTGACTGCACACGAACAATTACAGATCATGACAGAGCTGTGAATTGCTGCTGCTGCTGCTGCTGCGTGGATGACGGGGAGAGCCTTGCCCTGGCTCTCCTGTTGCACTTGGCTCTGCCTGCCAGACCTGCTGAGGTCCTGCACAGCCACAGCCTCACCAACACGAAGGATGAAACCCTCACTGCCCTCCCTCAGGACACTGGCTGGGCCAGAGGGACCTCCCACCTGCACTGCCCCAAAGGAGATATTCCCAGGTGGGATTCGAGGCACAGCACAGTCAGTGACTCTTCCCACCTGGAATGAGGTCTTGGGGTTGGCACCTTCCAGGTGGAGAGGCTGTAGATGCCTCCAAGCTCCTGAAAATAGTTTCCAGCATGCAAACAATCTTCACCCAAACTTACCAGGCACTGGGGACTTGAGTGCAGAGGTTTTCCCTGTGCTCTGCTCTGCAGGGATGGGGTCCCATTAAAATCCCAACCTGCCCTGTTCCTGACCCACAGACAGGGCAGCACAAGAAGCCAAGAGCCCTATCCTCAGGCAAACCTAAGCCAGAACTCCTTTCCAGGGTGGTTTCAGCTGTGGTGTTCTGCCTCTCATCTGCTGGCAACCTGTGGAGCACATGGGCAGTTTCAGCAGCTAAGATGTGAGCCCTCCCTAACCATGTCAATGTTCCCACTTGCTGGAGCTGACAGAAGAAATTATATTTGGGGGAAAAAAAAAAAAGTAATCACAATCCCATGGAAATCCAGAGAGTCTCCTTGGAAAGACATAACGTTAAGTGTTAATTATGGGGAGAACAACATTTACATCCTCCTCCAGAAATTGGTACAAAGCCACGGAAAGTCCCCCTACATCCCACAGACCAGTCTGAGTTCTGCTGCAACAGAACATCAGCTGCAACAGTTCTGCTTTTATATTCACTAGGGTTTTCCTCCTGGGCATCCTACAGCTCATAAGGCACATGGCTTAGTCCTGCTCTTCTAACAAGCCCTCTCGACGGGTCTTGGGGTCAGAGTGTTCCCATCATACAATAAGCACTGTATGGATCTCATAAGCTCCAAGGCACAGTATGTTATGTGTTTGGAATTCCTTGTATGCTTTTATACTTTGTTTTACATATTGTAATTTTTATATGCATTACCACATTGATCCTTGGAAAATTAATTTAAAAAAAAAACAAACCCAAAACACATAATCAAAAGCAAACACATATTTTTAAAAGCCTGCCAGCGGCAAATCATGTTCTGTGAGACTGCACTTTGTAAATGACAAAGAGACCAAACCACCAGGCCGTGGCAGAGATCCAGCAGTGTGGATTTACCAGGCTCGGGAGGGGATGGGATCCAAGGGGGCTGAGTTCCCCCAAGTGCCTCATCAGATCAGCCCAAGGCTGCAGAGACACTGGACCCGTGACAGAGGAGCAGAAATCCACTGGCAGAGCTGCACCAGCCAAACCCCACCACCACACCCCAAAAGTGTCACAGCCCAAATGTCCCAGCACAGCACGTGGCTGCCACGGTGCCAGGGTGACCTCCAGAGCCTCCTGAGAGCCCCTCAGCCTCCCCAGCACCTCCCTCACTCCTGGTTAACACCTGGATCAGTGCTCAGCACGGCAGAACACGGGTGAACTCACGGCTTTGCAAGGTCAGGGGTTTGACTTCCACCACCCACGTCCTCTTCCCGTGCTGTGTGTCCTGATGTTCCATCTTAGGAATGGAATTGATTCAGCACACACCAAACCTCCCAGCCTCCACCCTGCTCCATCGCTATCTTCTCACTTCCAAAGATGCCTCTTTACGTTCTTGATCCCCTCCCTGCCCCAGTTCGCTCCAGAAGAAAAAAATAAAACAATAATAAAAATTTCTCCTCTCCTGTCCAGCAGCCTTGCCCTTCCCTTCTGCCCAGACTTGAAAAGCCATGCTGTGGGACACTGCCCCCTTTCCTGCTCATGTGGTGTATTCCAAACCAGCGCATCCGAGTGTCCTTCAAAGCCACCACTGCTCTTAATTCCTTCATTTAAGTGCAATTAACACTTTCTATGCAGGAACAGACTGAAGTGTCAGGAAGGCCAATATCCACATCCACAAGCTGCCTCAAAGACAGTGGCACCACTGCAATTAGGACAGGACAGGTTATTAATCTATTTTCCACACTCACATCCCACTGGAATGAGCTCCATGGGGTTACCCATCATAATGCAAAAAGAACATGGTATTATTTCCACCCTGTTCCCCTGTTGGATTTTCCTAGTGTCCTCCTTCTCTTTATGTACAGAGGTGACCTCCCCCCCCCAGACTTACAGCTTGCCATGAATCATGAACAGGTGGAAGCCACAAAGTGGAGACCTGGCACTGCACACCCACCTGAGCGCTGGGCAATAAATAAATTTTAATAAAGTTACTCTTGCATTTAGAAAAAGTGGCAAAAAATCCTCCTGAACTTCAGCTAGAAAAGCTTTCAGATAAGGAAAATCAGATACTCTTGCAACAAGCTGACTAGTGCAAAAATAGAAAGGTGGGTGAGGGAAGAAAAAAGAAAGGGTTTTTGCCAAGACAGAAAAGGGATTTTTTTTTCCAGTCCATATAGCCACTGCAGATGAACCACTTGGCATTTCAGCTGGCTCATTTCCAAACGCCGTGGCAGCCACGAGAGGCTGCAAACCTTCCCCAGCAACCTCCTGCCTGCACGGGGAAAGACTGACTCGAGCTGAGTGGCTCCACGAGTGTCTCTGCCTGTGCAGGCCCCCACCGTGCTGCTGAGAAGTGCCATTATCCAACAGCCATCCCCACTGCATCTGGAAATTCACTTTTTGGGTGGTTTTTTTTTTTTTTTTGACGTGGGACCTGCACAAACAGACTGACAATGACCAGTGGGATGCACATGCCAGCTGGCTCCTCTGCTGGGCAGGAACGCTGCTCCCAATGGATATTTCAGCTGCGTGTTCCTGGAATATCCAGGACTGCAAACAGCATGGCACGGAGCGGCCGTGCCAGGACCACAGGGCCGGGAGCAGGGGAGGCACAAACGGCGTTGAGAACGCGGCAATGAGCTCTCCAAAGGCTGTGCTCCCCTTTCATCAGCATCCAAGAACAAATGTGCTTCAAGGAAATTGGGCCACCACCATCAGCCACCACCCCCCTCTTCCCGAGCAAACTGGATGGGAGCCGCTGCAAAGCTTCGCTTCGAAATCCGCTTTTTTTTTTTTTACCGCTAATGGATTTTATGGGTCCCTCTTGGTCACAAGTGGAAAAATGATGGCATCCAAGGTCCAGAAATAACATAACTTGAGCCTGGATCTCAGCATCCAGCCCACCTGCCTTTTCCAAGGGCTGAGCATCCCAACCAGGAGCTTTTTGGGTGAGGGGATAAAGGACCTTCACAGTTGCTACAGGAGGCAAAGGGATCAGAGCTCGTAGGGCCATTTCAAAACAACTTTCTCTATCCCAGGTCCACAGTGAAAACCTTCTCTTCTAAGCAGAAGGGAAAAGGAGGCTGCTGCTGGTGTCTGGGAGATTTTTGTTGGATACAGGGACATCCAGCAAAACAGGAAGGCAGATGGGACAGACCACAGGCTCCAGGATGCTCCACACCCCAGCTCTGCAGGATGCAAAGGGAAACCAGGCTCAGACCCACCTCCATCCTTTGCCTGTTCTGGACAGAGGATGCATTTCACATTAGCTAATAAATTGCTACATCTTATGTTTCTTAGCATGCTGGAATGATGAATATTTTGGAATGTGTTTTGAATGGTTCCTTGCCAGAGGGGAACAATCATCCAGAAATCTGAAATCAAAAAGCTGAAGAATGGAAAGCCCTGTTTTTCCAGAGTTCACCGCAGTTTGAAAAGCACAACTCCCAGCAGAGGAGGTGAAATGATGATTAGGAGAGTTCCTGTGAGTTGAGGCACACAAGGAATATGTTGGAAATGACAATCCTTAATATGCAGTAATAATTTTTGCCTCCAGGTGATTGTAGGATATCTGTTTATTTCTGCCTTTAACCTGTTTGAAATGTCAGATTCTCTAACCTGGAGGATCAGACAATTTAAGAGACCTGTGCAGAAACGTGGAATATCCCAGGCACAAAACACTGCTTGTGGTCTGGTGCAGCGTGAGCAGACACATGCTGCTGTTCTAGCAAAATTTAACAGAAATTTAAGCCTTTTAAAGGGCTCTGGCTAATGAATCACACCCACTGCCAGAGCAGCCACATCCTCACCTAACACAGAAGTATCTCAAAACCAGGAAAAGATTGGATGGCTTGCCCAAATCAGTTCATGTGGCTCACCAGCCACCATCCAGCTCAGCACGAACCCCAAGCCTGGATGGAAAGTCTCCGTGGATAAAGGAGATCAGAAGTGGTCTGGTCTCATTGGAGCAGCTCCAAGAAATAAGCTTTTCTCTCCCCCATAGAGATGGGCTGTCTAGACACATTGGCAAGGCTGTGCTGCCAAATTTGCAGTGCTGCATCCTTCTCATATCCAGCCTGTCAAATACAGCAAATTCCTGTCCCCCAGCCTGTTAGCATGGGCATTTTTTCAAACTTCCTAGAGTTACTCATGTCCAGAAATGCCACTTGTGTTTAATGAGAAGTTTTAAAACAGATTTCTCCACACACAGAGGAAAACATCCTATAATTTTCTTTATCAACCCTCTGGCAAAATAATTTATTTTTTCATTATTCTGTTAAATATTTTTTGCTAACAATTAAAGTAAAAATAAAGGAAATGGAGTACAAAATGTTTTTAAGCCAAGAAACACTGATATGAGAATATGAATTGCAATGGAAATGCAGGAAAAAATTTTCTCCAAATAATAAAAATACTACTCAGCAAAACCTATGGGAGAGTCTATGGGAGTTAGGTGATGTTTTTCACTGGAAAAACAATGCTTGAGAATATTTAGAGAGAGCCTAGGCTCAGGGCCACATTCAACACCATATGGAAATGCAGATTTAAACCCATCCACATCAAAGCCACCCTGAAATATGCAAATTACCTTTCACCAGATTTGAGATTGTAGGGGTGATTAGTGTGTGTTACACAGATTTCTCCATCATCAGAGGTTCTCAAAGCAAGCTAGAGGAACATGTGCCAGGGCTAGTGTAGGTCAAACAGCAGGTGAAAATTCCATCTGGCCATGGAGTGGAGGTGGACTGTGCCTGTCTCTTTGCTCCTAACACACCCAGCAGCCCCGTGCTTAGAGGGCTGCAGACAAAAAGCAAATCACCTCCAAATTAATCAGAAGTGGGATGCACTGGCATTACATTCACTTTCACAGCACAGAAAAAAAAAAAACCTGCAAGTAATAAAACCACTTTTGGTGTGTGGTATAAAGGTACACAGCAGCTATTTCGTTTCAGCTGCATACACAAATGATGGCTGGTGTGTTTGTGAGTCCTGCAGTCCCATTTCCCAGCCACTGTCACTGCCAGCAGGGCACAGAGCCTCAGATCAGCCCACTGCTGCAGGGCAGACCCTCCCTCAGCCTCGCTGACCTCCTGACCCACAGTCCCAGACCAGGATGTCTGGGTGGATTTAGACAGAAGCATCCATGGGATGGGCTTTCTATCCCCTCTGAAATCACCTCATCCCTAGGAAAGAAAGCTCAGCTGCTCCTGGCTGCTCACAGAAACTTCAAGAGCCTTCAGCTTCACTGAGGAAATCTCTGCCAGCCTCTCTGCTCACCTGAGCACCTGTCAGAGGTGGCCTCCTTCCTCTTCCTCTCCCTCATGCAGCTCTCCACACATCTCCCAGAGCAGGGGACCAGGCATGGCCAGCTGAACACCCTCTCTGGCCAGCCCCAGGGCCCAGCCAGCTGCTGGACGTGCTGAGCTGGAACCAGTGAGCAGCTGTGAGCAACCAGAGGCTCCTGGCCATGGGCCACCACTCGCCTGGATGCCTGTGGGAACGTTCTCCAACTGGCCCCACAGCCCAGCCCACTCACACCAACTCTCCAGGCTCCCCTGCGTTCACAGAAATTGAATTTAATTCCCACATGGGAATCCTTCAGTGTCCAACAACTGTACCTGGATTTTCTGGGACAGCTCATCTGCAAATATCCCTCCATGCCAGGCATGAGGGACACTCCAGAGTGGGGCTGGGGCGGGGGGGGCTGAAATATCCCCCATGCAGGTCCTGGAAGGTGCCAAGTGCTGCACAAAGACCTCTGCCGCTGCAGTTTGACGTAACAAAAGCTCAGAGCACCCAAAGAGCCCCGAAGCAGCTGGGAGAAAACTAAAGCACAACGGGCTGCTCCTGAAATAGGCCCTCTCTTTCTGTTAAGCACAGCTCATTAAACGTTTGCTGGAAAAACAGAAAAGCATTTTCCACGGAGAGGAGGACATCCAAGAAAAGCCCTTTCGGACATAAATTGGCGAGAGAGTCGCGAGCATTTATCTTCGGCATAGAATGTGCTCTGTCAGGAGGGCTGCAACGAACAATACAGCGAAAAACACGCCACAGACTGCCAGGGTGTTTTATTTGGCACCAAGGGGTTATCCCTCAACACGAAGTATTCGCAACTGGCATCAGTTAAACGAGAAATTACAACCTTCAAAAGGCCTATTTAGTGTCAGCTGCAGAAAGTATGGAATTTGCCAGGGGCTTTGATGACAACAGATCATTGCCCCACGAAAGGCTGCAAACACGCTCGGCGACAATGCTCGCCACGGTTCAGGGGGGGATTGGGAATTCTGCACCTCCTGCCCCCTCTCAGGGGGCTTCTGCCTGCTTTAGGACAGGGCATGTCCCTCTCCCCAACTCTCCAGCTCACTGCCGAATTCACAGGGCTGGGGACACAGCAAACTGCTTTCTCCAAGGGCCTTGCTAAGCTGATGGCTGCTAAGCTCTAAGCAGGCTGCAAAGATACCCCGAGCTCATTAGCCCCACAGCTCATTAGTGCTGAGGAGGAACATGAGGGAAGAATCCCATTGCTCCAGGCTGGATGGTCAGCTGGGACAGACTGAGGTCAGCTGTGTGGAGAGTGAGTTACCCAGTGTGGAGGTTTGGGAGCTCCATCACCTCCTGGTCCTGCCCAACTCAGCCACAAGCCAGGACAAAAGGCAGCCTCCCTACCTTGTTCCTGGATTATTCCCACCTCCCCGGGAGGAGGAAAGAGCTCTGCCACCAAACTCCCCAGGCCCTCAAACTTTTCTCCACTCTGGCTCCGAGTGCTTCAGGAAAGGAAAGCTCAGAGCTGGGGATCCTTGCTGGTGTTTGCTGAGGATGAATGCTGTGTCCACACAGGAGTGCACACAGGAGAGCACCCACGCTTGGGCAAGGGAAAGGCCATCTCCTGGCTGCCTGCACTGCTCCAGGGCTATCTTTAGTTAACCTGCAAAAAGGGATTCTCACAGTCCAGAAACAATCTCTCAAAGAGGACTCCAGAGAGGCTGGCCTGAGCTACGTTTTCCTGCCACAAACCTGGAGCCTGCTCCGTGAGCTGAAAACGTTCCCGTCCCTCTGCTCAGCAAGAGCTTCACTGTTCCCTTCCCCAGACCTACAGATACAGAGGTTCATTGGGCAGAGAGCCTTTGTTTACCTGGTCCTGGAAGGATATTTAACCATTCACAGGACTTGTGCAGCACCAACAGAGAAGAAAGGGGAAAATGAGCCCTTTTGCAGGCAGCTGCAGCCTGTGGCACGAAGCCTGCCTGCTCCAGCCCTTGTAAAACCCAGACTGCACCAGTTAACCCCTGCTCCTGCAAGGCCAGGAATTATCACCTGCCTTGAAACTGTCAGTGAGTCTTTACCAGTTAACTCCTGCTCCTGCAAGGCCAGGAATTATCACCTGCCCTGAAATCAAGGCTGGCTGTCAGTCTTTACTGGGCTGGGGAGAGGGGAGAGCTGTGCCACTCGGAGTTGTCCATGCACACCAGGAGCAGCCAAAGCAGGACCAACCTAAATATTCCCAGATCCTAAGCTGGATCTTCTGAGGACCGTGCTACTGCCCCCGCTGGAGATCAGCGCCGACACAGGCTCCAGACTGGCTGTGCCTTCCCTCGGTGCATTCTCTGCTCTTTTTTAACCTTAAAGCTGGCTGAGTCTCATCCTTCTGCCGTGCACGCCCTGACAGAGTTGTGCTTTTTTCATCCCTGGTTTTAAGACGACCCCAGGATCTGAAGCCTAAAATAAAAATAAAATAGGTAACTAAAAGCCACCGTCCTTCAGGGAGTCACAGCAACGCTGGGACTGGGCTTTTCTCTTGCTGTGCTGGCATGGCACATTTAAGTGACACTCTTCCCATAAAGGCTCTGGGCACTCTGTTAGTGAGCCAGGCAAAAGCTGGCACCCTGGCAATAATAGCCTGTCCTTAGTCAGGTGTTCTGTTTTAAAAGCTGAAGTGTGACAGCTAAACCCACCTGCAGAGCCCTTTGTTGCTCAAGCCACTTGCAGTCAGGTGGAGGCTGAAATGCCCAACTTGAAGCAACACACAGGAAAATTTCAGCCATTTCCCAGTCCACGAGTCAGATGGCAGAGCCTGGAAGGCAAACCCTGGAGTCCTCTAGGGGAAAAAAAAAAAAGGCTTTTTAAATTTACTCTCCTTACACAGAGACTCACAGGGAGACCAAGCCAACATCATCAACTGAGTGTCCGGAATCCTGCTTTATTTCCCAACATCTGACGGGAAGGAGTGCATCAAACCTCTGTCATCCTCTGCCACGGGCTCACTGCTGCCCAATTCGCAGCGGATGCACCGACCACTCCCAGCTCAGACACTGCTTTCACTCAGCAGACAGTTCAAGTGCCCCCTGATGAACAGAGAACACTTTCCTGAATCAAAACCAACAGGAAGAAAACCCCAAGTCTCCACGCAAAGTAAACCCGAGTCATATTTCAGGTCCCAGCAATGGAAGCATTACAGGAGCTGGAGATGAAAATCTCCTTTTAAGCTGGAAAACTCATCCCCGATGAAGGATGGATGAGTTACTAAAACAAATATTACATTTCGTTCTGGCTAACGGGACTCTGCTCAGGGGAGCTAAAGCACTCCCAAAGATTATCGTTTATGCACAGCTGACTTCAGCTCCTCTTGCTTGCCGAACCCAGGCTGTGACACAACCTGCGGATTCCTCCCACAAACCTCTTCTGTTGGTCAGGCATTTGTTTCACAGTTGCTCTGGCAGTTTCATGGGATCTATTACCTGGGCACAGAGAGGTGATAAAGTACTGAAACTCTCAGTCCTGGGCATGGGTTATACACTTTCCTGGTTGCCTGCCAGACTGTGGCCAAAATCAGGAGCCCCATGCTCACTGCCTGCCTTGGGAGCCCTGCTGCTGCACTCCCCCAGAGCCATGCCCAGGGAGAAGGGTGCCCATGGCCACCCCAATCACACATCTGCCCCACCAGAAGCTCTCACCAGGCTGTCCCAAAACAACACCAAATTCCTGCAACTGCCCAGACAGCTTTGGGGCGTCCTGTCCCCCCAGGCAGCCCCCGTTACTGAGGACCAGCCTTTCTCACTTTCACCTACTCCCCACACTTCCAGTTTTCACACTGAAAGGCCTTTGACCTCTATCAAATCATTAGAGGAAATAAGGAAATAAATGTCAAAGGCTTGAAACCCCAACACTTTCAAAGTTGCTACTGACGGTAACCAAAGAGGTTACAGGAGGGGAAATACCTCCTGTTTGCTAGAGCAGAGATGCTGCTCCTGAGCCATCAGGTCTCCTGGAAAATAAAAAAAAAATATGGAAAAGCTGTCAGAAAACCCCATCCAAGATCTGTTCCTCTCTCCTGGCTTCCCATCCTTCTCACTCCCTGTGCTGGCTGAGCTCAAGGCTGGCTGTGCCTTGCTCAAAGCCCAGCTTGCCACACTGGAGCCAAGCGAGTCAAGGATGGGCCTTGGCCCTTTGAAGCAGCCACAACAGAGGGGACATCCCCTCATCAGGGACATGGCACATGGGGCTGGCCTGGCCACCAGGACAGCAAAGCCAGCGTGGAACGTGTGCCAAGCAGGAGAGAGGCCGTGATGGAGAAGAAGCCATGGGGCAAAGCTCACAGCAGCATCCTGCAGGAGCTGGGGGTTCAGAGAGGAGACTGTGTCCTCAGATCCCAAATCCCTCGAGGTGCCTTCCAGAAGGGCTTCCCCAGCTGGTTTCAACTGGCTTACCACAGGAAAGGCTTGCAATGCAACATGCTCTTTGCCTCTGATCTCACGGAGGTTTTTGAGGAACCACATTTCAACCATTTAAACAGAAATTGTGACGATAATTCAGCTCCTATCGGTTTTTGGAAAACCTGGCAGCTCGGTAAAAGGAAAAAGGATTATTAATGGCAGCAGCAAAGACCAAGCAGCTGGGTGAACCCAAGCTTTTGCAAGGCACAAGAACCCAGAGTCTCACATTGCTGCTCTAACAAAACAAAGGAAAATCCCAGCAGAGCTCAGCCCAGGCTGCTCCACGGCCATCCCTGGAGGTGGCACAGTGGCAGCAACAGCACTGCCACCTTCACTGGTCAGACCAGAGCTGGAAGAGCCCGAGGCTCTGACAGAGCAGAGCAAGCTCCAGATTTTGGTCTTTTTAACTGTTAATCGTGGAGAAAGCAGCGATGGAGACGATGGGGAGCGCAGCACCAACTGCATCCGTGTGCCCTGCAGGGAGGGAGCACAGCCCCGCTCCTGGAGGGTCACTGGCCACCCCACACCGCCCATCCGTGCTCCACTCCCTGCTGCCACCGACCTTCCCGTGGGCTCGGACCAGTAGATGGCACCAGAATAACAGAAAAGCCCCTCTGCATCTCCCCAAACCGGCCCGCAGCACCATCCTTTCCCCCAGCTGACAGGGCACGGCACCAGCCGATGGCTTTAAGCTCTCTGAAAAGCCTGCTTAGAGCTGACCTCTTCGGGGCTCCGAAAAGTTCTGCCACACAAACTCGGAGGGGAAAAAAAGAGATTTCAAACTAAGAGATACCCTGCCTTTTTGAGGCTTATAAAATCTCTTTTTCTTCCTTCTGCAACACAGTTGCGGCTTTTAAACGAAATATAGAAAAAAGTATTTACCCAAAGCATTTGCTTTCTCCGTAATTGCTTTAATTTGGAGAAGGCTTCCTCTGACAGAAGTTCTCTGCCTGCTGCATTTGAACAGGATCTGCATTTCTTGATGTAGATGCAGTTCACTTGAGAAGTGCCAGGCTATACTTTTAGGTAGGAAGGTGCCCTTCTCTTTGACTCTTGTGACAGTCAACACTGCTAGAGGAAAGAGCAGTGCTGCTTCCCCAGCAGGGTCTGCTGTCAGCTAATGACAACATCCCTGCCTCCCAGACTGATCATCATCTCAACTCTCTCACAACAAGCATCAGGACCAGCTCAGGTCAGCGTGGGCATTTTCCCCAGGAGGTACCTGCCTGTCTCTTGCACACCAGGTGTGCAAGAATTTTTCTCTTTACAAAGAAGACGCCCTAAAACAGATATAACAGCCAGTGCCCATCCTGCAGCAAAATCCATCCAAGTCATGGGGAGTTAAGGATGATCCTATTCCCATCCTTGCCTTGTGGTACCTCCTGATCATCAAGGTGAATAACCATGTTTTCACAGAAGGACCTGGGCAAAGATGATGGTGGTCTCCAGGGATGGTCTCTGGGGCACAGACAGGATTCTCCCAGTCCCTCTCTTAGCTGTGACACATGACAAGAAGCATGTGAGCAGTGACAAAAAACACCCCGGAGGTGCAGCCATGGCTCTGCCTGGGGCAGGTTTAATGTGCTTAGGGAGGCACCAGGATTGATTCAGAAGCTTGAATCCTGCCAGGAGTCAGTCTGGGACAAATTCAGAGACCACCTGACTTTTCACACCCAGACTGAGTTTTGAACACAGCTCAGCCCAGCGAAGTTTTAAAAGCAGTTTGATTATTTTGATCTTTCCCCCACATCCCCGTTATTAATTACACTGAAGGAAAGCATAATTCCTCCAAACCAAACCCCTTGCCAAACCATTTCTCGGCACATTTTTTACTCCAAGTCCCTTCTAGGAACAGAGCACATTTGGAAACCTCCACGACTCCATACTCCTTGGCCAGCAGCACATCCATGACCACATGTCCACAAACACTGAGCATCGGGGCTGCAAAATGACTCTGCCTGCGAGTTGGAGAAAGGCTCCCATTCACAGAATTCCCAGAATGTCCAGGTTGGAAGAGACCTTCAAGATCATTGAGTTCAACCCATGCCCTGACACCTCAACTACACCATGGCACCGAGTGCCACATCCAGTCTTTTTTTAAACACATCCAGAGATGGCGACTCCACCACCTCCCCGGGCAGACCGTTGCCACGGGTTCAGCGGTGGAGCAGAGAACCAGCCACGAGGGCTTTGTTTTATGAACCTCCCTGGAAGAGCTGCCCTTCTCCAGCTCTTTGGGCATTCCTGCTTTAGCAGCTCTTTCCCTGCTGGCCACAGCTGAATGTGCAGCAGAGTGTGGACACAGGATGGGTGAGTGCTCTGCTCATCCCAACCCTGCAAACCCTGCTGCTCCCTTCCCTCGGTGCCAGCCCTGCACAGCAACCTCTGACCTCCCCAGGGAGCTCACCCCACCACTTCAGAGATGCTCTGAGCACGTTTAGCCCTCTTCCCACCACTGATTAGATCTGCAGCTCTCCCCTCATGTTTTCCTCATTTTACCCAGAGCTGGCAGGGTTGCAGTTACAGGAGACACTGCTCGCTCAGAGCCTCAACCTGGCCAGAAACAGCAGAAATCACACACAGCAGCCTGTTGTCCTCAGAGCTGCAGCAAACTCCAAAGAGGTCCTGAAATGCAAGAGAAGGTTGGGCTATTCCCATGGCTGATGTTTGCCCTTCCCAGCTCTGCAGAGGCTCTCCTATCTCTGTTTGGGATTTTGAAGAGGGGATTGTCCTATGAACGTGTGGCAGCTGGTTCACATAAGGGCCTGAGCTACGATCAGAGATGAGGACATTGCTTTCCTTTTGTGTTCCTCGCTGTGTTTTGGTCCAAACCTGCAAACAGACTCGTACCAAGTGGATCTGTGTTCCCCATCTGGTGCTGTGTTCTGATTTCCTGGCAGGAACATCCCTGACACGGAATTGCGCAGCACATCCTCTGTCCCCCGGCCAGAGCCGAGCTCTTCAGTTTCTGTGTGACACTCAGCCACAGCATTTTCACCCAGTTACCCCACTAGTGAGACCAATAATTCATGGCTGACAAAAGCTGCTCTTCCAGAAGGGCTTCCAGACATTCATGGATGCAGCAGCCAGTGCTCTCCTTTGGACTTATTCCTGGTGATTACACAGCATCTCACAGTTAAAAAATGCGTTTCCTACCTCCTTTGAATGCGTGTCTGGCTTTTGCTCCCAGCCACTGGGCTCTCATTCCACCTTTCTCTGATGGATTAGAAGCAGAGGGAAGAAAGACCTCTACCTAGGAAGCGACAGAAATGTGGATTCAAATCCATCATCACAAGTATCTGGAAGGACCCTCGCCCCTGCACGGCCCGAAAGGGACGGGGATGCGTCACACAATCCAAAGTGCTCCCACTCAGAGTGGAGATCAGGGAAGCAGAGCAGAGAGCAAAGTCCTTCTGAACATTCCTGGAGAGGAGCACCACGGGTGTAGCAAGAGAGGCAGGGAGAACGGGGAGCCTGGCATCAAAAAGCAAGAAAACAGGATTCAGCACCCAGCTCCACACAGAGCACTTCGACCCTCCCAGAACAAGGCATCCCCTCCAGACACTGGCTCTCTCTGGTCAGAGGAGCACATAAAATACAGAAAGGCAAACATGGGCCTGCCCTGAGGGATGCAGGGCAGCTTTCTGGTGTGGTTTTCCTGCTAATCACATCCTAGTCTTTCTTTTCCATCATTCCATCCACACGTTTTCCCTCAGCTCGATGGGTGCCTCTTGCCCCACAGGCATCCCAGCCAAGCACAGCACAGCAACTTGCCTGGAATGTGGAGGGAAATCAGAGGCAGCACCATTGATTGTGCTGACCAGAACAGATGAAACTAGTTCCCACTAAAGTCACACAGCCACTGAAACTTGGGAGAAGGATTCCCTTCCTAAGGTAGGATGAGCTCTGCACTGTTTCTTCCTTCACACCTTAGTCTCTTGGTCACAGATCTGGGACTGAAGCCTCCACAAATTCTCACACCACCTCTTCCAAGGTTTCCCTGTCCTCTCCAGACCTGGGAGGATTTCCCTACCGCCTCACATCTCCAAAAGCAGTAGGTGGGCTTGGAAACCAGTTTATACTTGAGCCTGAGCACCTCCTCTTCCCTTTTAAACTGGAGCCCTCTTTACCTCTTCTCTGAACTCTTTCTGACTCAGTTTGCACCTTCCTTGACAAAACAGAGCCCACCTGGAGCCCTCCAGCAGCACAGTGAGAGGATGCCCCACAAATAAGGCAAAGCTGTAGGACGTGCTGGGGGTGAAAAACATCTGCCTCTCATAAAGATGTGGTGTTCTGCATCGAGCAGGAGAGCTGGTCCAAGGCCAGACAAGCAGATTTGCAAAAGGCATGGAGCCACAGCACTCCAGTGGAGGCTCTTTGCTCCCAGCTCATCCCCCCTGGCACTGGGCACCAGCAGGTCCCATGCTGCCCTCCTTTCCAGGGCACCACACAGAAACACTTGCACTGGGATGTGGGGAAATCTCTGTAATCCCACCAGAGGAGCACGGGCAGCTTCTTCCCCCAGCGTTTCTCTGCTGGGAATCACTGGTGGAGGCCAAAGGGATCCATCCTGCCAGGCCCCTGTGACCAGGGCTCCCACGGGGGAACAGCTCTCCTGCAGCTGGAGGGCTTGGCTGGTGGCAGGGCATTGAGCAGGAGGGTTAGCACCAAAATAGGCCATTAGTGAGCCAAGTGGGGTTCTGCATTCTTCTCCAGGCCCCGCGTTCTCCTAACGGGAATGCCTCAGAAAACCCAGTGAGGGGGGGAAAGAGGAATTTACAGTTCCCTTCCAAAAACCAGTCTTTGTTTGTTTGATCGTTTTTTTAAATGATCGAGTAACTTGTGAATACATTTTCTGATGATTCCCACATCCTCCCAGCTGGAGAACGGTTCATGAACAGACTCCAAGCTCTGTAAATGAGCTTGTTAGTCATAAGTCTTCAAACAGACTTGATAAACAACTTTCAGCCTGCAGGATATTCATCAACCATTCTGTCTGCCCGGTCTCCTGACACTAATTTATTATTTACAATGAGAGATCCCTCTCTTAAATCACAGGTGATTGTTTCTTTTTCCTGATTAGTTGGTTTTTAAAAAAAAAAAAAGGAGAAACAATGAAAAACAAATCACAAACAAGCATAGCGCTGCAAGCACTTATTTCTGAGCAGCCCTCCTAGTTTCCATGACACGTATCAGAAGTTTTCCAAATGAAACAAACTGTAAGTAACGATCTTTTTTGGCCAAACATTCAAGAGAAGGCCACAGCCAAGAAAAAGAGTGTGACCATCCCAACCAGCCGCTGGGAATTTCACTCCAGGGGCCTTCCAGCTGATGGGCATGTGCTGCTCCTTGCACCCCTTGGGCTTGTGGAGAGCCCAGGCACCTCAAGATGTTCAGGAGATTGACATCCATGGCCAAAAATCTGTCCCTGAAAACTGTTTCAGCCCACAGAGGGGTTCACACAACACAGCCCTCACCCCAAGGGCAGGGGATGCACTCAGGAGCACCTGAGCGTTAGGTGGGGTTTCCTGCAGGAACAAACCTTGCTGAGGTTGCTCCAGATCATGGAAGGGGATATTCTCAGTGCTAACTCCACAAAGACAAGCAGAAGAAATAGCAATTTGCTGGGGATGGTGCAGAAGGAGGAAAGTCTTCCCAAACTGCGGTTTAAGGCGAGCTCTTACATAACACATATAGCCAGAAAATCCCAAAGCCCCTAATTAGAGCCCAGAGTTGTACCCAGTTATATTGGTAGGAAAACTGAGGCGTGGCAAGGTGATCTTGGACAAGTTATGGCAGAGAGCATAGAGAAAAACAGACCTCAGGATTCTGTGGCCAGCACAAAAAATATATATTTGAGCAACAAAAGACAGTCTGGGTCATCTGGTCTGATGTTTGGATGAAGAAAAGCCCTGTTGTTCCAGCTGAGATTTTAGGTGCAAGCCTTTCCTGGCTAGGCTGCTCCCAGCACCAGCACACACCTGACCCTAAAAACCTGCCCTGTGGGGTGGCCCTCACTGCCTGGGGAACCCACGGAGCAAACACTCTCCCCAAGGGGCTGCCCTGTGTGTGTGTGTGCATAAAATCCACGCTCTGCTTCCACCATCACCTCAGCTCCCGTGGAGAGACAAGGACAGAGCCCCACCAGCAGTCACTGCCAAGGCAGCAGGGTGCAGAGCTCAGCTCTGGGCTGCTCTTGAGAGCATTTTTCCTCTCCCTCAGTGAGAAATCACCAACACTTTTGCTCTGACAAGCTCAAGCACTCAGGACAGGCAGTGCTACCAGCTCGTGCCTACAGCCAACCTCCCCCGTGCCTAAATGGGAGCAAACAGACCCAGGGATGGGACCCAGCCTGGTTTCCAGCTTTCTCCAGCACAGGAACCATCCACCCCAAGCAGCAGGAACTCTGTGCTGGATTCACAAACCTCTGCTGTGAGGGAAAGGTGAGGCTGCTGGCAGGATAATCAGCACCAAAGTGCTACCGGCAGTTCAGGCTGTGAGGCAGGGAGAGTGCTGGAAAGCTTTATGGGAAAGCAGCCCCAGGCCTGGTGGGGACAGGAGCTGCCTGCAGAGCCCCCAGCAAGGCTGGCCCTTTGCAGCAGCAGGCCCAGAGCATTAACACTCTGTTTTCACTGCTACGGCTCAGGCACTTTTCCCTTTTAAGTCCAATCCATCCCCACAGAGCCCTGACGCGGCTGAGCTGACAGGGGGAGAAGTGACAGCTCTTTGAAAGCTGCAAGCATCCCTTTTTTTTTTTTTTTTTTTTAAACAAACGTGGATCTTATTAGTGACACTTCCAAAAAAGCAGATGATTTCCAGAGGCACTGAGCAGGTCTTGAGGGCCCCGCTGGCACACTGGCTGCAGCTCAGCCCAGCTCTGCCACCACTCATTCAGCAGACCCCAACAACAAACCCCAGAGCAAACAGGCTACTCCAGGCCCCCATGAGCTCAAAACCTACTCCACCTTCACTTCACCTACATGGAGAGGGCTGGAAGCTACTTGGATGCTGTCTTCTGCAGCCACCCAGCCTGCTCCATCAGCACCAGGCACCCTGCTTTGATCCCAGTGCCCTGCTGCTCCCTCCAGAGCTGGATGCTGGATGCATTTTCCTCTTCCAAGCCTGCCCACTCTGCAGCTGCTGCTGGCAATTCTCGCCCCAGACTGGCAGGACCACGGGTAACTTTGATTTTGCTTTGGTCAAGCAGGCCACAGGAGAAGTTCATCTGCTGGTGGGCTCAGAGAGCAGGAAGCAGTGTCCCCAAGCTCCTGATGAGTTCCAGCTCTCAGTGCAAAAGCAGTTTTGCTGCCTGAGGAGCTCATCAAGACGTGGAGAGGGTCCCAGCCAGATCCTAAGCGTCTCTTTGGATGTTTGCCCTGCCCAGCAGTCTTGCTGACTGGCTGGAGTTTCTCCTGTAGGAAAATTTCTCCAGCCAGAATGGGGGAAAGTTTGGGTGGAATATGAACTGGATGCTGCAATAGGATGTAGTGACTTGTTAAGAGCACAGCTGGCTCCCTTTGCCTCTCATCTAACCTTCCCTTCCAGGAACACCAGGCACCAGGATGTCCTGGGCTGCCACCCCAAGGCAAATGTTCACTTCATATTGGGCACGTATGAAATCCAGACTGTCTGGGACGGTGCTTGAAACAGCGCTGTAACCTTTCCTCGGCCTCTGGAGGTGAGAGAGGAGCCCAGAACGATCTGTAAGCTGAAATAGATGCTCCCTGGCTGGCTCATCAGGCCCCTTCTTCCCCCTTGGCCTTCACAGACTCATCCTTGCAGGTGCCAGGCTTTCCACTGCAGGAGGTGGCCCTCAGCTTCGGCACCACTGCTCCCTTCCCTTCTCAACCAGAATCCTCCAGACATTCTCACTCAAAAGACACCTCCCTTTGAGTGATGCCCCCACAGGGCCAGCAGAGAGGCAGGGCAGATCTGCTGGGCCCCCATCCCCACCTCACAGCATCTTCCAGGGCGTCACAGAGAGCAGCTGGGCCCAGCAGGATGAGCACAGGAAAGGAAGCACAGGCCAGGAACACAGCCACGTAATTACAGTGCAAACCTGCAGTTACAATGCAAAGGTAAACTTCAAATTATCTCCAGCTAAGGAATAAAATGGATGGAATTCTTCCCTGGGAGGGTGGGGAGGCCCTGGCACAGGTTGCCCAGAGAAGCTGTGGCTGCCCTTGGATCCTGGAAGTGTCCAAGGCCAGGCTGGATGGTGCTTGGAGCAACCTGGGAGAGTGGAAGGGGTCAGGGGTGGAACTGGATGATCTTTAAGGCCCTCCCAACCCAAACCATTTTGGAATTCCATGAAACCAATCATAGCTGAAAAGCCCCTGAGGTGCTGAGGAGCTCAGGGAGCTGTGCTGGTCCTGGACAATGGGAAAACTGTCACAACACAGGGTGACAAAGGACAAATCCCTACATGGCTGCATTGTAGGGCTGGTGGCACCTACACCTACACATGTGAATTTCCACTGACACGAGAGCCTCTGCAGAGATTTCCAGAGTGGGTAGGAAGAAGTTGGATTTCTGCTGCATCTCCCCCTCAGGAGAAGGCACTGCTGCCATCCCTTCTCCACACCCACCAGCCTGCCATAAAACCCACTGGGATTCCACCCCTCCTTTCAGCTGTGTGCTCTCCCACCAGAGCAGCCAGCGGGTTCTGAAGAGATTTCCCACATGGAGCGACCAAACAACACGTTTTTCTTGGGGGAACCAGACTAAAAACCTGCTCCACCACCGCAGCAGAAGCCGAAACCTTTCTGTACCCTGCATGTGAAGCCACGAGGACATTTCAAACATCAGCGCCGTGGACAACAGCTCCTCCAGCCAGACTGTGATGATTCTCACTTCAAATCTCCATAATCCGCCCCAAAATCCAAGCCTCCTTTAGGAGAGGCGAGCAGGGTGGGGAACCAGCAGTGCAGTGATTCATCCTCCCCAGAAACAGAGGCCCAAGCCTGGAATACTGTGACACTTGGTAAATATTCGTGATGTACTTCATTATGCAACAGAGGCCCAGCAGGAACACAGCTCCCTCAGGGCTACTTAATATGGGTTTCAAAAACGATTAAATATATCATAAACAACTCACAACCAGGAATAAACACCTATAATCCCATCGAGTCATTCGGGTGATGTCAAAAACCATGGGAGTCAACTCGGTTACCGTGGGGGAAAAATAAAAATACATCCTTGAAGGAATTATACAGTCCTGTAATTCTGTGTCCGCCTTGTCAAACACCCAACTCTCCCAGCCCCTCCTGCTTATGCTCTGTCTGTGCTCTTGCTCTTTTCCTTTCAGGCTTCCTCACATCACAGATTTTGATGCATTCTGCACTTCTACCAAGAGGCAAAAGGATGGTGCTCCCGACTGCAGACAGCGAAACGGCTCCATGCCCACACAAAAACNCCCCTCCCACACAAAAAGTCCCCCCCTGGGCCAAAAAAAAAAAAAAAAAAAAAAAAAAAAGACATTTTTTGCATGACTCAAGGCTGCTGGTCAAGTCTTCAAACACTAATACTCATCAGCTGGCACACACATAAGTGGTCCATTGAAGTGCATGCAATGACTCGTGTGAGTAAGGCCTGCACAAATTAACCCTGAGATAATATTTTCCCATGCAATCACTGCTTTATACATCATCAAAAAGATGGAAAAATAGAGGGGCTAGCGGTGGAAACTCAGTGCAGATGACAGAAAGCTGATGTTCATTAAAAGCGTTCGAGCAGTTTAGACCAAACCTTGCAGTTTTACGAGAGATTTCAAAATCTAATTTTCATGGCAATGTTTTCATTACATTAAGGGGGGAAGGAGGGAAAGTAAAAACCTTCGGCAAAATCTTTTTCAAATTAAAAAGTTGGAAGCTCTGAGTGGATGGATTGAAAACACAAATACCATCAGCAAATTACGAGACCATGAGAACCAGGAAGCAAAACTGATTATGATCAAAAAAAAAAAGTGAAATTCACAAACAAATAGAAGTTTCTTTTCACCCGTCAAAAGGAAAAGCTCTCACAAACAGAGCCAGCTCCCTCCTCCAAATTCACATAGCTTTTTTCTTTGTTAATAACAGTACCTTGACCACTTTTGTTTACTTCTTTGAGCCCTTTTTTTTTTTTTGTGTGTGTCTTTTTTAAGACTCCAGACATGTGGCAGAGCCACGTTTCCACCTCCTGTCTTTGCCCAGAAGCTGCAGAAATTTACATCAAAAACGTTTTTCGACTTCAAAAATTCAGGGACGTAAGGAAAATATCTGACACCACGACACTCGCTGCAATAACCACACATCTGCCAGCCTGAGGCCAAAATTAGATAGATATGCCCAAGGAAGATAAATGGAAAGGAGTTAATCCAACTTCTAACAAGCGCTTGGTGTTAGTTATCTGTTACTCAGCCTTTACTCAAGCGAGCTCTCCTCAAAGCCTGGAGCAGACGCCCGCCACGCGCAAAAGGTTTCCCTGACAAAAAGCTGCGTTTTTCACCTGGGTAATTTTCAACAGGAGCCTTAAAAATAATAATGATCTGGTCCTCGCTCCTCCTACAACGGTTTCTGGAAGAGGAGAGTTCTGGAGAGTCTTTCTTGAGGAGGATTCGCTGCTGTCCGTGGGGGGATGGAGGCACCGGCTGCTTTCCCTGGCTCGCCCCAGTGTAACCCGTGGGCACCCAGCACCAGCTGCTGCCCGCAGACTCTATGTCCATCAGCAGGACACGATAGGAAGACAATTCCTAGGTTTAATCAACTTTTCCCTCCTCTATCTATTGGCTGTACATCCCCTGCCTACGGACTCAGCATCTTCCGGGAACAAGGGCTGCGATTTACTGACAAAACCAAGGTAAAGCAGAGGTTTGCAAAGAAAACCCTGCAGTTGTCCCAGGCGCTTCTCACCTTCACCCTCAGCAGCTCAGCAGCCCAAGGAGTTGCTTTCCACATTTCCAAGCAGTGGCAGAGCCTTTCCACCTCTTTTTACAGAGGCACGGTTTTTTTGGTGAAGGATGGGGAGGCACAGGAGCACGGACAATTCAATACTTACACACACTCTTTCACTCCTGCAGCAACCTCACTTGTTCTGAATTAAAAAGAGGCAATTAAAGCAAAATGAAGAGCCATGTGGGAGCAGACCCAAAGTCTTCCAGTTCAGGATCCTGTTTCAGGAACAGCAGCCACAGGGTTTAAGCCCAGGCAGCAAAGGAGAGATCTTTGCTCCAGCTCATCCTTCCAGTCCGGGTCTCGAGGCTCCCTGAGCTTCCCAAACCCTGCTGCAGTGAGCAGCCACCCTCAGCCCTCCCTGAATCTGTCAGTCCTTTCATGAAATAACACCTCTTTCTGATCTGTGCAAAGCCCTGGGGTGACAAGCCCCATCAGCAAGCAGTGAGAAGGCTGAAAAAGCCCTTCCTCAGCCCGCTGCCAGAGAAGAGGGGCTGAAGCCACACAGATGCTCTGCTTGACCCTGCCCGAGCAGAGGAACTCACTCACCTTGTCCCAGTAGGGTTCCTGGGATTTCCTCGGGAAGGAGCAGCACTGCTGAGGGCTCAGGATGCTCACTGGGACAGAAAAAAAACCACGGGGGGACTCAGGCAGCCTGTGCCCAGTTTAATTGTGAAGCAGCCTGATACAATGTCAGCTCCTTGACTTTTACACTGAAGAGAGATTAAAGGACAGCAATAACCCCAAAACACAGAACTCGAGCATGTAATGGACTGAAGAACAGTTTGTTCACTCCTTACAAAAGAAATCCCAGCCTAACAATTTTTCTTTTGCTGTTCATGCTTTCTCCACACCATTTTATGAGCCATCATCAGTGACTCTCAAACAAACCAACCAACCAAAAGAAAAAAAAAAAAAAAAAGCAGAAGTCAAAAATGCCATCTGAAAAAAAACCCCAGACAACAATTGGAGAATTACCCCTGCCCAGAGCCACAAGTTCAGGGAACCCACAGGCAACTGACAGGTTTCTGTCACCCTCAAAGGGCACAAAAGCAATACTGAGCTCACTGCCTTTTCTAGGAAGCTTGGGGGATCCCCTCAGCTGAGCTGGGACCTGCATTTTCATCCCCATTTTATCCAGAGTTAGTGAAAATTCTGCTACCACAGTAAGAGTTGGTTGTATCTCAGCAGGTTATTTTGTGACAAATTGGAACTCGCATTGCAAAGCCCTCCCGGCTAAGCAGCAGAGGCAGGGATGTTTGCCCTGATTTTTATCAGCTTTTAGGGTAAGGTGTTCAGAGCTAGGAGTTGAACTGAAGTTGGTAAGAATGACAGATCTGCAGCACTGCTGAAAACCTGGCTCCTTAACCCACGGACAGCTCTCCCTGTAAATATTACAATCACAGCTACTCCCAGGAATGGTTTTTATTTTTAATAAGAGAAACGTTTTGTCCTGAACCTCTCTCAAATAAAACAGTGGTGAAGTATTTCCTTCAATCTCTTATGTCCAAATAAAACCTTCTGTCATTTCTGCAGCAGACTTCTTATCTTAATTTTTGTTTACAAAACCAGAACCAATAATTTGGTTTTCCCACTTCAGTTTGGGACACAAATCAGTGGCAGACCAGCCGATTTTCCTTCAGGTTGGAAGAACATTTTTAGTGCTCTTGAGAAATCCACCATTTCTTCAAACAGCTTTTACCTTTTCTCACTTAAAAACACGGAGAGTAACTGAGCCATGTGTTAGCTTTTCCACTGAACCAGTTCTCAATTTTCACCGAGAAAAGCTCATACCTCTGTTACACTTCCTAGCTCCAACACAGTCCTTTCCCTGCATGGATTGCAGAACACTTCAGCAGGTAGGGAAACTGAGGCACGGAGACTCCCGGCGTGTGCTAAATGCATCCATTAGAGAGCCAGAAAGCCCTAATGACAGCTCTACCCAATGAACCTGGGACAATTTATTCCTCCCCGTCTTTTTTGTTGTTGTTGTTGATCACTTTAGAATACTTCTAAAACTTTCTAATTCACCGCAACGGCTTTAAAGCTTTTGCAGCATTCAGAGAATTTGTCAGTTATTTGAAGCTGTAGTTTGGTCCCTGCTCAGCGGAGCTGGCTGGGAAACAAGCCCTTGGTCTGCTTTTTATGGGTTCTTTTCATGCTCTTAAGAGCAAGGTGATTTTTGGTGAAACACAGTCCCCCTTTTCTACACTGACCGAGCTCGCTCTGGAGAGCTCAGCAGCTGGCAAGGGGCAAACATCAGGAGAAAATCGGAGTAAATCCAAATAAAACAGTATAAAGTAGAAGTTAAAAAAGCGTTATCTACATTTGGTATCTCGCGGCTTCTCCAGCGGCACAAGGAGCTGAACCGGGGGCAGCCGCAATATCTGTTTCCCTCGCTAAAATACACACCTTTAGAGGCAGAAATTGCAGTTTTTCGGGTCCTGGGAGGGGGAATATTTTTAAGCCATCTCGCAGCGGCGGTCGGTGCGGCTCTCGGGGGGAGAGGAGCCGCTCCGGCAGCCGCGCACCGCTCGCTCCGTTCCCGGCCGCGCTCCTGGAGGATGCTCCCCCGCCGGGAACGCATCCGGCCGGGCCGGGCTCGGGGATCCCGCGGGCGCTGCTGCAAGGAGCTTTTTGAGAAGGTTTCCCGCTTCCCCAGCTCGGTTTCCTTCGGAATACCGAGGAAACCACGTCGGATCCACGCGGAAAAGAGGCTCGGAGGCGGCTCGCGGGGAAAAAAAAAAAAAAACCCAACCAAACAACAAACCAACCAAAAAAATCGAGAAGGGAACGAAAATTTGCAATTGACGTTTTCGTTCGCTTCTCGTTTCGTTTTATTATTTTTTCTCCCCCTCCGTTTATCGCCGGGAAGCTCCCTCGGAAGCGAGCCCGTGTCCGCAGCCGCGGCCCCTGCGCACCCCACGGGAGGAACGGCGGAGGCGGCCGCGGCCAGCCCGGAGCCGCGCGGAACTCCCGGCCGGGGACGGAATTATTTTAACAGAGAGCAGAGGGAGGCTAAAGGGGGGACACTGACCCTGCACACTCCCCTCAGCCTTTCTGACAGCGCTACCCTTGGAAAACAACACGCGGCGCAAGCCGGCGCCCATCCCGCGGCCCGGGGCCGCTCGCTCACGGCTACTGGAGCTCCGGAGCTCCGGCTCTTTCGGACGGGCAGTTCAGAGAAAACTCTGCCGCCCTGTCCTGTCCTGTCCTGCCCGCCGCGCCTGGACTGGGGAGAACCGGGGCTCGGGGCTGCGGCTGCACTCGGGGACCGCGCACGCACCCTCGGGCTGTTTGCGAGCCCGCGACGCTCCCGGCAGGGCACCGGACAATGGTCCGGACCGCATCCACATCCCCGCGCAGCCCCCCGCTATCCCGCAAAGCACGGCGCCGGTGCCCGCTCCGACGGGCCGGAGGAACGGGCGGATGGATGGGATGGATGGAGAGATGGATGGAGCGCGGCTCAGCGCCCACCGCGCCTCGCCCCGTCCAGCCAAGCGCCGTTCTCAGCCCACCCCGGCAAGGCATGGACGAGGGGGCCGGGCCCGATGCTGCCCGCTTCTGCACGTTCTCCGGTTCCCCACAGCCTGCAGGAACCCACGGCACGGGACGCGGCGGCGTCCCTTTCCCGGGATGCGGCTGGGGGAAAACAAGGGTTTTCACACGCCGACGGCTGCCGACCCCACCGGCGCTCCCTGCACGGCGGGGAAAGGCGGCTCGGGGAGCGGGGGAAGCCGGGCTAAGCACCGGTGGATCCCCCTCGGAGCCGGCACCGCCCGCCGCGGCTGCCCCGGCGAGAGATGGAAGGTGGGGGGGGGATGTCCCCGCACTTACTGTCCTGCTGCGGGGTGTCGCTGCCGCTGGTCAGCCCGGGGGACTCCAACAAGCTCCGGCCGGGCTCGCCGCCGCCCTCCTCCGCCTGGGCGGCCACCATGTCGCCCGCCTCCTCCAGGTCCAGCAGGTGACTCACGGAGAAGTTCTTCTTGGCTTGTAAATTGTCCAGGCCGGCGGGGCCGTCGAGGCGGGCGGGCAGCAGGGCCTGCCTCTCCATGGCGTGGGCATAGCTGGACGCCATGGTGCCGAGCGGGGCTTTTCTGCACTCGCCC
>VZTR01019368.1:374475-399338 GCA_013400775.1 Chaetops frenatus | reverse complement strand
TTTTTTTTTTTTTTTTAAATTTTAAATCCCTCACTGCTGGAGATGAAAGTTCAGTCTGCTGGACTGCTCTTGGGCTGGGTATCAGATATCCTTAACCCTGGAGAGAGAAAGCGTCCCACCAGCTTCTCTCCCCTGCAGGAAAGGAAAAAAGAAACCCCCACCACCTCCTATAATCAGAGTCTGGGCAGACAAATTGGCACCACTCTTTTCTCCCTCCAGCCCCCCCTTTCTGGAAGAGGACTAACCCTTCGGAGCACAGTCACAACTCACAAATATTTGTGGGTATTATATTGCAAGAGGGGGAAAAAAAAAAAAAAGCCAAAGGAAGGTAACTGTTAAAAGCTTAGTCCCTCTCCCATGGAAAGCAGCTTTATGCACGTCCATAAATCTCCTTTGTAAGTGGCCATTAAAATTGCGTCTTGTTTAATTTTTTTTTTAATCTCGTTTAAACACTTTTCCTCATCTTGCAAACGAATGATGTCATTGGCAGGCCCAGTAATGAACTGAAAAAAAAAATTAAAAAAAAAAGCAACTTTCTAATGTTTTGGGGGCTCTCTCTAAAAGCAAACCCTTCAAAACCAGTTTGCTAATCCAGCCAAATACTTAAGCACGTGCTTAACAACCAACTTGTGTTGAAGTGCCTGGCTCCCACATCTGTCCACACTCATCTCTGTGCACAAATGATGTGCTTGAAGGGAGGAGAGGGTTTAAACCGTGGCAAGGTGAGAGTCCCAGGCTGCTGAACTGTTGGGCTGCTCCTTGCAGGGGCAACATAACAGAACAGAGACCCCCACAGCACAGGACAAGATCCTCCCAAACCTGCAGGGCCCTTGGCACCCAAAACATCATTTGGTTGAAAGGCTCCTTGCTGGCTCCTTCTGTTGTTTGGGTTTGGTGTGTGGCTGGAGGTTTTAGGTTTGTTTTTATTCATTTATTTATTTATTTTCTTAAATTTTCTTTTGGAAGCTGTTTTAACGAAGTGGGAGCAAAACCAAATAGCAGGCTGAGCAAAGGGGGAAAAATAAATGCGAAACTTGCAAATGAATAATTGGTGTGGTTTTAATTAAAAAGTGGTTAACTGTTTTGGGGTGAAGAGCATGGATTTGGGTTGACACCATCTGAACCCTGGAAAGAGCACATTAAGCTGTTCACCATACTGTGGGTTAAGAAAATGGGAAATAAATACATCCCAGCCCCTTGGAAAACTAAACCATCTTTAAGGCTCAGCTGTAAACTTTCTTCAGCAATTTATTAGAGCTCCAGAAAACACTTGTTGAGTAGCCTTGGCCTGTAATAAATATCAGTCCTTGTTTGTTTGTTTTTTGTAATGGGAACAAAACCACATCTCTTTCTTTCTCAAGTGGATAATTTAATTACATGGCAAGAAACATTCATTGTCCAAAATACCCAGAGAAGATTGCCACGAAACTCACAGTTCAGTGGTGAGAGGAGGAGAGCAGAGCCAGCTGATACCAGAATTGGTTCCAGGGAAGGTTTCTTTGGTGGCACATCCACTTTTGCTGCAGCTGACACTGGGGTTGTCATTACAAACAGGAGACAGGCACCTCTCTGCCAGGCAGTTCTCACCCCACGTGGAGCATCAGAAGGGAAAGGCAGAGGGAACCAAAGGGAATGAGGGACAGGGAAGGGAAAGGAAGGGAAGGGACTCGTCTGGGCCACACAGAGGGTCTGAAGTGGCAGTGGGGGCTGAACTGACCCATCTGTTCTCATGCTCTCCCCTCAAACCTGGCTCCAGTCTGCAAATATCAATGTTTTCTCCTAGAGGCTCAAATACTCCAGCATTTCTTGCCCTGCAGGTTGTCACCCCTTCTGTGAGGGCTTGTCCTGGCCTCGGTGGGAAGAGGCAGAGAGTGATCCCAAGAATGTCTGGAGGTGACACCCTGTGAGAGCAGGGAGTCCTTCTGTGGCCACATTTCTGGGAGCCTGCCCTGCAGAAAGAGAAACAGGAATCGATCCTTTAAGATCAGTTCTTGATGGGCTCGCTTCACCCATTCCCTGCAGGCAGCTTTGGGTTTAACTCTAGAATAAAGTCTGAAATAGCTGCAGGGGGGGCACTATCCAGAGAAGCAATTACCCAGTGCTGTTTCCCAGGGATAGCCTGGCACTTCTGGTCAGAATCCAGGAATCAGGCAGCTGTGGAAAGACAGAGCCTCACTCCTCTGAGCTCTTCTTGAGGGGCACAATTAACGTGTTGCTGTGATTAAAGCCACATTCAGCTCTGGGATATGAGAGCCAGATGCACCCAGGTGACTCCTCCGAAGGCAGTGGCTCCAAACCCAGGTGCTGGTTACCTGATTTGTAGCAAATCAAGTAGAAATCAGCCATTCCTGTCCACACAGCTCCATCGTGCTGTTAAACAGCCAAACCCTCTTCTCTTACATGTCTTTGAGGGAGATGAAATCCATATGGCCCAGAGAGTGAGCACAGGCCAGGGATGGAAGGAAGGACAGAAACACCATTTCTTCAGGACAGAAGACAATGGAAATGTTTCCACTGATTCCAACAGGTTCTGAGTCAGCGGCTGCAACCAATTTTCCTCCTAAATGGACTTCCATATGTCTAAAAGAGTCTTGCAAGTGCTGGAATTTGTTACAGAACAAACCTGGACTTTATTACCCTGCTCCCTGATTCCCAGTGTTTTTTCCCTTTAAATTCCTTGCTCAGCCATTTCTGGGCTTTGGGGTTCACTTCTGAGAAATGCATTCATTTCTGAAGCAAACATTTTTGTGTGGAACAGACAGAGTGAAGTCTTCAACCCCTCTGCCCCCAGATTTCACTTTGCCTTGCTGGGAACTTGTGCCTTCAGGTTCACCAGAAAAATCAGTGGTTCTCTGTGCAGAGGGAAGGCTGGTGAGGAAATTAAGCTCATCAGACCTCAAACCTTCTGTGCTTTACGGATTGCCTCTGAAACATAGATATTTGGGCAAAAGTTGAGCAAAGCTGGGTTTTACCAGAATTTTTCTGTTTGCCACATATCTAAAAACAGAAGAGGTTTTGCTCTCTTTGTGGTAGGAGTCTTTAAAAAAGATTTTTCCATTTCCTTCTTTCATTACAATGAAACAAAAAATAGCAAAATAGACTTTTTCATTTTCATCAAAGGCTATTTTTTATGGAAAGAAGGTCACTTTCCTGCCCATGATATCCTTTACTACATTTAAAGGGATTTAGGGGCCACTGTACCATTTTCAGTAGTGCTTTAGGGACTAGATGGGACACTTGCATGACCTGCTTCATATCCATCTTTGAGTGCTATCAGTAAAGGTTAAGCAGTTAAATACCTTTTATCTCATCCTGAGGTGTCAATGAAAGACAGGCTCTCCACAATGTCTTGAAAATACGGCTTAAGTTTGATTAAGTTCCTAAAACTTAATCTGATTTTCAAACTTACTGCTAATGCTACACTGAAACGGTCATAAACATTAAAGTTTTCAAATTCATCTATTTAAGCAAAAATATTTTCTATTTCCTTGCAAGAACAAAAACACAGGAAGTCAACTCCCCTAAGGAACATCCCTAAGGCCCCATTTAATTCAGAATTTTAAGAAGTTTCTCGGTTTCCCAGGTTTTTTAGTTCATGTTAACTTTAGTTTAAGGGTGTTGGTTCAAAATGAAATCTCAAAACTTTTCATTAGAAAACAAAGCCAAAACACTTGGACTTCTTTTTCTTCCTTTGCCAAAACAGTTCGTCAAGCTGATGTGAATTCCCAAACATTCTCAGCCAACCTAAAGCACAATCTTTGGCAAATACATAATTTGCCTAAAAAAAAGAAGTAATTGTCCCATTCTAAGAGTAAGGATAAAATCCATCCATGATTTTAAGTGCTCAGACTGAACAATGATGGAGTATTTGCCCTNCTGAAATTTATAGACACACACGGCCCTTTCCGTCCAACATGAATGTTTTCAACACAGAAAAAGCAAAGAGAAGAGATTTAGTGCTGATTAGAACAAAAGTTGCACTGTACCTTGCAGATTTCAGCATGTCTCATTAAAACTGGGCTTGAAATATACATATCCTTTAATAAATAAAGCTTAAGGTACATAAACACTGCAGCGGATATAAATTATTTTAACCAAAGTATGTAGGGGGGAAAAAAAAAATAAAAAAAATTACTGGAACACCATGATCCAGGGCATTTTACAGTAAATTGGACTTCATCAGCGGTTTTGCATTTTTATTTGATTTTGGAGTTCCTCCACTAAAGCTGTAAGTTTTGTAGAGTTTATTTCACACCTTGTAATTTAAAACGTTACACTCCATCGAAATTCCTCTCAAAAAAAAGGGCCCGAGTAATTAATGTCTTTGGGTTCAACGTTCATTATATCCCACTAGTGTGAAAATTCATAAAAATAAGACACGGGATTAGGAGCTTAACAGCCTCACACATTTGCAGAGCTGCTGCATTGGCAAATATTTCTCTGCCCTTTCAGAGCAGAGCACTCTCCCTGCTGCTCTCATTTGTTTCTCTGGATCATCCAAATCATTAGAAAAATGCCTGAAAAGAAACTTCCATGTGTCAGGCTCGTATTTCTCTCTTGGAAGCAGATAAACAAAACGGGTCGGGGCCATTTCTTCCCGTGCTCTTCTCCTTTCTTCATTCGGTCTTTTCTTCATTTCATGTTTTAACTCCTCACGGAGACAATGGGAATTTTGGCCACGTGCAGCCAGGGCACTCCTGATGCCCTTGGAAAGGAAGCAGGACCCAGGGTTTGGTTGCTGAGAGCTGAATCCTTTCCTTTGTGCAAACACCCTGGGTTCTCCTCCCTGCTTCCAGCCCCTACAGGTTGAATCCCAAGCTCCGTTTTGCCCTCGGCAGATCCATAGATACAGTGGGTGAATTTGTGCAGTGAACAGGAATTTTGACCAGAGTTTAATTCTGGAGGGACGTAAATGGCTCATGAAGTTGGGCTGAGTTTGACCAGCACCTTTTTCCAAAAAACCAAACAAAACCAACAAGCCTAATACAGGAGGCTCTTTTTTAAACTTCAAAACATTTCATTCCAAAGTGTTTTCAAAGCAGAGGGGTTGACTTCATGTAGGTGTTTCTGAAATGAGCCTTTTGGAGGTTTTATTGAAAAACCCGACTTTAGAAAAAAATGAAATTAAACTCTAAAATGGAACATTGTGTTTTGGATCAAACACCATGTCCTAAGTTGACTCAGTATTTCTCGTTTATTTTATATTTTCTTTTTTTTTTTTTTTTTCTTTTTTTCAGACTGTTTTGGTTCAAAACAAACAGAATTGCTTCATTCCCTGCTCCCCTCCCCCAGGTATTTGAACCTGACCACAGGACAAAGCATCCTTTATCCACCCAGATCGCTGTCCTTCACCCCAAAACACTCTGGCCAGAAACCCTAAGGCGCAGATCAGCTCTCCCTGCAGCAAGGGCTGCACAATTCCCTTCCAAACCGGTTAATTCCTATTGTGCTGAAGCTCCTTCCACATCCCAGCCTCTCATCACGGCTCCCTCTATGGCTGGCAGTCAGGAATTCCAGCCCAGGATCCTCAGGACCAGCCCCACTCTGATGTTCAAGGGTCCAGTTTGGGCTCAGAGATGCTTTAAGCAAGGGGATGTGAAATCTGCAACAGATCTATTCTTGGGCAGAAATTATCAGTGAAAATCGCTGTTTTCATACCTGCATGTGGCTGTGGGAAGGAAGAATTTTGTCCAGGATAAATCAGCTATTGCATCTCCTCTGGAAATTAATTTGGAGGCCTGCAGCAGCATTCAAGTTCTTTGCTGCCAGCTGGTATTTAGGGTCACCTTCAGATTTACCTTTCTGCCAAACCCTTTTTTGTCTGCCAGACAGTGCTTGGTCACCAATCCAAGGAAGGGTTTTTCAGGAAGTTCTCCAAAGGAGAAAGAGCATGCCAAAGAAAAAGCCCCTTAGATTTTACTCTGCAGATTTTTAAGCAATGCAATTAACTTCTAGCATCCTAAATCAGGTTTGCACATTCTGCCCCGTGAGGAGTTCTTCTAACTGAATGTAGTTAACACACACTTTCAAAAAAATTAAAATTTGCACATTTTCTTTGAACTTAAGGAAAGAAGCTCCTACCTTCAAGCTTGATCTGGAGGCTCTGCTGAAGCCTCTCTTTGCTCCATCTCTAGAGAGCTGTTTTGCTCTCAGAGCAACCCATCTTTGCAGCAAAAGGGCAAAGGGATTCTAAGGAAACTTCAGGGCTCCTCAGATGGGTGAAAACTGGGAGATCTCTCAGCAAAGTTATTCTCTGGTTTGATCAAAAAAACCTGTCATCATATACTGGGGCTGGTGAAGAGGTGATAAAATCATTCAGCTTTGGGACACGAGCAGTTCTCTCAAATTTAAATCAGATGGAAATGGAGTCAATTTGTTTGGAAAAGTAGCTCAGCTCTCAGCAAGGATTATGCCTTATAATTTTCCTGCAGCTGGAAACAGAGAGTGTTTCAGAGCAGTAAACAAGCACCATACTTTTCTTATGAACTTATCTTGCATCAGAGCCCTGTCCCCTGGTGAGGATGAACCACCAGGAACCTGGTGCTGTTTTCTGTGTGAGCATGCAGGGAGTCAGAGCCTTGCTTGCTCTGAGGATGTCTCCATGGGCTGATGCACAAGCATGAAGAGGAGTCACAGATGGCTGGGTTGCTGCTGGAATCTCAACAGATCTGAGTGAGTTTGGGATGCTTCCCACCATGAATACTTCACTCCCTGCCTCACTGCAGGGCCTGCTGTGCAAGGGCTTTAAATGTTAACACAGAGAAAGGGCTGTGCCTTGGGAAGAGGAGAAACCATTCTCCCCAAACACAGTTCATGGGGTGAGAAGAGCCAGGTTCAAGTGCAGCAGTGGAGTTTCCAGGTAGACCTTGGGTTCTACTCAGCTTCCACAGCTGAGAGACAGATTCTCCATCACTGCAGGATGCAGGAACTATCAATCACCACTCAGGACACACAGGGTAGACTTGGTTGTGGCCACGAGTTAGAGGATGTGTTGAGACCCTTTCCACTTCTGTCATTCCAGAACAGAAGATCACCCCAGCTACACCTTAATCTTGCTTGGAAGGTGCACCCTGAAAAGACACAGACACAGACACAGGTCAAGTCCATGCACAGCAGCTGCTGAAGTAGCAGTTTAAGAAATAACAGTAATGCAACCCTTCAGCAGCAGCAGAGTCACATTTTTCAAGGGAACATCATAAGCATTACACAAACCTGCACAGTTAGGCAGTACTGAGACAGAAGATTTTGTCTGAGGTTACCCAGGACATGAGTAAAACTGTTGTGATCCCATGCAGCAAAATGCTGATGGAGTCTGTAACCACTCTGCCTGGTCCAATTTATCCCCTGAATTGTCAGAAGGTAACTGTGCTCCACCAGGATTTATGCCAGATGGGGTATAATATGTCTCCTGCAGCCAGTGTAAAATGTGAAGCCAACATCAACACTATCTACCATGTTCTAGCTAATTCAACAAAAAGAACAGTGTGCACACGCCTGATGTGGAGCAGATTTGTCCCACCAGGTGATTTTGCAATAAACAGCCTGAGTGTTACTGAGGTGGAATCCTACCCCATCAATTGTCCTGACAAGCCCTCACCTCGTGTTTCCTGCCCAAAGAACCCCCCTGTCAGTTCAAGTTCAGGGACACTGATACTGTTCTTACAGGTTATTCATGATGAGCCAAATCTCCAGCAATTACACCTGCAAATGCAGCCTGTAGGGAACTTAGCAGAGATGCATGAAGGAATATTGATGTTTGCTTTGTTAAGCTTTGGGCTGAACACTGGAGAGTCTGCTCAAGCCTCTTGGCCTTCAGATAAAGGAAAGGTCCAGAGCTGCCCGGCCCCATCTCCTCAAGGCAGTGCAATTATCAGCTGAAGGCTTGATTAAGCTTGGCTAAATTTCCACAGCAGGAGAGTGGCAGTGGCATGCTAACCCTTCCTTACACAGAAACACATCCCAAATACACAGTCACTGGCACAAAAAAATGAGTGGCTACTCATTTTAGGGTTAGCTGGTCCTTTCTACCACAGAAACTACTCTGTCAGCATCTGCAAGTATTTAGGATTCTCAGGCTTTCTTGTATTTGTTGTACCTGCTTTCTGGGTTTTTGTTTTGTTTTGGTTTTTTTTTTTTAGGCTGTATGTCAGATGGTGCTGGCGTTTCAAGCTTTTCTCCACAGTGTGCAGAGCCAGACCCTAATCCTAACCCTAACCCCTAAAACTGGGGAGTTGTCATGTAAGAAGATACAGTGTGAGAAGGAAGAGGGAAGATCTGGCTGTGAGGAGTTTAAAATGACCCTGAAAAAAAATCTCTGCAGAGTTTGTAGTATTGAAGGGGTAGACAGGAAGGAAAATTTCAGAGAAGAGGAGGAGGAGAACTTCCTTACTGTCTGAAGAGACCACCTGAGCAGGGAGTGGAGGGGAGATGATACCTGAGCAGATACACTGGAGGATGGTGCAGCAGGTTTCCATCTGGGCTGTACCTGATCACCAAAAGCAACCCTACTATCAGGAAAATGAGGAGAGATAAATTTAGCAAAGGAGCCTGGGGAGGTATTGTCAGTGCATCTCTTTTAAGGACACGGCCCTGACATGAAGTTTGGCATCTTTTCTTTCTGCCATAGCTGGGAAAAGCAAACAGAAAGAAACGTCAGCTCTTCTTCAGGTCCAAAGCAGAAGCAGGAATCTTCGAGGCCAAGTAGGGAAACAAAAGCTCTGAGCTGAATTAGCTCTGTACCAGTTGGTGCTGTAAGAAAAGCCAAGTTTCTACCTTGCATGGATTCCCTGTGCTCTGGTGTGCAGCTGAGCCCTGGCCGTCCACAGGGTGGATGTTTTAGTGCCTGGCTCTTTTTAACTGGCACATGTTAAGAGCTTTGAATTAACAGGTGCATAAAAACTGTCAAAAAACACTTAGCTCTCAAGACAGTCTGTTGGTTGTATTAAAAATATGGTTTTATGTAACCACATTCTCTCAACACTTGCTGGGTATTACGGCATGGGAAAGTCACTCGCCCTTTCCAAATGAAAGCAGCGATGTTTAAACTCTCCTGCAGGAAAAAAAAAAGAAAGAAAATGAGAAAGACTACAGTTCCTCTGATCTTGCCAAGGATTTTGCTCCTGTTTTAAACACTAAAGGTCGATTTCTTCCAGCAGAACAGGACCAGCCTAATGCTCCAGACTAGGGGCAAGCACCCCAGCAGGTCAAGAGGCCAGTGTCTTGCAGGCTTAGTGAGGTGGAAATGAGGGGTTTTTGACAACTGAATGGGAAGATGTCTGACTTGCTGACTGAGGAGGTGGAATTTACTGTAACCATGGCCTGGGTTTTTAAAATTAAAAAAAAAAATTAAGAGGGGTTTAGAGGTAGGAAAAAACCCCAAATTATTTGTGCCCATATTTCAGAGGAGGTTTAGAAATAGTTTTAGTTCTCAATCTTCCCTCAGTCATGAATCCAGAACATCTGGGATCCCAGAAACAAAAGCATCAGGTTTCCAGAGTGGAAAGAGCTCTAAGACACAGCTCCAGAAGAATTTTTAAAACTCTCGAAAGCATTTCTGAAATCAGGTCCCTTTCAAATATGTGGCAAATACATTCAAGTGGGCTTTGGATTAGTTTTACTGCCTCTTGATAAAAGCCATTCGCACCTTTGATGTGTTGGAGGATGGCAGCCATCCCAAATGCCTTCCCCAGGCCTCGCCTCCACCAGGAAGTCTCCTTCTGGCTCTCCCCAGGAATGTCCAGCTGGGTTATCATTTGTGATTTGAGGTGACCAACTCAAACCAGCCACCTGCGGGCTTACAGACAGGGTAGGTGACAGCAGTGATTTCTGAGTGCAAGTGTTTAGGGTGTAAGGGTGAACATGGATAACCCCAAAGCCTGAGAGAAGTGGGAAGAACAGCAGGGATGTGGGCTTCTAAAACTGGCTGTGAGTTTAATCCTACTGAGTTTTAATTCTGTGAATCAAAGCAATTCCAGTACCAGCCTGTGCTCACCCACCTTCTGCTTGGCCTGGTGGCTCTGGGGAGCCCTGGTTATTTGCCTGGCCTGGAGGACAGATGGGTCCATGAAGTTTCTCAGCAGCTGCTGGATGAAGAAAGGGAAACTGTTCAAAAGACAGAAGGAGAAAAGAAACTGGTGCCTTGGAAGGGTTTGAGTAAAGAAAAGCTCCAGTGCGGCAGGCAGCTGGGGCAGAGGAGACTGACTAGTCCTTAAAAATCTAATGGTTACTCCCTTCTATGAAAAGCAGATAGAGCTTTGTTAATGTTGAGGCTAGAAGCAGAACTGTGAGGGCCCAAGCACAACTTGCCAGGCCAAGGAAAGTATTTTCCAACAGCTTCTCAAGTTCTGCCAGCAAAAGCATCATCCCTGAGAGACTCACAGGGGGACTGTCACTGACAGTACCAGATACTGTCCAGGAGTGGGGCCTGCCTGCTTGGCAGTGCTGTTTTCCTGCAGAACTGGTTAATGTCAGTGAGACTGATGAACACTCCACAGTAGTTAGAGGATGCAGTGGGATGTCACAGAGAAAAATCCACCACTAAATATTTTGATTTGAGGGATGAAGAAAAGAAAACAACTGGCATTTTAGCTGATGAGGGGGAAAAAGATCTGGAAGCAAAAAGAAAACCCTGCAGAGAGTGAGGCATGACTTTTAAAAACAGCTGCAGGATGTTCTTCTTGGAGGCTCAGAGAAGCACGTTAGGAAAACCCTGGAATGGACCTGGTTCTTCATGAGCACATCCTCATGCCAAAGAGCATCATCTTCTCCATGAAGTAAACCTCCAAAATGTGGGAGCAGCTGCAGCTCACACGACAGCCAGGCCAGAGACACGACCTCTAGGAGACCATCAGCACCACAGACAACGAAATATGCACCATCAGCAAGCAGAGTCATCACCTAAACAGCTACAGAACTATTTAAGACGTGGTGTGGGGCTTGGGGTGATGCTCAGAAACCCACTCCAGATGCAAACTGGAAAACTTGGAAGAAAACGATGTCTGAATTGGATTAACCCCTCCTTGGGACAGAGTCTGTCTACACTGGGATGGAGAAAGTGACTGAAGGCTGCAAAGGCAGAGCTGTTCCACTGTACCTAGCTCATGTGAGTGTACTCAGCAGAGATTTTGGCAGGGGCTCACAGCATGGCTCTCCCGTGAGTTTGTTGCCCAAGCTAACAATCCAAGGGACAGCCATTTTGTGACTCTTAAATGCAGTCAACAAACACTTCCAGTGAGGTGTCCTTGAAGGGCTGACACCTCATGACCTCCTAAGTCAGTGGTAGTACAAAGGGCTTCCCTCTCACATGGAAAAAGGAAGGAAGCAAGGCAACATGGCTTGCTGAGACATCATCTGCAGGATATCCAGCTCCTACCTGTGAGGGAGTCACAGCAGCAGGGAAGTGCTGGTCCCTGCTGCCTAGGAATGACTTCCAGAGCTCTCCATCTCTTCAGTTCTCCTAGGAGTACAGTGGGAGGCAATGGCCAAGATGGTCAGCTGCCCTTTAGCTACATGATGGGCAGCTGAAGGGCTCCTATTTCTGTTGCTGCTGGATTTTAGGACTGCAGAGCAGCCACAGCCTCACTTGGTATCCATTACCAGCCAGGCACCATTGCTAAGCTTGTGACAAAGCCACATGGAGTGACTTTGTCCTTTTCTCTGCTACTTCCTTTACTGGCTCATTGAAGGAGGAAGCTTTGGAGGTGAAATAACTCAGTGGGGTCTCCTTCAGGACAGTCAGGGACTAATGCAGGAGCCATACAAGGTCAGCAATTGTGCATTTAGAGCTGCTCCTGCTGTGTGTCCTACAAATCCATCACAGTATTTGAGGGCTCCCAAGCCACAGCGAGTTCAGAGCAATGCCTTCCCAGGCTGAGATCTGGGGCTCAGTTTGGCCCTGCATAATCAGGAAACACCAGCAAACCAGAACAAAGACCAATTACTGCAGAGGAAAATGTCAGACAGACATCTGAAGGGTGAGATTAGCCTTGGTCACATGAACATGAGAGAATCACACCAGTTGATTGTGTTCAGATACAACAGCACTACCAACTGCTAGAGGAAAGAAACCTTCCATGGGGAAGTTAAAAAGGCCCATCACTCTGGGATTTATGACTCAGGTTTCATTTTTATTACCCATAAAGCATTTTTTTGGTGTTTGGGTGTTTTTGTTTTACTCAGCCCCAGCCTTGAAAGCTGACTGAGGGAGGGCCATGCATGCTCTGGGTGAAGTGACTCTGTTCCTTCATTCTGCTACTTGCCACATCCTTCCCCATTCCCAACAATGTAAGAGACTGAAGGGATATCCCCAACACTGCAGCTTTCCCTTGGGATGATTTTTATCCACTTCAATGGCATCACAAGGCATTAAATGGGTTCTTCCATCTCTTGGGGTTTCATTCTTTGCTGTGAGGAACCTCCAAGCTTTTCTCTTGCTGCCTGCAAGATCCCAAGGCTCCACCAGAGCATTGGGCTGAACTGGGTGCAGGGCAACCTATCCCATCCCAAATTTCCATCAGGATCCAGAAAACAGCACAGTCCTTACCTGGTGGAGCCAAGGAAAAGGCTCCTGGAAAAGGAGTCATGTGTTCCATTACCCAGCTCTAGAGCTGCTGCCCCCAACATGTGCTTTCCAGTCCCAGAGATCACATCCCTGCTGTTGCTGGACTTCCTGCACCCATGTCACCACCCACCACTGCCTATTCAAGAGGACACCATTCCCAGCCCCTGAAGGATGGTGTGGCCTGGAGTGCTGAGACTGCTCAATCTCTGCCACACGTGACAGCTGTTTTACCTCCTTGCCCAAGAGCAATTTCTCCCAGTTCTCCCCTCTTCCACTCATGTGCCAGGTGTGAAAACCAGTTCAGACATCAAAACCCACTGCTCAGCACTGGCAGTGTGGAAAAATAAAATCACTGGCTGATCAGCCAAACAAGCAGGTGGGAGTGGTAAGGACAGAGGCAGCAAAGACGAGGTACTAAACCTGCCCAGTGCTCCCAAGTGCCTCGTTAGACTGATTTATGTTTAGCTAATTGAGAAAATGACCCTAACTACACAGTCCAGGCCCTAATTCAGAAAAGCCCAAGCTTTTTTAGTGTCTCTACCTGAGCCTTAAAAGGCATGATTTAAACCCTGTAACTAACAGGCTGCCAAAGGCAAGGATTTGAAGGATCTGATGCCCCATCATGCCGATGGAGTGAGGCTTGGCTCACTTCTCTCGTTACTTGGTCTTTCCCCACTGATGGCCGAGCTCTCTGCTGGGACATAAATCAGGGAGACCATGAAGGAAACCAGTCCTGTGCCCCATCAAAGGAGCCAACCCTCACTTTAATGGCACCATGCAGACCAGCCTAAATAGGGCACTTAACAAGCATGTGGTTTCTATAATACCAGCCCACATCTCCACACCCTGTTTGCACTGCCACTGGCAAAACCCTTTGTCCATTACACGCCACACCTGCTGATATCCGTGGAGTTAGAAAAGGGATGGTGATATAACACCAAAGTGCTGAGCATAGGATTTCTGGGATGGATCAGGCCTGCAGAAAAATTTTAGCCATCTCTCAGCAGCTGCAAGAACCCTTATACACAGCTATGGCAGGTGCAAGATACCCAAGACACTGTTACACAGAACCCCACTAAAGTACCAAACTCGAAGATGCTCAAAGATCCCACATAAGGTGCATATGGTGAACTTCCAGGCCTCAGCTGTGGGTGTTTAGTCCAGCCTCGAACCTTGACAGAAGGGTGTCAAGAACAGTAAGTCTTGAGGTCCTCCTGTCCTAAGCAGAAAATACAGCCCAGGCAGAATCCCAGCAAAGGAGGGAATTCCATAATGCTCTGCCCCTCTCTTGGGCTCTAGAACTTTCCCAGAAGTTAACTTCCCATGAGCATTCCTCTCTAGCATGTTCTTAATGCAGCTGATCAGGAAATACAGTACCTCCAACCACTAGGCCAGTCTCTACATTTCTCTCTTACTAGTTTTTCCTCACTTGGGTCAGACAGGATCCAGGTCCAAAGGAAAGACTCCACTGCATCACAGAAGGTATTAGGAAGAAAAATGGCTGATGGAGAACCTGAGTCCCTCCCTAGAAAGCTCCCCTGAGCTCAAACCTCTAGAGAATCCAGCTTCATCTGGCTGGATGTTCAATCAGATTGGGGGCTGTCCAAGTGTTTTACACCATGCACGACACATCCACGGGAACCCCAGGCTGAGTCATGACCATCTGTGCTCAATTAAACATTTCTTGACAGAGGAGGGAGTGCTAATCCTGACATCCTGGCCAAAATGCAACATGGATAATTATATTGTGCTTTGTAACATTCTCAGTGGTGTACATTGGTGTTTTCCAGTTCTTCCCATAATGGTAATGTGGTGATCCAACACAGAAATGGCCACGTTGCCAGAGAAGAGTCTCCAGTGCCAAGCCCTGCAGTTTTACTGTCAGACATCACACATCTCTATTTTCCCTGCCGTGGATGTTCAACCCCAGCATGCTTCACACTCAGAGTCTTACCTCTACCTGTGCAAGAGGTCCTCACTAAAAACCTGCCCACTCCTTCCTGAGCTGTGCTGGGCTTTCCATTTTCCCATTCTTCTGAAGAGACACAACAGTGGACAGCACACCTGCCCTCAGTGCACACCTGGGACAGCAGGACAAATGTTGGAACATCAGCTGCTACAAAGGTAGAAATGGATTCTGCTTGAAGAGCCTCAATTCCAGCCGTTCTCTTTCCTTCAAGGAGAAACAAGCAAAAACCCCCAAGCCTTTTGTTGCACCAAAATCATCTCCTGGCATTTCTGACCAGCACACATGTTGTTACAATTAGGACTGGACTCCTTGGCTCCGGCACAGGGGGAATTTTAAACCGGCACACTGGCACCCATCAAAACATTCGCCAACTTCCAAAGTGGAACTGACACCACGGTAGTGGTTTATATCACACGTCAGAGAAAGGCTTCACAACGGAGATCAAACAAGTTAACTCTTCAGCTCCCTGACCAGCAGGAGCAGCCTGATGCTGGGCTGCTATTGTTACTCCATATGGCTGCTCCATGTGGCTTCCAGCCAGGCCACTTCACTTTGCAGGCTCCGAAGTTAAAGGCAGAGAGAACTGGCCAGAACTTCAACAAGGGACTTGTAAGAGAACAGAAACTGCTGATTGTAACAGCATCTTCCCTCTCAGGCAGAAACAGCACCAGCACTATCAGAATGGTACACAAGAATGTTTCAGCCTTCAAGCAGTTTTGCTGCATATAAACTTATTCCCTTCTAGGAAATTCGTATCCTTAAGAAGTTGCCGAACATATCTTTGGACATTGATGTTTTTGCCATTTTCAGAGTTCAAACAATAATCTTACCTGTGACAACAAGGTGTAGAAATATTCTACCCACATTTTAGCCTGCCAGAGAACCACAAATTATATGCAAAATGGTGTCTGTGTGATTTCTGTAAATACCATTTGCAATCCAACTCTTCTGTCTGAAGCTCTTCTGTGTGTCCCCAACGAGCTGAACACAACTGTAATGAGGAACAGACCTATCCTCTAGGACTTTGAATCTCTTGAGGAACAACTGGGGACAGCTGCAGAGAATGGAAACGAGAATGGTACAATTGAATTATCACTGCAGTTACTGGTGTCCTGTCCTGAAAATCATCAGCAGGTGTCCTGCAACAGCAGACACAGCAAAGGAAGTCAGTCACAGTTTTCTCACAATACCATTAAATCTGCTGCTTTTAGGTCAGGTCTTCCAGCAAAATAACAGAGAACGTACCAGCAACAACAGAGCAATGCTTCATATGTATTTCTAATACTACTCTGGAGTTAGATTCTAACTCCAACTAGCCCAAATTATGAGCAGCTGCTCTAGGAAACATATTTATCCCACTTTCTCCCGTGTATGGAAGGCACCAGGAGAGATTTTTCCACTGTTGCCCTGAGCCAGTTAGTTGAAAAGATTCCTGTCAGGCTGTGTCCTGCCATGTCTTTACTTCATACATTTCCATATTTTGGAACAGCCTTTTTTGAGGTTTTATTTTCACGCAGCGGAAAGTTGCCAAAGGACGTATCTGATTCTACCATTTATCATCTCCTGTGGAAAAAGAGTCTTGGATCCCTGTATTGGTCTCAGATATCACAACTGAAAGTAAACACACTGCGTACAAGATGCACTGATTTATTAATAGAATAAAACTGAAATGTAGTGACATGTTTTTCCACTGTCCAAGCCATAGAGACAATCACTGTCCCATTTATAGACTCGGTGGCGTCATTCAGCAATTCATTCATAAACTCAGACCAACACATCCAGGTCAGGTATTCCAGGAACCATTCCCACACTTCCCTGGTACAAAGAGGTTAACTGTGAGTGCAGTCCCCACAGTCTGCAGCTGCAATCAGTCTATGGGAGACTTTCCTATGTTCTCTTTTAGTTCCTGAGGCTTTCTCCACCTGGAATAGCTTTCTAAAGCCTTTCAACAGCAATAGAGCAAATCAGCTGAACTTTTGTGGGGTACTAACCTGCTCTTCAGGCAAGAAAATGTATTGAGTGTTCTACAAAAACAGGCTTATTTCCAATATACTGTGGGGATTATTAGTTACAAGATGAATTATTGTCTAATTATGGCTAATTACTGGCACTTTGAGGCAACTACAACAGAGAAGATCTCTGCAATGGAACAGTTTTAAATGCAACACATTCTTTTGTGTGTTTCTACTTGTACATTCTGCAATGTCTTAAACTGTAAGGCATCATTTTTTTTAAACCCTAACAGCTGTGATTTCATACCTAATAGTGTTATCAGTGTACAGCTTCATGATTCAGCATTGTCTGAAAGGAACAGTTAAAGTGATAAATATGAGGTATTACAACTGACTTTGCAGCTTGCCTCAATATGCAAATTTCCTTTAAATCAGGAAAGAGTAACCTCTACGAAGGCAATTAATGTAAGCACTTGGGTTTCACAGCACGAGAAACCGTTGGAAACTAATCCCTTGTGGATACAAAGGAAGACAAACATCCTATTGCAGTTGTCAGAATGTGTTCTGAAGCAGACCAAGGCGTGATGTTTTCTCCTGTAGGTAACTTTCTCTTGCACATTGCTCAGAACAAGCATCTGTGATAACAAAAAGCTGAAAATCTTTGGACAAACCCTACTGTTCACTTCCAAGTGTCCTTTTTCAGGAAGGTACAAAAGCAGATGAAGAGCTGGGCAGCAGAACATGAATGCACACCAGAACGATGACAGATGATGAACCCCAAGTGAGTCTTGTGGAAAGAAAAGAGGCTTTAAAATTTGAAAACAATACAAAAGGGAAAATGAAGTGCATATTACTGGCACTGCTGAAGCCCAGATACAAGGTACAGCACAAGCCTGCAGAGAGTACCTCATCCATGAACACTGGCTTATCTGCATCCAGCAGTCATGTGGCAGAGCAAGCTGGGGAGCTTCCTGAAGTCACATTTACTGCCTGAGTTTGGCTGTCCATGTTGGAGAGGGATTTGGTCCTGGGGTTTTGAGACTGTTCAGACACTGCAGGAGAAGCAGCACAGTTGGCCTGCTGCCTCTCCTGCCCCACACCACTGGGAGCAGGGTTCTCCTGGGCTGTCCCAGCATGGCTGGATTGTCTCCCTGCTTCTGCCTCCTGCTGCTGCAGCATCTGCTCCACCTCGATCTCCAGCTCCAGATTTTCCTCATCTGCCTCCACATCCAGCTGCTGCATCAACTCCTCCAGCTTCCTGGCCTTGCGGAGCTCGTTCTGCTGGATGATGGTGCACAGGTGCTCCGTGAGGTGCTCCTTGATCTCTGTCTTGTGCTGCAGGTCCAGCTTGGCCGCCACATACTCGGACTCGGCCTTGTCGTAGCGCTTCCTGCAAAACCACCAGCATTTCTGCAGGGTTAATTCTCACAGCACCTCACATCCTGACACAGGGGCTTTAAGAATCCCTGGAATGCAGGGTGCTCTGCAGTGCATTGTGCCAGCTGTTTGGGACATGCTGCCACATTTAGCAAGAGGGTAGGAAAGAAGAGTGAATCGATCGAAACTTCTCTGGACATTTGGGGCTCTGCTGTTGTGTATTCCAAGAGTTAACTTGCTCAGATTGAATCACAACCACCCATTTTTACTGCCTGTTTGAAGAGGTGCATCACTGGCAGCAGAAAGAGCCCATCAGAAACTGCAGTGTGCTCACACATGGAACGAACACCCGCTTAGTGAACTGAAACACCACAAAGCAGTCGGGTGTTTTTCTAACCCAACCACCCCCCCAACAGTTACAGATGCTCGATGGAGCACGCTGACATTTTGGATCATGTGCTCTTCTGGCCAGCCCATATCCATGTTCAGAAAGTCAGGGGCAGCACAGACTGACACAGCACATGACATCCCTACAGATGCAGCATTTTATTGCAAGCATCCCTCCTGACACTCACCCCCTGCCAATCTGCACTTCCTGTCATGACAAATACAGCAAAAAGGGAATATTCTGAGTATGTATTGAGTTAACACACAGAATCTAGCACTTTAATGGCTGGTGTCCACATTAATGATGCATCTTTCACTGCACCAGCAAAGCTGTGTATTAAGTCTAATTAAAAGAAAGATAAATGCAATCCTGCTTATCAGGAAAGGGAACACACAAAGGCTTTTGCAGCCTGACTAGAGAGCACTCATATAACTAGTATTGGTGATGTGGTTCAATAAAAAATTCAGCTCTTTTATAAAACCAGATTGCAGTATCTGCTTAAACAAAGCAGCAGAAAGGTAGGAGAGGTCCTTTGCTTAGTGAAACAGAAGGAAATGAGACAGAAAAGCCTTCCCAAATATGTTCTTTTAGATAATAACCACACAACTTTTACCCAGCTGTACAGGTTATGTCTGCAGTGGGCAGAAGATGCTCACCTATGTTTCCCTCTCAAGAAAGTCAAGATTTCTCTGGGTCAGATACCTGAAGTGGCCAAACATCTGCACAGCTAAACCTTTGGCTTGAATTCACACCTATCAGACACATCCTATTTACAAAAATTCTACTCCACAGCAATTGTCAAATGTTGCTAACTAGGTATGTGCTCAGGACTATTCAATATGGCACTTTTTGACCCACTGAAATGCTTTGTGGTTTACCCCTAGAACAAAAGACAAATACTAAGAAATTGCTTAAAAACTCCACTTAAAATTTGCTTTGGCTTGTAATGCATGTAAGCTACAACACTGGAAGTATCTATCTCACATTTCCAAATCTTTCCCTCAAGAAAACACTTACTAAATTCATGAGGGTCATTAAGATTTTGGTGAAGTTTACCCATTTGTCTTCCTAGCAATCTCCTTTTGCTTTGTCATTAAAAACTGCTTTCCTAAAGTCAACAACATTTGTGCTCTTTAGCCAGTAAGCATTTCAAATAGATACATTATTACAAAACTTGGGTAAGAAGCCTTCAGGAGCCTTTAAAAACCAGATTAAACCTAAAATCCACTGAAATGTTTTTCCTCTTGAGGACATGAAATTCTGTATTCACATGCAATTAGCTATGCTAACTACAGTTAATTTTAGATATTTCAAATGATAATTACTCCCAAAAAAATCGCCATTTTTTTAGCTACCAGTGCTATTTTTTTCAAGACTAATTACCAGCTTTATTGGCCTGTGGTCATGGTATGGAAGAAGTCAGAAGGAGAAATGAGCATTTTACACATTGAATGGTGAACCAAAAACCACCAGTGAACATTTCTGCTTTATGAACTGGCTGCACAAACATGCTGCTGTTTATCTACTGATGTTGTGGTTTACCCACAGCTAATGGGGTGTTGCCATTAATTTCTTGCCTTTAAGGAACTCATCACACCCGGAGTGATTAAAGGCACATTGTGAAGGGTAAAAGCTTCCCTCTTCCTTCAATTTTTGGTCCTGGTCGCAAAAATACTTCAGCAGGATTTTATGTTTTAAGCTTAATTGGTCCCATTTATTCCAGCAGGACCAGAGCTGTCATGAACAAGCAAATTTCCTTGAACAGGATTTTCATCTCAGGGCTTTTCAAGGAAAACCTCTTTCCCCCTGAGAAAAAATAAACAACCTTGAAACAATAAAGCAGGGCTTATGGACAACTGCACACTTAAAGCAGTACCTATGTCTTGTGAACAGCAGTCTCCAGTCAGAAAACCTGCTTCAGTTCCCAGATTCCAGGGGAAATATTAGGAAATAAAAAGCCTACTTTTACTTCCAGATCTGAAAGCCCCCCAGACTGTGACCGCTTTCACTGCACGTTATTACAGTGACAAGGCTTCATTAGTGCTTCAGTGAGAGGAAACAGCTTTTCCCCTGCTCCCAGGCAGGGCTGGTCCCTCTTCCCTCCTCCCTGGGAGGCACTTACCGGGCATAGGAGTAGTCCAGGCTGGCCTGGTCGATGCGGTTCCTCAGGATCCCGATGTCAGCAGACACCATGTCATCCAGAGCCTGCAGCTCCTTCTGAATCCTCTTCAGTTTCACTGTTTCAGCTTGAGTTCTTTTGGATCTGCAAAAGGAAGATGATTTTTTTTTTTTTTAAATTTCCTTTTCGAGCTTCTCTTCTTGACATAGTGGGCTCCATTTCCTTGGCAGAGCAGCTGACTTCTTTAGGACCTATTCAGAAGGTTTCTCCTTTATGGTGTAGGGCTTTTGATCTTTTTTAGCATCCAGAGGGATCTAAAATGCCTGCTTATTAAAGGACTATGGCAAAATTACGTAATGACTGTAATCAAAGTGCCTAAAATGGATTGTGTTTCTTCACTGTGGAAACACACAAGAAGCTGCTGTATCTAAGTAGTTCTCAGTGTAAGGAAACAGGAAATGGCTTGGGGGGGAAGTGAGAGGGGGAAGGGTTTTTAGCCCTGCAAATATCCCCTTTCAAAGAAGCCCAGTTAGCAGGGGCCAAAAAGTCACCTAACCTAAGCTTGATTTCCATTTTGTAAAATTATTCCCAAAAGGCCCAGCCAAATCCCAATGAAGTGAATGGAAAGTTTTACATCAAACACAAAGGATTTCAATCAAGCCTTATGTAACCTTTTTCAACTAGGCCATTCATTCCTAAGTCCTGAAAACGAAATGTTACTAAGGGCAACCAGCTTTGATGGATTTCACTCCCAAGCAAGCCAAGTGACTTTCAACGAGCTTTTACACCACGTCACTTTGCCATCATCCATCACCACCAGCAAAATGATGCTGCTCAGCCACTGCTGTACACCCAAGCAAGGTCCCTGGAAGCAAGCCCAGGTGTGCAGGCAGTGCCAGCATCTCTCACTCAACCAGCAGATGCAGGTGGGGGGGAACAGACATCCTGTGGTATTGCTGGGAGCCTGAGGAAGGCCTCTGACTGACAGGAGGAAATCCTCAGCTGTCACCTGCTGTGCCTTTTCTCTCCTCAGGCTTTGTTTCCAGGAGGAAGAACCAAGCCTGGTGGCCACATCCATGTTTGATGGGTGTTTGATGTCCCACAGTGACTCAGAATAAGGATGCTTGTGTTTTATCTCAGCCTGGCAAAGGAAAACGAAATTTTCAGGACTTTAGCCAGTATAAGGTGTGTGCACCTGGGCTTTGATGGGCAGAACATAACACAGGCCTGGGAGAGCACTGCAAGCTTGAAAACTTCACAGCACTGTCCTTGATGCAGTGTACCAGCTGTTCCAACATCCTTTTCTACAAACTTTGCCTTCTTAAACTACCTTGGTGCCCTAAAGCCTGGTGCCCTGAAGAGCAAGAGCTAACAACTGTATGAATTATGTGCACTTCTATAATTTCTAGTCATCCAGTGGTAAAACACTACCTTCTTAAAGCTGATCATCTTCTATTTTCAACATTTTCACACACTAATGAGCCAGAAGTCCAAACAGAATTAGTTTGCTCTCACAGGTTATGAATCAAATAAACCTCCCTTACATCCAGCAAAAACAAATCAGGACCAGAACAGTGACAAGCCTCTGAGCACCCCAACTTCCAAACATGACCTCACTAACAAATTCAAGGACTTCAGCTAATCCTCCAGCTGTGTAGTAACTTTTCCATCTGCATGCAGAGCCGCAGCTCTGGAAGTGTGAGAAGCTTAGTCACGACTCCTTAGGCAGTGCCTGTCATCCAAGGGAAACGTCCATCATAGCTGCTCACGGAGCACAGAGAGGAGGAAAAAGTGACATTTAAATCAAGATATGCAACTGGCTGCAGATGAGGAGTAACCCCTGGCCCAGGCCCAGCCCCACCTCTCAGCAATGGCTCTGGCCAGGAGTGCCTTCTTGCGTTTATTCTTCTCTTCCATCAGCCGCTGCTCCTGCTGCAGGATCTCCCATCGGGATTTCTCCTGCCTGCTCATTGACAAGAACATCAAAATTAACAGAAAGTTCATTTCTCTCCCCGCTCCCCACGTTGTAACACAAATATTCACCAGCATATATTCGGGAGCAAACTCTTAGCAAAGTCAAAGGAGCAATAAATGAGTTTTGGTTCTGAGGGAAGAAGAATCATCTGCAGGAAGCCATTCAGATCAATAAAATATTTCCAGATGAAATCTGCTGATCAGAACTAAAATCTGCATAATCAAATAAACTGCATGGAGCACTTTTTCAAAAATTTCCCATTTAAAGGATGTGCTTCCCTATCAGGTACAAGCAGGTTCAAGTTTCTTACTGGCTGCTACAAGTCACTATCTGTTCAGTTTGCCAACACAGCCTCTTTTTTGGAAATGTTTTTTTCCATCAAAGACTGCTTTACAATACAGCTCCCAAATAATTCAATGGATACAGATGAAAGGCTAGTAAGAGTTATAATGAAAATGAGCAGCAAGGAAGAACAAGAATTTGCTTTTGTCACCAGTGAAAGATGGATATCTATTCCATTTCCTGGGCTACATCTCCTAAGAGATACAACCACCCCAAAGGCTGGAAGGCCAGGTCTCAGGTGAGGGGGCACAACCTGTGGCAGGATTTAAGAGAAACAAAGAACTGCTTTGCTGCTTTCCACCCCACTGTGTCCTTCATGACTTCTCTCAAGGAGCCCAAACTTAAAAATACCTGAATAACTCAGCTATTAAAAAACATTTCTGCACATCTCTTCAGATTTGTCCTCACCACCCTATTCCGAAAACTTCACACACAGGAATGTTTTTAGTAAGATTTAAATTCAAGCATCCAGGCTGAGATGAATCCAGCAGATTCAGGAAGTGACTGCTGCAGCTAAATGTCACTTGCTTTCCACAGTGTGAAAAAATTCTCTGCAAAGCTCCAGCTCTTTTCTCCCCAGTCAAACAGTGTCTGTGCTTTTCCCACCACAGAAATGAGATGAACAGCCAGTACTGCTGGTGAGCTGCACCCACAGGAGGAATTTGACTTCTCAAAGTGCTGCTGTCCTGGTGCAGGGACTGCAGGCAGGTGATCCCAGCCCACAGCTGGGCAGGGAAATCACAGGCAGCACAGCACAACCAGCAGCCACAGCCTCTCAAGGCCCTTCTCTGCAAAACAGAACCTCCTGGATCCTTCTGAGTTTAGAATCTGAGAGAAGCCACGTGTTGCTTCTCCACACAGACAGAAAATGGAATGATTGGATCTCTCAGACACACAGAAGTCCACTCCACAACCAAAGGATGAATCAACACGCAGTAACAAACCCCACCCCTCGACTTTACCGACTTACTAACAATTCCACTTTCTTTCTCTCCGCTTGGCTGTTGGGCTTTGCAGGGCGGGGCTGGGCGCTGTCCCTGCCATTACCGGGCTCTGCCGCTGTCACTCCCTCCCGCTGCTCTTGGCTGTCCCTTTGCCTCTGATCCCCAGCAGCAGGAGGACGAGGTGCTGGCCCGGGCTGCTGCGGGTGACAAGGTTTGGGTTGTGGTGCAGAAAGCAACTGCTCTGGAGTGACAGGGGCTGCTCCTCCCTGCAGCCCCAGCCTCTGGCATTGCTGCTGGAGGGCTTTTTCCCGTTGGGATTGCTTCCGAGTCTTGGGCACAGCCTGGGGGCGAGGCTGCTGCTGCTGCTGCTGCTGCTGCGGCTCCGAGGGCTCGTACAGATCTGTCCGTGGAGAAACGGGATTAAAACCAAATCTCAGCATCAAAGGCAGGCTCTCACAGAGCCGTTCTGGGCAAGCAAAAACCTGAATAAGGAAAACACAAGGCAGGGTGTCGCGGGAAGGCAACGTGGGGAAAAGCTCGGGAACCTGGAAATGTTTTGCTTGCCTAAGATTCAGGAATTTTCAATTAGACCAGTATCCCTAAGTGAGGAGAGGAGGGAATAGGAGGCCTGGACTGCAGGCCTAAAAGAGAAGCGATAGGTGCGAAGGAGGTGACTCTTGGGATAATCGTGGAGAGGCAGATGTAGGGCTAAGGAAGGGTCCCTGCCAGCCTGGTGGGCAAAGTGAGGCTGTAAAGTGAAGAACGGGGAAGAACGAGGTGACAGGCGGGCAAAGAGGAGGCTGGGAACATGAGTGGGGCAGGGACGTGGCTGCCGGACGAGGGGCTGGAGAGGCTGGGATTGCTGTCGGAGAAGCCGCGGGTGGACAGAGGGGCTGGGTGAGGGGAGCAGGGAGAGATGGGGCTGGATGGGAGGGACCGAGGGGCTGCCCGGGGCCAGCGAGGGGCTGCCTGGGAAAGCACAGGCGTTTGACGTGGGGATGGAGCGGCTGAGCTGAGGGGAAGGACAGAGGTGTGGATGGAGGGGCTGAGGGGAAGGATAGAGGTGTGGATGGAGGGGCTGAGGGGAAGGACATACGTGTGGGTGGAGGGGCTAATGGAAGGGACAGAGATGCGGCTGCAGGGGCTGAGGGGAAGGCCAGAGGTGCGAGTGCAGGGGCTGCGGAGATGGGGCGATGGGAGGCAGGTGCAGCTGCGGGCGCTGACGGGGTGCCGAGGCC
>VZTR01019368.1:339116-374406 GCA_013400775.1 Chaetops frenatus | reverse complement strand
CGGCCTGAGGGGGGGAGGAGGGAGAGGGGTCGGTGCGTGTGGGGCCGCGGGGTGTGGAGGCCGCGCCCGTGCTCCGGGAATAGCTGCCCTAGGGGGCAAAACTCCCTTCTACTGCCGTAAAGAATCACGCGGTCTGTCAGGTTGGAAAACATTTCGGAGCTCATCGAGTTCAACCTGTGACCGAGCAGGGCTCGGTGGGTCCCGGGTAATGAGATTAAATGGAGGGGAGAAGCCGCCCCTGAAAAAAGTAAACGAACTTCAAGGAACATCACACGTAACCCCATGCATTTTGTAATCCGTAATTAAGCGGTTGTAGGAGCAGGTGAGGTCCCGCTCTGGCATATCTAGTAAATTACAGTGGCAACACTGTGAGGAAATCGGGGAGTCCCTGAATGGTTTAGGCTGGAAGGGATTTTAAAGTTCAACCACTTGCAAGCCCCTGTGATGGGCAGGGACATCCTGCTGTATCCCAGGTTGCTCCAAGCCCTGTCCAACCTGACTTTGAACGTTTCCAGGAATGGAGCATCCACAACTTCTCTGGAGAACCTGTGCCAGGGCCTCACCACCCCCACAGGGAAGAACTCCTTCCTAATATCTAAACTCAGCCTCTCTCCTTTTTGTTTAAAACCATCTCCTCTTGTCCCATCACAATCTGCCCGTGTAAAAAGCCACTCTCCCTCTTGTCCCATAAGCCCCCTTTATGCACTGTGAGGCCATCAGGGAAAAGTATTATTTTGCCCATCCTGGTGTTCATTAAGATCTGCTTTGACCACTGAGCACAAAAGTCAGCTTTCACCCTTGGGTACAAACTGAAAAGACCCCACAACTTCCAGCATTATCCCTCAGTATCCGTGAAAAGAAACATTTCCCTGCCCATCCCAAACTGAAAAGACCCTGACAATTTACAGCGTTATCCCTCAGTATCCATGGAAAGAAACATTTCCCTGCCCATCCCAAACTCTCAGGGCCCTAAGGACGAGCCCAGCTCCCACTGGGGCATGGCTGGTGGGTGCACAAAGGCAAAGCTCCCGGCTTAGCTGCAGCAGCCCCGGGGGCCTGGAGGCTGAAATAACACATCATGGGCATCAAACAGGGACATTTTCAGTGCCACATCCCTGCCCTGCTCCAATCTGTGAGGGATTAGTCAAGCTCTGGAGCACTGCTGCCTCCCTGAGCAAATCCCCGGCTCCACGGCCGTGCGGGACTCGGCGATTGACGCGGCTGTGCTTCCAGCAGCTCCCGTGACTAACACATCCCATAAATGCCACGGGGAGGGGAACACTGCCTGAGCTGGCAGGTGTTTAAGTGTTTCTGGTGGGGTGTGGGTGCCACCATTTGTCACCTGCAGCTTCGCTGTAGGCCTTGGTGCCGAGCAGAGGTGCTGATCCAGCAGAGGAGAGGGAGAGTGTGGTTATCTCATCCAGGAAGTCCTTCCTGGGTAAGCCTGGGGCATGGGATTGTGGCTTCTCTGGGAAACCTGACTGAGCTCAGCAGAGATCTCAATGAGAACCATAATCCAACCTTGACTCAACTCCAGGGAGTGCAGATGGCAGGACCAGGTGTCAGCTTGAATTTTACAGTGGAACAGTGTTGGCCAGCCCTGCAAGGGTTGGCTTACAACAAGGTGTAGCCACCTAATTCCCTTTTAGATGACTATATAAGGATCATGAATCTAAATCTAAATGTCTAAATCACAGTAAAGGGCTGTGCCAAACCCAGAGAGATCAACTGGACGTGCTTCACCGAGTACAAACACCAGATCTCATCTCTGAAACTCAGTTCTTCCTGCAAGTTTTAGCACCACAAACAAAAGCAAAGCACCACATTCACTTTATTGCTGCAGATATTCCAGGCACAAAGCTCCCACGTGTTTTATAGAAAAAGTAGAAAGAGTTTGGAGTTGTTAACTCCAACGCTATGGGCAAAGCAGCAATCCCTGCTAACAGTTTCCATCAGCCCAAGGTTTAATTGCCAGCCTTTGGGCCAGCTTGCTCCAGGAACAATTACAGCCCAGTGAAATAATTTCACGGAGCATTTACCAACAGCAGGCTCAGCAAGCAGAGGCTGCCCGTGTTCTCTGGCTGATTGAAGTCCCATGAGCAGAACGTGGCACTGAAAGTTTGCCACCGAGGAATGAAGTGCTTTCCAGGCAAGTGCTGCTCCAGCACAGGCTGGAGGAGGCAGGGTGAGGAGAAAATAGAAACTTTTCCCACCTTCTGGACTGATATCCCCAGGAACAACACAAACCTTCCTTTTACCTCTGGGGCTGGATTTGAATCCTGTGTCTTTTTGTGCTTCAAGGGCTGCTCTCTCATGGGCAGACCTGGAGACCTCCGTGACTGCTGCATCCGTTTTCTCTTGGCCTAATTGCCCTGGAGTAGATCACAAAAACATCTTTTCTTCTGCAGTTCCCAAATCAGCGTGGAAATGTCATCATGGGCTGGCAAATTGGGCTGCCCAGGTCAGACCTCAGGGTCAGACCTCAGATGACATTTCAACCCAGGACAGGAGCAATTTGTACCAGGGCATAACTTCAATTTGCATCAGTTTCACACTGAAAACTTCTGGGGTTTTTAGGAGCCAAATAAGATCTTCCGCCAAGGGGCTCCCCGACTTAAATGTGTATTTAAAACTTCATTCTTGCACTGCTCTGCCCGCTGCCACAGTAACACACAAAGCAACATTTTCCCAGCAAAGGACTGAGCCCTAACGTGAGACAGGGAAAGGCCTGCATAGGGAAGGAGAGCTTCCTTGCTTGCATTTCAGACCCTATCATGAGCTTCCAAGGACTCTGGCATACAGTTCAAGAGTCCTAGGGAAAAAAAACATCCTGAAAATAACACAGCCAAAAATTCCTAAATCAACTTATCCCTCTTTCTAATGAAAAGAAAAAAAAGAGATCTACCAAACTGTATCCATGTCAGCACTACCCCATCTTTTATCAGATCATAACATGGGCTGGCTTAGGAAGAACCACCATGTCCAGCTAAGCTATGGCACTATGTGAGCAAGGAGCAGCTTTACTTTTGATAATTACTCATGATTTAATTTGTCCTTAAAAGTCAATTTTTGAGATCCGTGAAAACTTGTTTTGTTGATTTTCTGCTGAACCGTCTCAGGCTTCAAAGGCTGAGATGAACAATTCAATTTCTTAGCAGAAAACTGAATTTAAAAGTACAGCATTATTCCTTCTCCTCAGTTTCTGTTCCCTTAAGTGCCTGGTGAGTGGGATTAAGTCAGCACTGTCATTTCTGGGACCAAGGCAATCTTTTGGTTTGTAAGAATTTCACAGAGGGAAACCAAAATCCACTTATCTAAAGAGCTACTGAGTGAAAAAACTGACATAAAACTCCCTGTTTTTTTAAAACAAGATAAACCAAAGGTTTTCAACATCTTTTGATTTGTGGATCTGTGCACATTTTCTAATGAAGGGGCAGAATTCCCAAGGGTACTCTGGGCTGTCAGCAGCCAAACTGGGGAGGGGGGGAATGGTCCCACAGGGATTTCACAGCATTGCAGGGCTGAACCTGCTCCTCTCTGCATCCTGTGCAGGGCTGGTGACCAGAGGAGCCGGGTGTTTTTGCAGGACAATTCTCATTACAGTGATGTGTTTGCTTTGAAACTGAGCCTCAAAACTTCTCAGCTTTTCAGGCCCCCCCCACCCCCTGTTTTCATGTTTCAACTTTTACCTTAAGATAAGTTCAGCTTTCAAAAATTAGAGTCTGAACTGGAAGGAAGCTTAGCATGAAATATAAATATTTTCTTAAAAAAAAAAAAATTCATACTGACATTTTTTGAGTCTTTCTTTCTTCACTGTGAGTATTTAAGATAAAATTTCCACACAGACAAACATGTTGTGTAATAATTCCTCATCTTAAAATATTTGTGTAAAAAAAAAAATCTAAACATGATTAAACCCTGGCTAATTAAAAGCACCATTAAAAAAAAAAAAAAAAGCTGGTAAAATAAAATAAAATTCATTACTACCAGAAATATCCTGAAGATTATAAGTTTACCATTTTGGCTGGCAAAACGAGAGCTGAACAGTAAAAGAAGTGGAAATGAGCAATTATTGATATATATTTTTGTATCATTTAAGAAACATTGTTGCAGCTAATGCCTTTTAAAAGATACTGTGTATCATTTAAAAATACTTTTTATAACCCCAGTTTAATATTTCATGACAGTTCTAGAATGCTTTTAATTGTATTGCCTAATGTAAAAGTTGTAATTCAAGCCTTTATGCAGGAAAAAATTAGAAAGCAATTGCTTTCATTCTAACCCTTTGTGTAAAAATGATAATCTAGCTGTCCAAACAGTTGATAAAACTAAAGATTTGGAGAGAAATTTGCTGAAGATTTGTTATCTTTGGCATAACTTCAGTGATTAGAACCACTGCACTAAACAAATTGAGTATTCATCAAACAAACTTATTGTTACACGCTTGAGAGAATGAGCTGTGCTTGTTTAGTCTGGATGGGAGAGAAATGTGGGGGAGAGGACATGATAATGGTGTTTAAATATATAAAGCACAGCTGTAAAGAGGCAGGGTGATGTGTTTTCAGGGCCTGTGGAGGACAGGTGAAGAACAAAGTGAGCCTCAGACTAGAGATGAGGAGTCAGGGCAGCAAAACGTGCCGAGAATTGACTGAAGACCAGCACAGAGTCTCCATTCAGGTATTTTCAACAATCAGCATCTGCTGGGCAAGGTCAGTAAAGCCCTGGGAGAGTGAGATGCAGGTTTTGGAGATTTTGGGTGTGTGGATACCCACGTGGGTTCCAGAGGAGATGGGGACCCACAGACCCTCCATGGGTTCAGGCTGCTCTGCAACTCTGACCTTGCTTTCTGCATCATTTATGGTCTGAGTGCTGGCCAGCTCCTGACACCTCTCCCAGCCTTGTTCCTGTGACTGTGGTGCTTCCCACAGCCCCATCACCCTCCCTCCATGGGCACGCACACCAGCTGGACCACTCTGGCTGCCAGTCAGCCATGCAGCCCCTGCCACCTCTGAAAGAGTCTGTGTGGGGAACTCTCATCTTTTCAGGGCAGGACAGAAGGACAGATGGCTGCCAAACCCAGGAGCCAGCAGTGCTTGTAAGGTATATTTGCAGAGAAGTATTAGGTGATGTGGAAATCACTTTTTGACCACCAAGTGCCAGTTAGCCCCACGGTGACAGCTGAGCCCGGTGTGTGTTGGCCAGTTCATGTCTCTCCTCCCAGCTGCACGAGGAGGATGTTGTCCTCTCACCTCTCCCAGCCCTGCAACACAACACTTCGGGCTGAAATGACTCCCTTGTGCAAGTGAAATGCTGCTGACCCTCGGGGAGTGCCGAGGGATGCTGCTCCCACCCTGCTGCAGCCCCACAGAGTGCCCCAGAGGCGCTGCTGTTTGTGTCTGAATCAGTGCAGGCTGCTTTGGCTCTGAAGGGACACCAGTGGTGTTCAGTGCCCAAGGAGGATGTGTGACAACACCTCACCTGTCTGCAGAACAAGCCCTCCCTTCTCCCGTACCCTTGCAGCGAGACACTCTCCATAAGGCCTTGTCCAGAGCACAGCCACCTCCTTCAGGGTCTCTGGAGGGGTCTGCAACACAAATACAAAGAAGCAACACAAGGCCACCATTACACCATTTGGAGACCTGCAGGTCTCCAGCAAGCTGCAGGTGCCTCAGGACGTGCACTGGTTTGCTTCCCCTCCCCATCCTGCAAAGACTGAACCAGGCAGAGGTGCAGGGTTGGCACCTCACCATCCCTGGGGAGAGGTGAGGGCAGCCCAGGTCAGCCAGGAGATCCTCAGCAGTGCTCAGAGATGGCCCAGCAAACTGTGCAGCCCTCCAGCATCACCCTGAACAAGCTCTCCCCATGTTTGGAGGGGCTGTGCCCCCCCACCCCCCCAAGCTCCTGCCTCCACCTGCAGCCTTGGCCACCCCTCAGATAACGCCTGCTGCAATTTGGAAGTCTTTCAGATGAAACGTTGTGTCTTTCCTGCAATAAAGTTCACAAAATGTCGATGCTTTGTCTCTGTAACGAGCACACGAAAGATGTAAAACCCCACGTGTTTATAGATGCTCTTGGTGAGCTGCTCTTTGCCAAGGCTGGGTCTGTGAGGAGGTTTTCAAAAGGATTGCCATGCTTGGATCTCGCCAAGGCTTTAGTGGATAACTCCTTTCCATGGCTTTGGAAAGCTCCCCCATCACTGGGTCGCTCCCTTTCACAATGTTTGTGCAGAGGCTTTTTTTTTCCCCCCAGCACTTTCTGCAGGAAGAGAGTGTTTACTTTAGTTTTTGAACAATGCCATGTCTGCACACCAGCTGACACCCACAGGCTTACCAGGGCCACGCACTGACGAGGATTTCCAAGTGCTGGTGTCACTGGCAGGGTTTGAAAGAGAGCTATAAAGCCTGCAGACAAGCAGGCTGCTGGCCAGGGAGGCTTAGCAGCTCTTTGGTGAGGTATCTGAGATAGTTGGAGAGAGATCTGTGCCACACCCTGGCTGCAAACGCAGATATCACAGACCTCAGCCTGCAGTAATACATCGAGAGGAGGATAAAGATTGAAACAGGAGCAACCAAAATTAGACCCTAGACTGCTGCAGCAGGAAGGTGATAACAAGGATGACTGGTTTCTTCTAGTGGTGGAAGATTCTGGTTTTGGAGCTGAAGAGGAAATCTCGATTCATTTCGGGTCAACCAAAAACATTTTGCTTGACCAGTGACAAAATCTTCTGGTTTGCCTGGAGATTATTCCATCTTTTTAAAAAGTCAAGCTAAAAAAACACAACTCTTTTCCTTTTAAATTTAAGTCTGTTGAAAATGAAAATAAAAAAGAAAACTTCAAACTAAATAATGTCCAATAAAGCAAACTGCTTCAGCCTGAAAATGCTGAAGTGAAACATTTCAATATTTAAGGAAGTGAAGGAAGACTTCTATTGTTTTGCCTTGTCATTGACTGACTTCAGCCCAGATTTGTGAGTTATTTTGGTTGCCTGCATTTTCACAGGGGACTTAATTTTTTTATTTTTCAACTCATTTAATACTCTCATCTTGTTCAGTTCGAGGTACAAATGGTCAGGTTCAGCAAAGGTTCATAAGAACACGACTGAGCTGACAGTTTGCACAAATATCAGGCAAACTTCAGGGGTTTTATTTTACCCCTTTGCATTTTAGTTTTCCTTTGAAATTGCACCTGAATTTCAAGAAGCTGGGGGCTTCTCAAGACCCCCAAAATGTGCACAGAAACAGAACTGTCAAAGTCTGTGTGCTCTGCTGGGTAACCTGCACACCACAAAAATTCAGATGCCATCTTCAGTCCTGCAAAATATTAAGACAGGCATTTAAGATTTACCCGAGTGATTAAGCATGAGCAGCTTATAATTGTTTCCAGACCCCTCTCCTAGCAGGAGAAAAGGCTCTGCAATCCCTGTCCACGTGCTCAGTGTAGCAATGTGCTCACAAACACAGAAACTGAAGATGAGCTGGGGAGGACAAACAGATATGCTGAGTTTTGAGAACAAGCCAGCATGAATTTTGAGTCCAGTATGGACTGTCCAGCTCAGAAAAGCTGGATTGTTTAGCTCCTGTCTGGAGCAACACCTGGGCACCAGCAATTAGAATTACACGTGGTCACATTCAGTCTGCAATTTTTCATCTGCCTTGGGAGTGTTAAATGAAGATCAACTGCTGAAATCAGCCTCGTTTGGGGAATCTGACTTTACAGAGAAGACTTTTGTCCTCCAGGTTTTAGATGAAGCCCCAAAGGTCGCAGACTTTCTGTGTAAACCACAAAACAATCCAGCAAGCATCTGCCTCACATCCCAAGCTGTTCCCTCCATGCAAATCTGCTGATGGATTTTTCCCACAGACTGCTTGGTCGTGAAAAGACATCTTCTCCAACTCGCTCAGGGCTTCAGAAAACCTCAGAGAAAACCCCAGCAGCCCCAGCCCAAGTTTGAAAGCAAATTCAAGGGTTGGCCCTTGCCTTTGAACACAGCAGGGCTCTACTCCAACAGGTTAAACCTCAGGGGCCACCTTGCTCCCAGGATTTAAACCAGACCACATGTGAAATGGCAACTGCCTCGTGATTTCATATTTTATTTTATTTTTAAATAGGAAAATTTAGGGGCTATGGTTCTTCTTATTATTATTCTTTCTGCTGTTTTAATGGCACATCCAGTGTGCTGCCTTCTCTCCTTAATGAAGGGAACCAGAGACCAGAGCTCAACTTCTCCTACTTTCTAGAAACAGTACCTACAAATCCTTTGTATAAAAATAAGCACAATCTTTTCCTCCTTCTCTCTTCCCCCTGAGAAGGGGCTTTCACCAGCTCAGACCATTTTTCTTCCATCACCTCTTTATCTTAACCTTTTGTCAGAGGTTACCTTTATTTTCTGAAGTCCACAGCCAGGGCAAGGATCCAGAGGGTGCAGCTGACACTGCCTTTTGAGGTTCACTGTCAGCACTGCAAGAGGCTCAAGCCTGGGGGGAAGGATGTGTCTGGAAATGGCCCCTGCCCTCACCCAGCCCAGTTCACCCAGTCAGGCCCCTCCACAGCAGCTGCCATCAGAGCACGTCCCTCTAGCCAGGGCTGAGTCCTGCTCCGGGACTGTGCAAACTCTTTTTCTCCCCCTTCCCCAGCCTGCACATCTGGTGGTTCCTCTGAACCTCTCTGCAATCATTGCTTCATCTCTGTTCAACTCCAGGCTTGGAATGGAGCTGTTCTCCCTCCCCTGGGACCTGGAGTGAGTCCTCCTCTCTTAACCAAATTCGCTGTGCAATGGATCCTTCCATCCCTTCTCATGCAAAACCCTCTGAGAAGGGTCTTTTTCCAGGATGGAAACCTTGGCACATTCCTCAAGTAGATGATCTCAGATAAGCCAGGTTCACCACCCTCCGTGGAAACTTTGAGAGCTCTGCTTTTCATCCAGATGAGATTTTATTTTTTTTTAAATTTAAATTTGAGCAAAAATGCTGCAATCTTTACAGCGTGAGAGAGGAGTGAAAAAAAAAAACATCACTGCCATTGTAGTGGAGGGGTAAAAAAGTAGTTCAAGCTGTCTTTGAAGAGACCTGGTGCTGAAACAAATGGGCTTCTCTTGTTTAACTTAGATGAGAGTGGTTCCTCTGCCAGAAATGGCCTCAGCTTTCTTCAGTGAGTGAGGGGCAGCATTTGCTGCCTCCTGCCCAAGGCCATTTCTCCATGGGTGGGGTGGTTGGCACCAAATGTGGCATTAACCCCGTGGAGTTCAGTGGTGGAGCCAGGGAGCTGGGGGGACATGGCTCTGCCATTTGAGATGGGAGGAGAAACACCTGCAGCCAGGGCCAGAGCTGAGCCTGCACAGGAGCAGAGAGGGGTGGCAGCTGCTGCTGCTGCCACTTTTAACCACATTTACACATCGGGGTGCAACAGGGAGCTCTGCCATCAAAGCACATCCCTGCACAGCCTCAGGATTCTGGTTTTTAAGTAGTTCTCTGTCTTGTGGACAGAGGAAAGTTTTGATTTGTGTGCTCACCCATCTGCTCATGGCCAAAGCCAGGTTTGTGGTTTGTAGAGCTGAGTCCTGGCCGTGCTGTCCCTCAGCTCCTGGTCCTCTGGGTCATCTCTGTGGTGTTGTCAGTGCTCCTGGGAAATGCAGTGGCCCCATCTGCACCGTGACCCAGGGCTCCCAGCTGAATGGCAGCAGCAGGAATTGCCTGCAGGGAAGATGATGTTGAGAAAGATATGAGAGAAAACTGCACCTCACCCCAGCCAAAAACCCAACTCGCTTCCACACACCCACCAAGCACTGGGACTGTGGTAAAGCCAAGCTTGAAGGGGCCACTCAGTCCCCAGAGCATCTTTAATTACACTTTTCTAGGTCGTCACAAGCCAGCCCGGGACAGCGCTAGGAGGAAACAGATTCCCAGCAAATCCCCTCAAAGCATCGCCTGCGTTCCCTGCTGCCGACTCGGCTGCGGGTCACTGCCTCCAAAAAAAAAAAAAAAAAAAAAAAAAAAAAAAAAAAAAAAAAAAAAAAAAAACAAAAAAAAAACCCCCACCCCCCCNCAAACAAAAAAAACCCCATCGCCCAGGGGAAAAACAGCCCCGGCCTTGGAAAGGCAGAGGGGAAAACACAGGGCAGGGGCTCAGGGTTAGGCCAGCCCCGCCGAGGCGCCGGGGATACCTGCGGCACGAATTTACCGTGTGCTCCCGGAGCCCGGCCCGGCCGCCCCTCGCCCGCTGTCGCGGCGTGCAAGCCATGAGCGTTTAAAAACTGCTCCAGGTCTTGGAAGAGGGGGGTGGTGGAGGGGTGGGGGAAATAAAAAAGAAACGGTATTCGCGGAGGCCCGTTCCTCAGCAGACTTTCGTGTGTGCCAAAGTTTGCTGGCATGGCTCGGAGTTTGATAGGGAACATCTGGGCTGCTGTTGCTGCCTGTGCATTGGCCGAGGGCAGCGAACAAAAGGGGTTTGTGCAGGAATGCGCGGGGAGGGACAGCTGCGAGAGGCGAAACGCAGCAATACTCCCCGAAGAAGAAAGCCTAATGCACATCCCGTGTTCCTGCTCTTTAAAAGGGGATAAAAGCCTTCCCCCCGCGCCCCCACTTCTTCCCTTCCCTCCCCGTACCGAAGGCGAGCGGGGCTCAGACAGATCCGTGCCCTGCTACCTCTGCACATTCGATTATTGGAGCAGTCTGGAAAAACACTTGGGGTGGAGGGAGCAGGTGAGTGGGAGAGCAGGGGAGTGTGAGCCCAGCACCAGCACAGGCTCAAGGCACAACCAGTCCCTGCCACAGGGGAACCACCCGGTGACAAAGCCTCTCAGAGTGCCCCAAGTGACGTGGACCCACCCAGAACAGCCCTGATCCAAGATTCTTCCACTCCTGTTGGAAACGTGGGGTCAGAAGCTGAAAATGAGCACCAGGCCACTGCCAGCAGCTGGAAAACCAGAGGTTGCTTCCTACAGACACAGGGTCCTGTCGTGTCTCACACCAGAGGATGGCAGGAAGGGATGGAGGAAGAGAGGATTCACATTTGAAGAAAGCTGCTCTGGTGGGAATGAGCTGAAAACTACAGGTCAGGTGCAACCCTTGGCTCTAAAGGTCACAGCATCCATGCTCCTTCCCCCAAGGAGTCGCTGCTGCCTGTGCACGGACACCAGAGACTCCTGATTGAGTCACCCTGACAGAGGACATTCCTCCTTTTGGAGCTCCTTTCCACCATCCCACACCTGCAGTGTTGTTTGCCCAAAGGTGTTTAAAGCTCTCACAAACTTTTTGAAAACTTTATGGAGTAAACTTCTCCCTCATCAGGAGCAGCATGGGTGCAATTTCTGACCCCTCTCTCATTCCATTTTTGTCCAACTCAATACCATGAGCAACAGTTTTGAGCATTTAAGGTTTTTTTTAATCCAATCGATGGAGAATTTTCTCTTTTGTTGCTGATATGTGCATTTGGCCTGAATCTTCCCTAGCAGCCTACATCACTCCTTGGCTCCAGTCTTTAGCAAGGACACACATTGGGTCTGCTACCTAGACCAACATTTCCATTGCCTGTGCCTCGGGGTCTCCTTGGAGTTGCTCCAGAGAGGGTATTTGGGTAGCACTTGGGCCAGACATCCCTCTTGCTACCTCCCTCCTTGGCTGGAAAACCCTCTGAGAAAGCCCCAGGGAGCAAAACCTAAAGACAATGGGTCCAGGTCAGCAAAGACCCTTGGGTCTGAGGGTCAAGGCAGCTTTTTCCAGCTCTAATCTCCTCCCCAGGTCTGAGCCGAGTGCCTACACAGCATCGTTTCGAGCTGACTTCACAGCAGCCACGCAACCCCGCTGGCGCTGCCTCAGGGCAGCGTGATGGGCTGGGGGGTGCTGGCTCCAGGGCTGGGCATGTTTGCAGATAAGCTTCCCTCGGCGATATTTGGATTTCGATTACATCAGTGTCAAGACAGCTTTTTTGGCCAGAGCCAAGCGAGCTCCCGGCACGCCAAAGAAAGCAGCCAGGGGCTGTGCACGGCACACGGGGGGAGGCAGCGATCCCTTCGCAGCCCCCAGGCAGGGGCACGCTGCAGGGGGAAGCCAGCACGGCTCGCAGAGCCACCTCTCTGTCACACACACACACACATCCCGACCAGTCCCCTCTTCTCCGGGCAAGGAGAGGAGCTGCGGGAATCCCAGCCAGCCTTTGGAAACTCCCCGCAGTCAGCACCGGGGAATGTGAAGCCCTACATAAAAATACGCGACCGAGTTGAGCAGTCAGGGCCATGTTTTAGAGAGGAGGAAAAGAATGGAGCTGCTGTGTTTGGTGCTGGATGTCCCCCCGAGCCACTTCTGAAGACCAGGAGGTTTTGGGGCAGCCAATCTACTCCGCTTTATCACTCATTGACATTGCCAAAGCACATCTGTCACTCCTCAGGGACAGGGCTGTTCCTCCATTCATCCTCTCCATCCTCCTCCAGGACACATTTTCTCTTGTCTCTGCCTGAAAAGCTGCACGTCAGTGCATCAAGGCATTGCTTTCCAGCCCTTCTCCCACCTGATCTCACTCCCAGGTATCCTTCCTTGACTGGCCACTAAGAACCACCAGTCCCAAAAAAACCAAATTCCAAAAGCAGAGATACAATTTAAGAGCCTAAATCCCACTTTCCATATGGTTGAAAGGCCCCATCAGGAGGCAGATTTTAATCGTCCTAAATGCTTTTGAAGGCTGCAGTAGAAGCTCATCTGTATCTTCAGTGTCTCAAGGGGCACCTGTGCCTCCTGCTGAGGGACCACGATGGTGGTGGCTGGGAAGGAAGACAAAATCAAAACCTGGGAGCCACAATTAAAATCAAAAGTGCAATGAATCTCACAGTGGTTTCTCAGAGTGCTTCTGCCACTGTGGCTCCATCCCATTTGCCCCATCCCTGCCTCTGTCCACCACTCAATAGAGCAGCTGAGAAACTCCCTGTGCAATGGGCCTGTGAAGGGCAATGGTGGGAAAATGCCCTTTTTAAAATTGTTGCATGAGAGGATGGTTTGGCCAGCTGTTTCAACTGGGAAAAAACTCAAACCCTTGTCCAAATTGACCCAATGTTTTGGCTTTTGAACTTCCTTCAGTGACACATCCCAGGGCTTTAGTTGAAGAGGTCTTCTCTCTTCAGAATTGAGCTGCTTATAGGAAAAAAAAAAATCCTATCAAAACAGGAAGCTTGAAATTATCAAAGAAAAATATTTTCATTGACCTTAAAAGATCTTACCCTTTGGTCTTCTAGTTCACAAAATTTTTCAGAACTGACTCCTCATCCCCACGAGAGATGAGAAATACTGTCAGTACTTCAAAAATGTTGCCAGAAGGGAAGAGTTATTAATTACCAACCTCTATTTTTAACCTGCAACCAAGAGTCACTTGTCATGGGTGACAACTGGATTCCCTCAGGGTTCTGCCATTGGCTTCAACAAGGCTTTTAAGTCAGAGATAGGATTTTATTATTTTTTTTTTTAATGGGAAATGCCCCAGGCACTCTGCAAACCCAGCCTATCCATTTCCAAAGCAAGCATCAAGTATCACAGGCTTTTGCTATCCATCTCTTTAGAAAAATGATGTCATTACCTTTTCCCCCCCGCTCACCTATATTCCAGTTGAAAAAAACCTCATATTTTCTCCCCCACAACTCAAAAAAGACTGCATGGATTTTTTTCTGACTTTCAAAAAAAAAAAAACAAAAAAAAAAAAAACAAAACACCCAACAGCAAAAAAATTCCCACCTGGTTAAGGCCAGGCATGCAAAAATTTCAACGTGAAAAGTGAATGTTTGCAGAAATTACGAGCTTATGAAAAGGAGGACTATAATGGAAACTGTTTTACTGCCATAATTATAACACCATGAACAGAGCCTGCTGCAACATATAACACTATCAAACTCCTGTCAGCATTTAATAGAAGCCTTAATTAACTGCTGGGGAGGAACATGGCAAAAACTTATTTTCAGGAACACTTTTGAGAGCTGTGTAATTCTGGGCTTTTTTAATTTTTCGAGTCTATCTCAACTGGAGCCTTAGCAGAGTATGGAGGACAGACTAAATACAAGACACAATTGTGTATCTTGTTGGCATCACTTCACCATAGGATTTTCATTTCTCTTAAACATAAAATCCAGAAACAACAATTGTTTGTGTTGGGTCAGAGCCAGACACTTCAGAGCTCAATTTTCACCTTCCCCAGGTTTGGGGTTGTTCAGAGCCAGGGGATTGATTCAGCTTTTTTGGGGAGAGGGGCACATGGATGACCTGTGGGGCTGCCCTGCCTCTGCCATTTGCTTTCCTCCCCACCTTCCACCATCCCAAAGATGCTCACACTCAGGATTTGGGGGAAGATCCCGTGTTTCCCTGCATGGCAGTGGCTGAGCTCCTGGGCCAGAGAAGTGTGGGGAGGGCCAAGCACAACAGTTGGAGGATCTTTGTAATTAATTTCCTGCCAACGGTTTCACAGGAGAGAGAACCAGCTCAAAACCAGCCTGACCATTGCGTGGTTCCCCTCCCTTGCAAATTTGGGGGAATACTGCAGAGGAAGGCTCCTCCTGCTGCAGCCTGATCTCCACATGCATCTCCAGGAATCTCTTTGTCCCAACACACACCTTAGGGTCTGGCACCTGCACCCTTTCTGGACTCACCAGGCTGGGCTGAAGAGGGGAGTAGGGTAGTGATGCCTTAGGATTCAACTTTTATATTTTTCATGTATTTCTAATCCTGTGATTCTTTAGTGTGTAACTCTGACTCCATATACAGTGTGAGCTACTGTCTTTACATTTTGGTCAGACAAAACAATTCCTCTCCAGGCCTGGGAGTCAAGGGCACCTCACTGTCTCAGACCCTGAGAGATGTGAACAAAAGTAAACTGGGGGGGAGCAAACTGGGGGTAAATGACTTCATTACCTGAAGCTGTAATTAGAAGATCAACCCCCAATATGCAAATGAACCAAACTTCTGAAAGTGTGAAAACTCGTGACCCGTTGTCCATTTTAGGTGCAGCCCCTAGGTGGGCTTCGTCTGCCTTCAACGTATCTGAAGGCCCTTCAACAAACAGAACTACTCTTTCTTCCTGTAATTTTGTCTGACCTCTGTTTTTAGGTAGTCCCAACAAGGCATCAGCAGCAAGGGAAGGCAAGCCCAGCCCTGGGATGGGCAAGCTGCATCAGCAGCAGTTTTTGGGATGCCTGGGGCACACAGGAGAGGGAGCACATCAAGAGGAAGCTCTTCAAACCTGCTGCTGAACCAGACAAGGAGCACAGAGAGGAGACACGGGGCAGGACTGAACCTGCTCTCCCCCCACTGCCACAGCCGATCCTCCAGACCGTGTCTCACAAACACGCTGGCAAAACAAGGAATTTCTTGGCAAATACCACGACGAACTCTCCTTCAATCTCCCCTGGCAGCCCAAGCTTATTTTCCTGCCCTTTGTGGCCCGTCCATCCCCGGGCTGGCCCCTGCTGCGGCGGAGCAGCGCTGCGAGCTGGCAGGCCACATCCATTTCCCTGATAGCACCGCCAGCTGCTCTCTGTCCCCTCGGAGATTAGTTTGTTTTCCTAACACAATTACTGCCACGTGGCCCCGCTCTCTGCCGGGATCAAGGCTGGATGGAGATAAAGCAAGCGATAAGATCACACACTCCCCCCCACCAGAGCCTGCCCAGCCGCGCTTTGCTCTCGTGGCACGCCAACAACCCTCCCTGCGAGGTACCTGCTGCCAGCACTGCCAGCTCAGGGGAACTTGCTGGCCCTAAACCCCAAGGATTTGGCTGCCAGCTTTTCTGAAGAGTTGCTGTGTGATGTAGCCACGCTGTGTTTGCACGGGTGCAGCCGCACGGTGCGATAACGAAGCTGCTGGTCACTTGTAGCACCCTGCTTTGGGCCTGCCTGCACCCAGGCTCTGCCCAGCCTCTCCTCCTCTTGCCTGGGTTAGCCAAGCTCAGCTCTGCCTCCCCATCCCACCAGTGAAGGGGGCAGCTTTATCCCAGTGCATCTCCCTGCCGAGCAGGAGCATCCCTGCAGGGCTCACACCGCTGCCTGCTCGGCTCCAGAAACATCCACGGAGCCACCACGGGGGCAGGCCTGGCACAAACTGCTCTCCATCCCATCCAGCAAAGGCTCTCTCTGTCCCCCAGAGGCTCCTGTGGGAATCCCTGTGCAGGGAACAGCTCCTGGAAGGCTCTGCCGGGCCTGGTGTGGTGCACGCCAGGAGAGGACACTCGGGGAGCCTTCAGAGAGACGAGCAGCCTCGCCAGATGTCTCCCATAAAGCTGCAAGTACTTTATTTTAATAATAAGCCTTAATGTATTCATTAAAGGCTCCCAGTGACCTGGGATGAATTTTCCCCGCTATTGTAAAGGGCTGTGGGAATCTGGAAACCGCTGCATTACAGTTAATAACTTTAATTTTACAAGGCCCAAAATAGACAACTGAAAAAATACACAGACTCACTGTTTCCAATTAAGAAGGGATTTCTTCTAATTCCTCTGCCACTGGCGCTCTTGTTTAGCAAACAACATCTACACATATTCAACCATGGACAGGGGGGAAAAGCAAACCGAGGGAGTCACTTTTTGCATCTCCATTACAAGAGCTGGAAAAGCAAACCGAGGGAGTCACTTTTTGCATCTCCATTACAAGAGCTGAGGAAGGAGCCAGGACCTTTCCTCCTCACTGGGTTATCAGAGCAGGGAAGAGCCACAGCCTGGTCAGCAACAACAAACCCAGCCCGGGGCAGCCAGAGATAAAACTTTCACGCCTGCATCTTAAGCCCCAAGCGGCTTTGATCCAAGGGAGATGATTTCCAATTCATCTTCTCCCTGTTCTCCCCCAGCTAAGATAGTTTAAGGGGCTTGGTGGGAGTCCTGGGGTGTTGGAAAAGCACACCAGGGGCTGGGTGAGCATCCTGCTTGTATTTGGGGCTGCTGGATTTCTGAGTTTAAGGTCAGGAAGGAATATTTACCCCCCCAAATCAGGTTGGCAGCGGTTGCCATGGATTTATTTTGCCTGTCTCTTTCTTTGTCAAATCAAGGGTAGATTCTTTCCCAACAGAAAAAGAAAACTCAAACCAAAACAGTCCAGCCTGATTTTGTTTTTTAAATTTCTGGGAATCCAACCTTTAACAACCCAAATCTTTTAATTTCCGGTTTGGTTCTTTAGGGTTTTTCAGTTAAAACTGGAGATTTTTTTTTGAAAAGAGGTCTGACATCTTATGCAGAAACATTAATTTTGTGGCAAGTCAAGCCTTCTTGGGTGGAAAAAGAAGTTTCAAGGGCTAGCAACCAACACCTTCTTCCTCATGCACCTCCAGATCCTCCTTTCACCTGAGGGACACACACATTACCATCTCCTTACCATCACCCCACCATCAACCCGTGCTAATAATCACCTCTCCTCCTTAAGAACAGCTCCATGTTCCCAAGCAGATCCCAAAAATCTTCCTCTGCAGACTTAGCCTGACAACGGGAAACACATTGCTTAAAACCCCTCAGGAGATCTCAGCTCATGGAGATCCCAAAATTCTCCAGATCACCCAAAAAACACAGCAGGTCCCACCCAGACCAGTAGTTTTGGGATGTCCTGCAAGAAGCAGGGCATTGGACTTGATGATCCTTATGGGAGCCTTCCAACATGGGATATTCTGATTCCCTGCACCAGTCCACCCTCGAGACCCTCATTCCACCACTGTCCTCCTGACCAAGAGCTGCCTACGAGCAGCACTGACTTCACCCTGGAGCAGATTGAGTTTTCCAGCCACACTGATTAAAAAAAAAGAAAAATGCTTTTCATATGCCTGGACCCTATTCCCCCATAAATAAGGCCGAGATGGAAACTGGGGGGGGAGTGGGTTGTCAGAGCAGTAGGTCATCCATCAGAGCCACACTGAGAATGCTGATCCAGCCCTCCCCAGGAAAGCATCTCTATTTAGGAAAACCAGCAGGCACATCCCTACTCTCTGTTGAAACCCCTGAGAGCCAGGCAGTTTAAGGATATCTAAATACCTAAAGGGACAGATAAGACCTAGATACCAGCTGGCAAACCCAGAGCCTCGGGAGGTATTTAGGCAGACAGTGTTTTTCATGGAAATTAATCGCTTACTTTTGTGGGCAGGGTACACACGAAAGTACACACGTGCCTTAAAAAAAACCAAACCAAACAACAAAAAACTTGGGCTTTCCCCAAAGAGATTCAGACACACACATCCGGTATCAGTGTTTATAAACCTTCATGTTATCTCAGAAAACCCAACATCCAGCCTGGATGTGGTGTCTCCACTCCAGACATCCCCAAACCTCCTAAAAAACGTGGAAAAGCCAAACTGCTGTGCCTCACCTACAACACCAACAAACCCACAGGCAGCACAGACCTTCCCCAACTCTCTGAGCACGTATTTCCTACTCCTGCCTTTCTCACATCAATACCCTTACTACAGCTGCTTGAAAAATTTCCATCTAAACAGCTTGTAGCAGGTAATTTTTCGGTCAAAGGCAGATTTTTTTTTTATTTTATTTTTTAAAAGCACAGAAAATATTTTTGTGGAAATCTGCCTGGCTTGTCTGAAATGTCAAAAGAGCTAGAAAAAAAACCTGAGTTTTGGTCTCAAGCTACAAAAATCTAGGTTTTAAACAAAAAAATGCAATTTAAGTGTCCTTTTAGTGAAAATTAAACTTCCAGAGAGAATAAATTTTTTTGCTTCCATTAAAAATGCTCCTGGTGTGATGGGTACAATCAGATTTGCAGAAATCCCTACCTCCAGGGATCATTAAGGAAATAACTTGTTGTGCAAAAGGGAAAGGACTGGTCAGAGGCTGGCAAAGGAGCAGAGTAGGGATAAATGCTTTGTTTCCAGCCTGATGTTGGGTTCAAAGCCTGGCATCCCACAGATCTCCTCCAGGATTTTGTGGATTTATCAGCAATCTGCAAATCAAGGTGGTGATGCTTGCAGAGGACACAAGCTCATGGGAGCTCAGGGTCCTGTCACCCCAGTACTGTCCTGTCTGATGGCACTGGGTGCTGCCAGGGGACACAGCTCCAGCCCTTCCCATGGCTCCCAGGAGTGGTTTTTGCCTCACCCAGTGGAGATACCCAACCTGGCCCTGGCCCCTTGGGGGTGTTTGGCTGTGGCTCCATCACATCCCCCCTTCTCCAGAGGGGCACTGGGATGCCACCCTGCCATGCCAAGCCCATCTGGGGGGTTCAGGCCTCTCACCCAGCGTGGGAGCAGGGGATCCACACCCCATGGAGGCTCCAGGCAGAGCTGCCAGCACCCATCTGGGTTACAAGTGAACATGAACTCTCCCTCCCCATCTGGAGCCCATGTACAGCAAGTGGCAAGATTTATATTGTGCTGAAGCATTCCACAGTTTTGAGCACAGAAATGATTGAACTCCAGATGTTAACAAGATGCAGGACCCCCTTTTTTATTATTAAAAACGTGATTTCTTGTTTTGCTCATGACAAAACCCATCAGATTAACTTATTAGGAGCGGAACTGCCATCAGGCCCCGGGGAAGCAAAACCAGCTCTGGCTGCCTGGGAGCTCCCTGGAGCACATGGGAAGAGCAGAGGGCTCCTCTGGGCCAGAGCTGTGTCCAGCCACTCCTCTGCACTGGACCACAGGTGGCCTTGCTCCAAACCCACTGGCACTGCAGGGACATCGGTGGCCCCGTGCCTCAGTTTCCCCGTTCCTTGGGGAGAATGTTGGTCAGAGCTGGAAGGGCAGGCCCTGAGCAAACCCACACCCCGCAGTCTCACCCAAATCAAATCTCCTTGCTGAAGTAGCAGAGTCTTAGCTAACAAGCTCCATAACCCAGGCCAGGAATGGACACCTGCTCACACCCCTCAGGCTCCTCTGTCCAGCCCCAGGAAGGACAAGGGGGACCCAGGATGTGGGGCTGCTGTGCTCGTGCTGGCACAACTCAGCAAGCAGCTCTCACACCCTGATTCCCCTCAGGCACCTTACAGCACCACAAACTTCACTTCTATCAGGAAGGAAACAAATTTCCAAATACCTCTGCAAGTCCTAAACGCTCCTGTTGGTGAGGTTTTGCTGGGAACATCCACCAGCAGTGCCAACATCTGTATCCCAGAGCAGGGGCTGGGGCCTGGCTGGAGCTGTCACATCTCTGCTGCTTTATCACAGGAACTTTATCACAAGCTCATAGCACACACGTCTTTGCACCACGAGATCAAACAGGTAGGGGATGGCAGCCCAGCCTGCTGTCACAGCACGGCCCCCAGCAGCTTGGGCTGCTCCCTGCTGTGAAAACAAAACATGTTGAGGCTGCATGGTGGAGAAGACTCACACGTGCTCACCCTGGTGTTGTACAGCCAGAGCAGCTCAGGAAACCCAGCAGCACAAAGGCAGCCTGTCCTGCTAATCCCTTGGAGGCACAGCATCCTTTGGGTGCTGCACATTTCCATTTACCCACGGCAGCTCTGAGGACACGTATCTGTCTGCTCAGGGGCAGGAAAATATTTCTGGGGAGTCATGATGTCCTGCTTGGCCAGGCTGAGCTGGGGACAAGCCAGCTGGTCTGCACCCAGCGCAACCATCCTCTTCCTTCCAGCACAACCATCCTCCTCCTCCTCCTGCTGCACCCAGCACAACCATTCTCCTCCTCCTGCACCCATTTCCCTCCTGATTTCCTGCAGGGACACAGCCACTCTTCTGTCCATGCCCAGGACAGCAGGCACCAAGCACACACCTGCAAGCAGGAGGATAGGACAGGCTTCCCAGGACACCTGTTTTGAGGTCAGGACCACCCAGGTATGTTGCAGCCCTCCACCTGCAGCTCAGGAACAAACCCACCAGCCCAGCACCAAGAGCCACCTTCCAGCACAGTCAGGGCTGGAGAAAAGCATCTGCTGATCACAGCAGTGTTTATTCACGCAAAGGGGCCTCTTAAACAGACCTGAGAGCTTTGTCACTCTGCCTGACCTTGTTTTATTCCTTCCTGCATGCTTTGAAGGGAGCTTCTTGCAACCTAAACCTCTCCCTGCTAACTGTGTAACCTGCTTCCATCATTTCCTTCACAGCCTCCTCTTCAATGCCACATCCCCAGGCAGAGCCCTGGGGGTGCCACACTTCCTCCTGAACTTCCCTTAAATTGACTGAATATGGAATTTTTCCTTCTGAGAACAAGAGAATCAGGTGGAAGGAAAAACTGTACTCTTCCACTCTTTGGAGAAAAATCCCATGAAGCTTTAATCTTCCTCCCCACCCCATAATCATTCATCATCTGGGGAGAAAAAAGCCTGAGTGCAAATGTAGTCAGGCAGTGCTGTGAGTGAGCACAGGACATCAGCACCACTCTCGGGCAGTAACAGCTCTGGAGAACCCCATATTCCCCATCTCACCTGAGCACAGCTGCTGGGATTTGTCTGCAGTGGACAGGTCCTGCCAGACCCTCTCATCCCCTCCCTGGCAAGGCTGGCTCTGCTGACACAAATAATTTTCCCCCTGTTCCTGGCACGGTGTGTTCTGCTCAAACACACTTCAAAGAGGCAGCTCTGCAGCAAGAATGTTTCAAAAAACATAATATTTCCATCTGTTATTCTGACAGTTTATGCCGTGGGACTCTCTTCATGGACTATTTGCCTTTCTTTGCTCATGTTAGAAGTAAAAAAAATTGAAAAATTTAAATCAGCAAGCCCTGGGGGCTGGCAGGCAATGCCTAACAGGTCCTGTTCACTGCAGTTCTGCACCTCAATGCTGCTCCAGAGAGGAATGTGCAAGCAGGGAAGCAGCTTCTCCTTAAAGGCAGTAAAATCCCCTTGATCCACCAGCTTGATTTCTGCCTTGAGAGCAAACAGCACCTGCCTGTGCTCATGGGGATGGCTCATACTGAGCTTTGCAGAAGGCAGAGCAGCCCAGGGTCCCTCCCCAGCCCCAGCAGCAGCCAGGGATGGAAAGCAGAAGCAGCAGAAGAAGAAGGCACAGGGTCCTGGGCATTGGGTGCTGAGCTCCCACAGCAGCCTGTCCTCCCTGGGGACACCCCCAGCATCACTCTGCTCAGCACCTCCTGTTCCTCACAGGTCTGAACAGCCTCTGCCTCACTGCTGGGTGAGTCAAACTGGGTGGGAAAGGGAAAAACAGGCAGAGAGCTGTGTGCAGGACTCACCTTGCTGGGAAAGCAGAGCAGAAGCACAACAAAGCTCTGACTTCACAGCACCAGCGGGCACAAAACAAGCTGTGGTTTTAATGCACCTTGGGGGGATACCTGAGGGGTAGCAGGAGCTCGATGCTCCTTCCCTGGGCTGCAATAAGGACATTTAAAGGATGCTGCTGTGCTGGACCTTTCCCCCTTTGTGGTTCATTTAGTCTCAGAGGGTTTTCCCAAGCCATGTGAAGCAGCAAGGGCTGCTCCATTGCCCCCCTCCCTGCCCTGAGCTGCCTCTCTGTGTAGCCCTTTCCCCTCTGGGTGACAAAGGACACTCAAAGCCAGTTGTTCTGGCCACCTGCAGAAGCCAGACCCACAGGGAAGGTTTGCACAAGACCAGCAAAGCCTTACCCTCACACCACTTGTGGGCAAGGTGCCCTGTTAGATGGTGCTTGTCTCAGTCACCTGCTCTATCCCACAAGCAGAAAAAACCATGGGAAAAAGCAGCTTTCCCAAGCTTCCCACACAGAGCAGCCCCACACAGCTGCCACAGCCATGGCTGAGGTTCCATGCAGTGGCTGTCCCATCAGAGGTCCCCGATGAGCAACTTCAGCACAGTGTTCATGAGGCTTCCTCAAAAATCCACCTTCCCCCCGCCCCTCTGAGAGTCACTAAAGGGACAAAGCTTTTCCAAACAGAGATTCAGCAGCAGCACACAAGAGCTGAGTCCCCTCCTCATTTCCCATCCTGCAGCCCAAGGCCTCACACTGCTGAGAGAGCAAAGGATTCCCAGCCTCTTCAGAGAGCTGGAGAGATGAGAACTTCCACTGGTGAGCCACAGCCAGAACCAAATGAGTCTTTATTTTTATCTGGCCCATTGGAAGTCATTATTTAGTGCTCCCAGGTGTCCTGTATCACTAAAGGCACATTCCTGGATAATCAGCCCCCAGAGACTGCATTGTGCCATCCTGCATGCAAATAGAGCAGAAAGGATCCTGAGAGCAGCTCCAACCCCCAGATCCCATCTCCCTCCAAGGCCCCCTGAGCCCAGGAGAAGGTCCTGCCCCATCTCTGCACACACCCACCCAAATGAGAGGCACAGCATCATTTCCCCCCCAAACTCCACAGTCCAAAGTGTAACCCAATCTACTCAGCTGGAAATGGAGCTTTTATTGCATCCTGAGCCCTTTAGAGCTCCTTTTTAGAAAACCAATATTCTCCCCCAATTTAACAAGCTCCCAAATGTCTGCTCTCCTGACACACACCAAACCTTTCCAGCTTCCCTTGTCCTCCCTCCCCACCAGATCCAGTGGAATCAGGATCTCATCAAAGCTTCTCTGAGGGTACCAACACAGAGCAGGAGACACAGCAACCCCCACTTCCATACATTTCACATCAAGGATGAGCTCAACTTTAAAACAGTGCCATGGTGGTGGCAGAATGAGGCCACCACGCTCTGAGGCAATGCCCCCTCTGTCCATGACACAGCTCTCTGTGCCCTTGCACTACAAAGCTGCCTTGAGGACTGCAAGCTCTCGAGACAGAGTCTGCAGACTTGGGCAAATGGAAAAAAAAAATCAACCCAAACCACACAATAAAGGTTGAGTTCAGAGTCTGTGAAAGGTGTGTTGGCCATTGGGGGTTTCCTGTTGATCAAGGTAAGGGGGAATGAAGGCACTGAGCAGGGCTGGCAACCTGGAGAGCCCAGTTATTATTTTTAAATGAAAGCTCAGATTTTGCACCATGTGAAATCCATCATGCCTTTAGCCACATAAATACCTCAAGGGGTCTGGATACTTGAAGTCCCTTTTCCCAGTTCAGTAACAGAGAAAAGTATTGCACAGTGGCACAAATAGGGAGCCTGCAATTTCAAATGGCTCTCATTCAATAGTTTTGTCAGCATTTGTCTAATAGTCATCACTAACAGTTCATACAGCTCACAGTAAATACCAGATTGATGCTGAACAGTGTTAAGATGCAACCTATAAAATAAGTGCTTGTGTAATTACACTGATAAGTTTCCAATCAGCAGCAAACAGAACCTGTCCACAGATCCTTACACAGAATTGGAAAGATCCCAGCAGCCAAAAGGAAGATTTTTCAGAGGCTCTTCAGGAGCACAACCCAGTGAGGCTTCCCTCAGAAGAGAAGATGGTCCTGGCTGCAGGTCAGGAGAAACAAGATTCTGTCTCCATCCTGCTGGACCATCTGGGCCAGCCTTTCCCTCTGCTTGGCCTTGTGCCCTCCTCTTAATCCACTCACCTGCATGAGCAAAGGCAGACACGAGGCTGGGATGAGAACACCCCAGATATTCCCTTCATTCTGAAAGCTGGTACCTAGAGGGGTTCAGATGGATTTCCCATAGGGCTGGGAAATTTCCCAATATAAGGATGGAGAAGGCTCTCTTATACCAAGGCACATTTCACCCATCTCAGTATTTAAATAAAATCACTAGAGCACTGCAAATGCCCCAGCAGTGCCATTTGCAAATATTTTCCTCAAGGATTTTTCATTTTTAATGCTATATTTTAAAGAATAAGCATCCCTCAGAAGGGCCAGCTGTTTTCCTGGCAAAATCTGAGTTTACCTCATTTAGCTGACCTACACCAGCAGATCCTGGGGCAAAGAGGGCAGTTGGAGAAGAGCAAACACCAAAAGCATCCTGCAGGGTCACTGCACAGGTAAGGCAGCTCCCAGCATCTTCCCTCCTTCCCAAACAAACTCTGACTCTCCAGCCATGGCAGACTTGCATAAAGCAGCCAGGAAAGCAATGGCACACAAACCAGCCAGCAACTTCCAGTCCAACATCCAGCTACACGCTGGCATCATCTGCAAGCAATCAGAAAATATAAACACTCACAATGAAACTCGGGTGCCTATACTTAGCAAGACTTTAATGGGCTTTTCTTCGGCCAGAAAAACCCTATTAGAGTGATAAATTATTAGCCTTTTTTTCCCTAAACCAGCAGGAAACCTGACAATGGAAAAACGGCAAAAGGAGAAACGTGCCCATTTTTGGCAGCCCTGGCTGGGGAGAGGAGGGGGATGAGGAAGCAAGGAGCACAGCCCAGCAAGCAGAGTGGCTTTTCCCCAGGGTGCCCTCACCTGTGGGTCCTCAGCCCGTGTCACCCGTGGGGACAGTGTGTCCCTGAGCCTGCCAGCAGCTCCAGCAGAGCCCAGCACAGCCCTGTGTGGCTTTTTCTCTGCTGGCTGGTACAGCTGAGCCGGGCTCAGGAGCCCCCTGCCCTCCATCAAGGCAGTCTCCCAGCACCCCCCACAGAAGCTTGCTGGCTCCCACACCTCTGCCAGCTGCAGCCTATGGGCTGTGCTGGTCTGAAATTGGCCCCAAGGAGCAGCAGCCCACTCAGGGAACTGGGAGAACAAACCCAAAGTCTGTTCTGGGATGAAACGGCCTCACTTTGTCATGGAACAGAGAGGGAGGGACTGCAGGTGGGTGTTCCAAGCTGTCACAGCCCAGAGAGATGGGACCAGGAGCCACACACATCCCCTGCCTGGGCAAACTGGTGCCCCTGCCTGGCGTTGGCCCGTGGGTTTGTGAAGGATTGCTCATGCATGAGGTCGATGGAAACTAGGAAGGAGCTGCTGTGGTTTGGCTCCCAGAGGCACCCAGAGAAGTGTGATCTTCCCTTGCCCCAAAACAAGTCAGGGAAAATTCATGAGAACAGCCTTTCTTGTGGGTTGTTCTGGCAGCAGTGGGGCTGGACAGGACCAGGAGTAGGATGACACAAGGCCATAAAACATGTCAGAGCAGCAGCCACACGATGAGAGTCTGTGCTGGGTGCTGCTGCCCGACCACAGCCTGAGTCAGCCCATCCCCTGACCTGCCCCCAGCACACTCCCAGCTCTGCCCAGTGCCATTAACCACCTCCAGCCCGAGGGAGGGCTCAGCACCTTCCACACCCTGCGTGCCACTCTCTGCTGCCAGCTACAGGCACCAACCAGCCAACAAAGCCACGCCCCTGGGCGAGCAGCTGGCCCAGAGAATCCCATGCAGACCAGCCAGACACCCCCCTCCCCCAAAAGAAAAAAACAAAAAAAAAACCACTCAGCAAGCCAAGCCCACCCTTTCCCATGTCCCATTCCTTTCAGTCTGGACCCATCCTACAAACCTGAGATTCACCTGGGGTCCCCCATGCCCGAGCATTTAATGCCTTTCCATGCAAGCAAGGAGACAAATGAGTGCCAGGGGAGAGAGGGATGGTTTGCATCACTTAATCAGCATCCCCAATAAAGCAGCCCCGTGGCTCTGCGGAGGGTAAGACAGCAGAGTTCAGCAGATTTTATCAATAACATCACTGGAGCCCTGCTGAGTGCCTAAGAGAGTTGCCATGGTTATTGTGACAGATTTACTATCATTGTAACTTAATGCACCATAATAAGGATCTGCATAGTTATTATTGTTTTACAATGATAACTATAATTCAACCGCAGCTTTATGACTAAATTTGTAACATTGCTACGATGTTCTGGGAAGAATTGGGAGCAGGGTAATTCACATGCTTTCTCAGAATACGGAAAGAAAAAGAGGTCTTAGTCAGTGCCCTTTTCTTTCCTTTTAATTGCTTGTTTGAGGACAATTTTTGTGGTCTGGTTACTGTTGGTTTGGGAGAGGGTGCTCTGTCAGAGGCCATGCAGAGAGGTAGCTGAAAAATGGGATTTTTCCACTGCAAAATTGATGCTGGGGAAAAAAAAAAAAAAACAAACAACCAAAGTCTTTCAACAGAAAGTTGCAAAAAAAATTCCCAAGTGTTGCCAACTGGGAAGCAGACACAAAGCACTGGCAAGATGAACAAAAATGGTCAGATTTTGTTCAAAAAGAAGGACTCCAACAGCATGGGGAGGGCTCTGAACCACCTTAGAGCTGGCCTGGGCAAAGACCATGGAGCAAAACCAAGCAACTTCTCCCAGCTGTGGGGCTGCAACCCCATAACCTGCCCAAGCCCAACCCAGGCTCCTGGCAGCCCCATGGGTTTTGGAACATATCTCAGCCCAAATTACTTCCCAAAAACTTTAAACAGCATTTACTGATGGATTAACCTGCTCAGACATGGGGTGATTTGAGAAACCAAGCTCCAGACAAGGGCTTTTTTTTGGCAATTCTTAGGGCATTGGACCCACATTAGGGGTGCCCACACCTGCAACTCTTCAGGATGGGGAACAAGTCCCACCTGGGCTGGACCCCTGCAAGCAGCTGGCGCCCAGGGGAAAGCAAATGAGAATCCAAGTCTGAAATACAACCAGGGTTTCCATCAGGCTGCCTTACACCCTTCCTCCCAAAGCTCTCTTCTGTTTGAGGGCTTAGCTCCTTCTTGGATTTCATCACAAGTGCAGTGCTGCCAATTACCCCACAAATTTATAGGGAGCTCTGATGGTTTTCATCCCTCTTTCCTTCTGCCCAGGCAGCCCGCTGCCCCCGGGGGCTCTGGGGATGGTTAACACCCCTTGCATGCCAGAGGCACCTACAGTGCCTGCACTGGGCAAATTACAGCAGAAAAGGGGCATTTCCCCAGCCCTTTCCTGTGTACTCACTGGGGAAGGCTCTCAAGGTTTTCTAAGGAAGGTAAACCAGTCGGTGTCACCCATTTGGCTTCCATGGGAAGTCCCCAGTTCAACACCTCCTGCAGTCAGCCCAGACCCAGTCCATCATCCCAGCTTCCCAGGATAGCTCTGTCTTTCGACGGACACAGCACGCACAAGTCACACCCCCGAGCAAAAGTCACCCCAGCTGAGCAAAAGCTGGCCCTGCTCAAAGGGGGCTGAGGTCAGCAATCGGTGCTCTGGGATTTGGAAAGCCTTCTGGGTTCTCAACTGTGTTGCTTTCCTGAGTGATTGATGCTCTTTCCCCATTCCTTATCCTGACTGGATCAGGGGTGGAGTGTTCTGCAGACCCCACCCTCACGCAATCGCATCAAATGCCCCTTCCGGGGGCTCCTCAGGCAACAAAACTGCTCTGCCTCCCCAGGGGCTTCACAAGTGTTCCTTTCTGCAGAAAGAGCCTCAAAGCTTCCCTGGAGCTGTGGGAGAAGGTGGGAAGACTGGCGGAGGTGCTCGCACAGCCTCCCTCGCAGCAGCGATGTGTGTCAGGTTACATCGCAGTCCCCTGCCACCAGCACCTCCCGCTCCCGGGGCTGCTGTGGGAGAGTAGATATAGGAAAATCTACTCATAAAATTAATGGGGGCTGCACGAACTCACAGATCATAAACTCAGAGGGGTTTGCAGCTTGCCTTTTGGGGAGTGGGGGGGGGAGGAGGTGGGCTCAGAAGCAATTTAGCAGAGGGGACTAATTGACAGCAGTTTTCCCAGCACATCCCACACACCCCTCCTCACCTCTCTTGGGAGGATTAAGGGGAACAGAGCACTGAAACCTCAAATACAGCGCTGGAGCAGGCACCCATCAGCCTGGAGTCAGAGGCTGAGGTGCTTGGTGAGCTCCCAGCTGAGTGACAGTGGCCAAGCCGTGCTCTTGGTGACAGAGCCCCTGCCCTCAGCGTAATTCCCAGCTGCTGAATGCCAAAGCAGCAGCAGATCCATCCCGTGCTCTGGGGGTTGCAGACAGCACAACACCTCTCTTGGCTGCGGGGGTGCAGGGGGGTGGGCAGAGGGGTGATGAAGAAGGCTGGGCCATGGTCAGGCAAGATGGACTCAAGCTCCTCAAACCCACCCAGCAGTGGGTGCTCCTCTCCAGCCTAGTCCAGGAATGCCCCTGAAACCCTCCTGATATAATCAGGGGTATTTTGAGACCAATCCTCCACCACTGGCTTCCCAACACATCCTTAAAAGCCATCCAGGGAGCCCAGTGTTCACAGCCACCAGTTCTACCAGAGCAAACACCTTTTCCAGGACCTGGCTTCTGCCTTCATCCCATCCACAAGCCCAGTACAGAAGAGCTTTGCTCACTGCTTGGCCCTGGGTTCACATCCACACCCCTCCACAGCATCAGCAAGGCCAGTCCCTGCTTTCAGGCACCTTTGCTGTTATTCAGTGCATCTCATGTCAGGGAATTACCTGGGCACAGCCAGGAGTCTCATGCAAAGGGAAGAAAATAACCACTACTGCTAGAAAATCCTGCCCCACATCCCATTTCTCCCCAGGACATTGGCTTAGCCTGCCTGGTTAAGGGCCAGCTCCACGGATGCAGCAGCCCAAGGAAGCCCCCCTTGCCACACCAACACTGAGGCAGCTCAGGACTCTCCAGGAACCAAGACCTCCCTTGGCCACCAGCCCTCGGGGGGAACCCCAACCACCCCAGCTCCTAAGCAGCCTCTTGGTCTGGCCCTGCTCAGGTTCACTCTCAGTGCCAAAGGCAGCTTTTTGCTCTTTTCTGTCAGAAATCACCCTGGCCCCCGGCTGCTGCCCCAGAGGCTCCAGCAGCTGTGACTCACAGGCTCTGCCCTAACCTCAGGCTCCCTCCTGCCTCCTGCTCTGACTCAGGCAGCCACGAGCACCAGCCCAGGCTCCTTTCAAGTGGTTTGGGGGCCCAGCCAAGGCACCAAAGCGAAGGGGTTTAGGCACCGTGCTCCCTGGAAAAGCCAGCCTGGCTGCCAGCCTCGGGCTCACCAGGTTTGTGCCACCCCTGCTGGCACTGGGAGCAGTCACCAAGCAGTAATGGGGTCCAGGTACATCACCCCACATGCTTTCTGCCCCCAGCACAGCCAGCTGGCCCCTCTGGTGCACCCCCACTTCCCATACCTGCATCCCCAAGGCATCACTGGACATCCCCTGCCACGGGGTGCTCCCTCTGCATTCTCCCAGGCTGGGGGAGGGAAGTTTACAAACAAGGCCATCTCTAAACAAGGTATCCCCTTCCAGAGAGGCAAAGGCCACAAAATGACACAGGAAATAAGCCACATGCTGCCCTCCCTGGCTGCAACCCTACTCACTCCATCTTCTCCCAGCTCCTACTGCTGCTAGACCTGGACAGAGCTTCCTCCCTTCCCTTTTATAACATCCCTCAGGTGGCTCCATCAGCCTCTCCCTGCTGCCTGGCTCAGGGACCAGCCCCAGCTGCTTCACAGGGAGTTGATTTATTCCCCAGGTGGACTCGATTCCATTCCCAGGTGAAACCCCTGGGACAAGGGCCTGCAGTCCTGCCAATGGGCTCCGGTCCCAAAACAACATAGGTGAAAAGGAGGAGGGCAGCAGGGCTAGCACTGAACCAAAGCTGGGGCTTGAACAGACAGAAACAGGCCTGTACCCTCCCCAGATAGGATCCAGAAAGCTCTGAGACACATCCCCAAACCCCCTTCACCCATGGAAAGGGGAGCCACGCTGCCTCCCGGCTCCGGACAGCGGTGAAGGAGAGACATCTGTTCCCCATCCAGCAAGCAGTGTCTTCCTGATCTGCCTCTTAAAAATTACAAGGCAATTTGGAGTTTCTATTTTGTACTTTTGATTTGCCCAAACACCTGAAACATGAGCTCTCAATCCAGGATCAAAGGCTCTCTCTGGAGCAACACAGACGGCGATATCCAGCGCCGTATTTATGCGTGATTAGGAACGCCTGCGCCGGACAGGGGATTTGGCAAGGCTGGATGTGCTGCAAAGCCTGAAACTCCAGCCCTTGGAGAGGGAGGGAACTGGGGAGTGGTGTTCTGGCAGGTCAGGTTGAGTCCCAACCCCGTGGGCGATGCCTTGCAGAGGGAATGTCTCGCCTGTGTCGCTTGTCCCTTGTCACTCCTGCATGTAGGACTGAGAGCCAGCCAGCGGTGGGTGGGTTCTCTCATCCTTGCTTTGCTCTGTCTCTGGATAGGTGGACACAAAGGGTGCAATCCTGGATGCAGGGTGTGGGCAGGATCCTGGTGCTGAGGGATGAAAGGCACTGGGAGTGATGCCAAGGGGTTAATGGTAATGGACACAGTCGTTAATGAGCTGGAGGGGAGGGGTCTTCCCAAGCTCTTCTGGTCCAACTTGTCCTACTTTGAAAAATCCCAGACCCTGGACCCCTGGGGGCTGGGATTTTGCATCATCTAAATAAACTGGGAGAGGTTCAGGCCTGTGAACAGATGGGGCCAAACCCCTTCTCCCATGGATGAGCGTGGCTGAGTTGCTGTAAATAATCAATTTTAATGGCACAGGATCTGCCCCCTTGCCCAATACCACTGACACGAGGGCAGACTTGAACCCTCGAGAGACCCTGGCTCTGGATCTGTGTCTCAGATGGGTTCCTGCTTCCTGCCACTGCAAACTGCTTCAGAAGAGCCAGATGGCATTCCCAGGATAAGGGAATAGTAGCAGGCCACATTGGTTATGGGAAAGCCAGCAGTAAAACCAGGAGGCTGTAAAGAAACCTGCCCTTTCCCAGGTAGTGGGCCAAAAACACCCTCATTGTGCTGAGCTGTAAATCAGTGCCAATGATGGGTGCATTAGGTGGGTAACACATGTCAGGATCATCACAGAGCCACCTCCTGTAGGGATCTGCTCCCTGCTGCCATGGGAGAGAGCAGCAAGTCACCCCACCACCCTCAAACATGAGCACCAGGGTGGGCAGGAACACTCGAGACAGCAAAACCTCCATGAAGTCTTTAAATTTAAGCAAGCCAAGCTGATGGAGACAAGTCCCACCTTCCCATGGGATCACGTATCTATTTATAATCAATAAATTTCCATTAAAAAGTCTGAAAGTATGTGTGACGCAACCATGGTCCTCCTTTACTGGAAAATTTGTTGTTTGTTGGGTTTTGGTTGGATATTTTTTTTTTTTTTTGCCACAGTTCCTTCACACATCGAGGCACCTTCAGAGAAGTGCTGGGAAAAGCTGGCCAGGAGCTCTGCAAATCAGGGCGTGCTCATGCCCTGCCAATTCATAGACATTTAGCACTGGGAATGAGCTGGGAAGAAAATTTGCCACAAATATTTTCAGCAAATTATGAAGTCTTGGAAAAAGCAGATTTCGGGTCTACTGAGAAGTTAGTGTTTTGACAGATGTTTTAAATATTTTTTTAAGAATTTTATTTTTTTCCTGAAACTGAAGGAGGTCCTGAAACCAAAGACTGGGCCAAGGCAAGAAACCTCAGAAACATTCTGCTTTGAAAACGTCTCAGTAAAACATTTCCTCTTTCCCCTCTTCCCCAGTTCAACAATTTGGGGAATGGAGATGAATTCACAGAATTTCATCTCCTCTGAATCCAACCCTTTTTGCCTGGAAAATGTTGTGACAGAGAAATGCCTTCCCTGCCCCATTGAGTCCAAGTCCTCTGAAGGCCTAAGAGCGAAGGGGTCTTTTATCCCCAGCATCCTGGTGTGGTTTCCATGAAAACTCTCTGAAAGCAGAGATTTCCAGAAGGTCAGAGATTCTATAAAACCTGTGGGCTCTAAAACCCATTAACCACCTGCAGAGCAGCACCCAGGGCAGTGGGAGGACCCTCCATCCCTGGAGAGAGGAACCAACCCCACAATCCCTGCATGGACCATCCTGGGTCGTGACCGGGCCACTGGCCAGCTGCACCCTGCACTCCCAGCTTGTCACAGCGGTTTTGGGGGAGCCCAATAAAAATTCTGAGGTGTCAGGGCAAACCCACCAGCTCCTGAGAGAGCCTCCTGTGCTCTCTGGAGCAGCACACATGCTCCTAAAGGAAGCTTTTACACCCCACCACTGGAAACAGCGCGGTGGGATCCAGCGGGGAGCTGCTTTCCTTCAACGGGCCATAAAAATCCCATTTGGGATTGCAGTTGCCTCACTCCCCTCCTGCATCCCATTGCTTTTTAAAGAGGGTGTGTCCGAGCCAGTCAAACACACAGGCAGAAAGCACCGGGAGCTGCTGAACCTTAAAACAACTGTTATTCTTTGGGATAACGTGCCTTCCAACACTAACATTATTCTAAGATGCAGGTAACATGTGACACATTTTTTTTTTTGCTCTCCAAAGTACAACACCCTTCCCTTCTTCTATCCTTCCTTAACAAAAATCAATCATCAGCAAAGACAAGGCAAATGAACTTTTAATCAATAACAGCTACTGTTTCTTGTACCGGGGCTGTTTATGATTTAAAAAGGGGGAAAAAAAATTAAATCAATCCTGATGTGAACATTTTCCTACTTGGAAAAACAGCCCAATCCCATATCAAAAGGTTGGGAGGTTTATATGTTTTTAAAAGGTTTAAAAGCTAAATTAATTTTAAGTTGTTTTTACATATCTTGCCTATAGACAGAACCACATCATATGACGAGGAAGGGTGGTCTGTGGTGTATTAATGTTCCCAGTAAGTGCTTTAGCACCAGTCTGTCTGCTTTACACACATTTAATACCATTGCCATCTCAAAATCAAGACTGCTCTAACCACAGGGTGTCTGTCCAGGCACTGCAGCTGGCAGCCTGTCCCCTTTCCATCCAGACCAGGTACAACAGACAGCTTTGGGTCTGTCTGCACTCAGACCCCACTGTCTTCCTCCCAGCAGCCACCATCCAAGAGGTACCTGAGACTAAAGGATGGTTTTGGCAAAAAAGCACCAAGAATTGGCCCAGTCCTCCTGGTTGGTCAGGACAATGCTGAATAAATGTCCTAAGGAAACAACAAAAAAGAAGCAGTAACTCATTCCTGGATCTAGGGAGCCCATAAAGGCTCTCACAGTAGGTGGACTTGTTTGTGGAGCTGGGCATTGATACCTAGAAAAGGTGAGACTGCAAGTAAAGCTCCCAACTTTATTCTTCAAAAGCTTTCTATTCCCAGGGCCTAAAGAGCCAGGAGACTGATAATCCATTTTCATCTTCATGTGCTGCAGCATTTGGAGTAGCTCAAATGGCAATGTCCTGGCTCCAGTCCAGATTTCTCTGAACACGAGACACAAACCAAAAATCTGCATGAAATGGCATCCCCCAAATCTTAGATGGACCTCAACTGGGTTCACTTTGGCCCTCTGCAGGGACAGGCTGCCCTGCTGACCAGTTCCTCTGACCTATTTGTGCATCCATCCACAGAAACCCTGCCTTGCCTGCTGTCTCACCCTCCCCAATCCAAGCACTTTTGAGGGTCCTCCTGCTTCTTCTCTTTAAGTGTTGAGGTATCCCATGGCCACATGCAGCTGCTGCTGTTTCTGCCCAGTCTCTTCCCGTGACTGATTGCCCCAGGCCCAGATTTGGGACAAAAAAAGAGTAATCTCTTTCTGCCAGGGTGATGGAGCAGTCCAGCCATGGCTGAATCCATGCAGGACAAGCCAGGAGCTCTGGACACAGCTGTGGAGGCAGAGGGACACCATGTGTGGATGTGCCTGAGGCAGAGCTGCCAAGGGCCACGATGGCAAAGGCCTCGTGAGGATGACTGGTGGGGAGAGGATGCTCCCCAGATGGCCGAGGGGGAAGTGGCTCAGACACACATCCCTGAAGGCCTGAGTCACCACTGGCCAGGGATGTCCCAGCTGGAGAAAGCAGGACGTGGCCAGCCTGGCCTGGGGCACAGGGTCAGCACCACATGGCTCACAGCCCTCCCTGCTCACCATGAGCACGTGGCACTGCCCAGACAGAGATCCCAGCAGGGAAAATTATTTGGCCCCTCCATCTCCTGATAGTTATAAACCACATTTACTCCTGGATTTACTAAGTAGAGCCCTTCTGCCACCACCACTACAGAGTTTTTGCCCCCACCCTGCCATCTTGGTGTGCTGGGGGATGGGGTGTGTAGTTTGCATGGTGGCACAGATGCCCACGGGGTTGTGGCCGTGCCTGAAGTCCTCTCCTGCCCCACCTGCCCAGCAGCTCTGCAAACCAGCCCCAGGAAGACGGGAAGGTCCTTTCCTTCGTTCGTGCCCAAGGGAGAGTCAGGAGGGAAGACGGGAAGGTGAATTCTGGTGTTTTCTTTGGTACCATGGGATCAGTTTTCATGGATCCCATGGGATCAGTGGCTGAACCAGAGAAGGAACTTCGTGTTTCTTCATTTCCCACTTCCTCCACAAGGCCTCTGACCCCCGGGGAACATCTCCCACTGTTCTGTTCTCCAGGCCTCTTTTATCATGATCCCCATGATGAATGCAAACACATTCCAGTTGCATTCTGAGATGAGAACCCACCATTCACCCCCCACTCTTCTCCCAGCTGAGAAGAGACATCAGGCAGGTTTTTAGGATCAGGATAGAAGAGAATAGAAGTTTCTCCACTTACAATTTTGCCAGACTTTAACCCGGCTCCAATTTTCCATGCTGGATTCCTGCCTCGGGCTGTGTTTTGTTTTGTACTTGTCAAAAAAAAAAAAAAAAAAAAAAAA
>VZTR01019368.1:275858-339072 GCA_013400775.1 Chaetops frenatus | reverse complement strand
GGGGAGGTCTTTTCTTTATTTTTCCTCTTGCCCATGCTAAAACATTATTACAACCATTTTACTGGGAAGCAGCAGTGCCTCCAGGCCTGGCAAGAAGTGTCCCTCGAGTGAGAGGATGGGCCTTCCTCCATCCCCATGACAGCGCCCGGGGTCGGTCGGATCACGAGTCTGTGGAAGAGCAGAGGCTGGTTGGTGTTTGGCAGATGGATGGAGCCCAAAATCCGTCCCTGCCGAGCTCTCCCCATCTTCCAACAGGCCTCAATCAAGGGTTTCACAACAACACATTGGCCAACTGTGTAAACTCAGGGCACAGTTCAAATATAGCCCTTGCCTTGATGAATAATCAGCGCTGAAAGAGAAGAGCATCTCACTCAAATAAACAAAGGTCCTGCCGAGCTCAAGTATTTGGACCAAGGTCAAAGGAGGGAATTTGTGATAGGGGAAGTTATTGAACCTAAAAGCACACGTAGGTTTTCAGAAATGGATTTTGTCTGCAGGGAAGTACTAATTCAAGTGGACTGGACCCCTCTGTGGCTTTGGGTTGAACCCAGCAGATCCTAGATCCAAACAGTTGCAATGGGAGAGGAGAGGAGGAGATGGGGAAGTGAGGAAGGCCAAACCAAAACTCTTTGTTTGGGGCAGATCAATTAACCTGAAACCCATTTGTTTCCTTCACTGGGAAGACGGATGTGTTCTGCTGGCTTGGCAGGGCCTTTTCTTCTTCAGGGCTTTGGCTCCACTGGTAAAACTAAAAAACCCCATCATTATTTCAGTGGCTGCAGCTGCAGAATGATCCAGGTAATCTTCATGCCTGCAAAACGTGTGGGGCCCCATGGTACCATCAGCCAGGTCTTGTGCCTGCAGGTCCCTGAGCATTGTACAGACCTCCAGAAATAACCCCCTGGGATCATGGGGGTCAGAGCTCCTGGCACAGCCACGGCTGGATTGAGAGTCCAGTTCTGGTGGCAGGAGCCAAGGTCTGAAATTAGAATTGCCTGGTGATGTGTAAAAAAGAGGAAGAAAAAGGCAAAAGCAGCAACAGCAGACAAACCAACCCCCAAAATCCCAGCTTGGGGCACCAGGAAAATTAAAAGGGAAGAAATGTGCCTGCCTCAAGGAAGGCTGAGGGAGAGCTCTGTAAAAGCACAGCTTGGTGAGACCCTCTTCTGAGGAGCTTAGCAGTGAACAGAGGAGGACAGTGGAGGCAGGAAAACCACAGTGCTTGGAGACAGGCTCCTGTGCAGCAGGGACCAGCCAGGTCCTAGAAGGGACCATCCTCTGGCAACAGCCCCTCCCTGGGGCTGGGTTTCAGTCTGGAGGGTCCTGGCTGAAGCCCACATTTGACAGTACCCAGAGAGGAGTATTTCTCCACTCCGCTGGGGAGGTTGCAAGGTGGCCAGAGAGCAGGAAAAGCCAATGGGCAAAACAGCTGCAGCCTTACAGTGCACAGGAACACAGGGTCATGACTTGCCTTTAAAGCAGTTAAAATTTAAGACCTGTCAACCTCAACAGTGTCCAGGTCAGTTGTCTTCCTCTGCATTGACAGGGAACAAATTTGAAGCCCTGAGGTGTCATTTCTGTCATGCTTTGAGTTGTTCCCTTCCTTTACCATGATAGACCTGTTCCTTTCCTGAGGATGATAATTTTTCAGCCAGACATGTGGTGGTTCACATTCCTGAGTTATGGAGCACACAGCTCACCAGAGGAAAGGGAATTTGATTTCCTGTCCTGCTGACCCCACAAATGTGCCACAGAGCTAGATGGTCGTGGCCACCATCCCCCAAAAATTACACTGCTCCAGGCCAGGCTATTCCTTGAGGGAAGGAGGCCCATGGAGATGCTGTGCTGGGTTAGTCACCTTCTTCTGACCCAACTGTTCCCTTGCATTTGCTCCCCAACATGGGCAGGTGTGCCCCAGCCATGCATGGAGTGGTATCTCTAAAATGTCAAACTGCCAAAAGCTCCAGGCTCAAAGGCACTGAGTAAAACCCGAGCTGCTTCCCAGCCTGACCTTCTCCATACCCTGCAGGGTCAGCAATTCCCTTTTTTAAGCCAGGGGCTGTGACCTGTGCCCCACAACCTAGTCAAGAGCCTGCAAGCCACTCCTACAGTGAATAAGGAATGAGAGTTTATATCTGCTTGGCAATTACATGCAGATTAGAAATGTCTAAAGGGGGTCTTTAACACTCAAGAGAAAGATTCAGAACTCAAAAAAATATGGTAGGTTGAAAACAACAGAGCTGGAATAACTGGACTAAAGTACTGGGATCATCTGCCTGGGGAAGTGGTGGAGTCACCATCCCTGGATGTGTTTGAAAGAAGATTGGATGTGGCACTCAGTGCCATGGTTTATTTGAGGTGGTGATGGGGCATGGGTTGGACTCTATGATCTTAAAGGTCTCTTCCAACCCAGTGGTTCTGTTCTGTTCTGTTCTGTTCCGTGAGGGTTTTCCTGAGCATTTCAGCCCCTGTCTCTGAATGTGAGCACTTGATTGTAAATCCCACTGTTGTGGAAACTTGGCTGAAGGGAACAGACAGACAGTCACACTCTCTGCAGCAGAGATGATCCTTATCACGACTTGAAAGGGTGCATGGGCCTGACTGGGAACAGCTGCTCTGGAGCTGTGAAGCAGCCCCAGGAAGGATGCACAGCCCTCACTGTCACACTCACCTTTGCTCTGGCTGATGGATCCTGGCTTGCTGTGATTCCAGCTGGTCAAACCTTCGAGCTGCAGAAGACCCTGCACGCAGCAGGGTTGAGACACACACTGTTGAGGGGAGTCCTCCTGGCCAAGGGACCCAAGCTGTGCCTAGATGAGGTTATCCCAGAATGCTTCCCAAATCTCAGATCTGGAGGCATGCTTTGGCTGCACCCCAGCTCCAGACTGGGTATGTACAGTAAGCCCAGAGCCCCAGAGAAAGGAAATCCAGATGGGAATGCTGGCTCATTGCAACAGCTCCCTCCCCAGGGGCTGGGGACCAGGACACAGGGACTGGTAAGCACAGACAGAGCTCAGGGACCTGTCTGCCCATGCAAAGCTTCAAGTCCTCTCATTAATCAGAGCCCTTGCAAGGTCTCATGAAACACCCAGCATCTCCAGATTTCCAACCAACTCAGTTACAGGGCAGTAAAACCAATCCCAATGGCACTGGTTTCATAAAGGGATGATTTTTCTCCCCTTTTTTTTTTTTTTTCTTGAGATGCCATGCCAATGTAAACCAAGAATCACGCAAAAACCTCCATGGATGATGCCACCTTGTAAATTAAGGTCATTACCCCATCACAGACAGTAAAAAGTCTCTATTTTCTGCAAGCTGCAGCTGATTGATGTTAATTGTGCAACATACTGTGAGTCCATATGGACTGTGTTCCATAAAGGTTTTTCTTATGATCAGTCTTTCTGGATCCATGTCCTGCCAAACACCACTTGTTTTCATGGCCCATCTTATTTACTGCCTTATTAGTCTGGTGTTAGATTTTTTCCCCCAATCCTCTGGAACTTCCCCAGAGTTCCCAGATTTGTTTAAAAATTGACACTAATGGTTCAGAGAGCTCTCAGGCCAATTTGTTTATCCTCTGATGCGAGTTATCTGATCCTGCAGAATGTCTAACTTTAATCACTGCTCTTCAACATTCAGCTTCATCACTGGTAGAATACAAAGTATTTCATTATCTCCATAAAGTATGGTTGTGTCATCCCACTTCTTTCCAAAGAGAAAAATAAAAGCTTGAACAAATAACTTTGTCTCTTCTACACACAGGATGAGTATTTCCCCATTATTGTCTGGGATCTCATTACAGGACTTGGCTTTTCTTGATACATTTAAATAATTATCATTAACTCTAGAGGCAAGAGGCTTTTCTCTCCTACTTTTAGCTTCTCTTCCCAGGTTCTCACTGATTTCTACTCACCAGTATCGGATTCCTCCTTTTCTATTTATCATTGACATCAATATGCACTTCACTGCCACATATTTATGCCCATAATATTATCCATCTATGTATATATAGATATATATGTTAAACCTACAATACTCCTACCTACAATACAACCTTCCCTCCTAGCTGGGCTGGCTTATGCAAAACAGTGTTTAGACTTCCAGGATAGCACTAATCTTAGAGCATCTCACCAAACAGCCTCAAACACTCCCCGATTATCATCCATTCAATTTTGTTTAAATAATTCATTCCTTAATTCCTTAATTGTACTCTTAATTATTTTCAGCCCAGGGAAGCTGTTCTTTTCCCAGAACCAGGGGCTAGAGCTGGGCACCTCTGTGATTTTAAAAATCTGGTCACTCACCAATTATAAAGAGCTCTGGCCAGAGCTTGTCTGTGTTTGCATGAAGTGTGATGCTCGCTGGAAGGGAGGCAGCTTGGGAATAGCTTATGGAATCCCTGCCCATCACAGGACTGGAGAGCTGCATACCTAAAAAGCAGAGGAAGCTGGTTTGGGGTTATTTGTTGGGGGATGTATCCCTTCTCTGCTCCCAGACTCACAAGACGGGAAAAAGCCCCTGGGGACCAAAGACGGCTTTCATCAATTGTGATGTTTTATTTTGTGTTGGCTTTTTTCCCCCCCCTTAAACATCCTTTGTTTTCTAACAATAAATCATATCCTGAGGCAAAAAGCCTTTAAAGAGACTGGGCATGGAGTCTGCTTCCGTTCCCTGGCTGGTGAGGCAGGCCACCAGCTGACAGCAGTCATCAATCCACAACTCAGCGATCAATCCATCTTCCTCCGTCACTGCGGGGACGGGGACGGCACAGGGACCCCCCGGCTGCGCCAGCCCGCTGTCCCCTGCCATCCTGGGGGCAGCCAGGAGGGTCACCAGGGCCAGACCCAGCCTCCCTTGCTGCCTGTGTCCCTCAGAGCAGTGTCCCGAGGCCCCATCCCCTCGTGCTCCCCAGCATCTTCTGCAGTCGGCTGGGCCAAGGCACCCTCCAAGTCTCCTCCCCTGATCCATCAGAGAGCGGGCACTCCACCTCCTGCCCTTCTAAGAAACCAACAGCTCTAAAGAAGGCAAGAGCATCTTTTCCAAGCACAAGAACTTACTGGGGGATAAACCTTCCCAGGAGGTTTCATAAATCCCAAGCTGTTTGCTTTCTTTGCCATCAGGGGAGATTTCCACCTCTTGTTTACTGCAGGCTTCTGGGTTTGCTTTTTAACGTTGGCGCTGCCACGACTCAGCAGTTTGTGGTGGCACCTACGTGTTCTGTTTACCCTCCTAAAACTGCTCCCCAAAGATGTTCAGTTAAAGCCCTCTTAATTGCTCTACCATGTTTGTTATCCAGAAAATTAGTTGCTCTCCCAGAGTGATGGAGGTGGTCCAGCTCATATGATACCTCAGGGAAACTCTTCCATTCTACCTCCATTTTACACTTTTTGCCCCTTGGTCGTCTCCTCCTCTGTCTGCTTTTTCTTCCAAGATGCAAGGTGGGGTCTCACTGCCGACAGTCTGAACTTTCTTCTCCTTCCATTCTCTCCAGAGATCCCTCAAGTTCTTGCTGATCTGAGAAGTATTTTATGAGGCAATTTTCTTCATGCCAAATGTGTCATAACCAATGGATCCCTGCCTACAGTCATCAGAGCCCTGCTCAGCCTCTCGGTGATGTGTGCTGTGCTGGAGCCAAGGAGACTGCACACAGGCCTGCTGTCTTTCTGTCCCCTCTTCTTCTGGGCAGAAGATTTGTATCTGTCTGTGCACATTTGGTCCATTGCCATCTCTTGTGCTCATACTCCCCTAAAGTCTGCAGGGATCCTGGTCAAGAGGGGCCATCACAGGCTGTTTGTGTCTCTCTCACGCTGGTCCAGGGACAAAACCATTCTTCAGTACCTCGTGTCATCTCTACCAGCACAGGCAGAGCTTTGGCTTCCATGCAGCAAGGAGAACGTGATGCTTTCTCCCTGCATCAGGGTCTCTGTTCAGCCCCTATCCTGGGGAAATGACCTCAAAGCTTTGGGGCACATTCCCCTGCTCCCTTGCACTGCTGGCTGATGTCACCACCCCAGCCACAGCAGCTAAAGCCACCAGGACTGCATGTCCTGGCCAGCCAAATGTGCCCAGGGGCAGATGATGCCCCAGGCAAGGTTACAGCAGACAGTGACTCCATGATGCTACTGGTGATCGAGATCTCTTCTTGCAACCCTCAAGGCTTTTCCTCCTCATCAGAGCAAGACTGTGTCCCAGGAGAGGCCTGTCCTGCTTGGAGAAGATGGGGCAAAAGGGTCTGCCCCATCTCACAGCCTCAGGAGAGGGACATGGCCACCATGAAGTTTCCTCTGGCATTTGCTCTGTGTGAAGGTTGGGGAGGATTCCAGTGTCACAAAAGCACCTGATTGGGGAGGGTACTTCAGGGCTGGGGATGGTGGAGTGGAGGTAGCACAGGTAAGGGGAAGAGATGGAAGTTCCTTGAGGAAAAGGAGAAACCTCCAGCCTGAGAAACCTTTTGTTCCCCCGACACAGTTTGGAGCAGGCAGCAAGGCGGGGGGGGTGGGGAAGGTGTGGTGGCATCCTGACGTGGAGCCGCCTCAAGCTGATGCCCCGGCCTCTTTTAAAATATCCCGGAGCACTTGGATTTGCCTGAGATTAAGTTCAGTTGCCCGGGCTGGCGTGTACCCATACATGGACTAAATGAGAACCACCCGTAACACCTCCTGTCCTCCCTCCTCCTCTCCCGTGCAGGTTCATTAAGGCCTCCCCAGCCAGAGCAGGCCGCGTTTCAGGGGGAAGGCCGCAGCGTTTGATATTTTCCACTCTGCGTGTCAAGGGCATTTACAGTCGGCGTCAGGCTGTTCCGTCAGTCTGAGGGAAGCACTTTGAAGTGTTTGTGGTAGAGGCCACATGTGCACTCAAGATGTGCCTCTCTCTCTCTTTCTCCCTCTGCCGCCTGCGCATTCCCAGCACCATGTGACAATCAACAACACGGCTTAACCCTTTCGCACCGCGGCTGCCTGGTCCCGCTTGGGGATGGGGAATGGAGCCCTCATCCCCCTCTGTGGTTTGCTGGCCCAGGAGGCTGCAGTGATCCTGCTTCGTTCCCGGGGATGAAACAGCACAGCTGAGGAAAACACGGCTGGTGAAGGTGGCAGGATGGAGATGGGAGAGCTCCAAGTTGCAGGTCCAAGCGCAGAATCTGTCACTAATCCCCACAAAAGCTGCCAGAGGTCCTGCTTTGATGATGAAAGCATCGTTTGCCACAAGCAGCTGCAGAGTCAGCTTCTACCCTTGCCTGCCTGTCCCGAGGATTGGCGTGGAAGGAGTCCCAGCGGCTGTGACACACCAGGGGTGTCCACAAGGACACTACTGTGATGGATGGCACAGGACAAAATGGGCAGCACTTGGGCTGCGTGGCTGCTGCCCAGGGACCTCTGGGCACTGAGAGAACAATTCTAGCAGCTTCCCCTCAGAGGCACTGGTGCAAGCCTGGCAGTGTTTCTTTGCACAGTAGCCATTTAGTGCTTTGCCATGGCTGCAGGCTTTAGGGTATTTTCATGCAGCCACAGAGTGCCCCGGAGAGGAGCTTGCTTTGAAATGAAACATGGGGACCAGCAAGCACAGCTGCTCTTTGAGGGGACAGTAACAGCCACCCAGGTGTTCACCTCTCCTCAGCTCCCTAAAAAGGGTGCTGGGACAGAGCGGAGAAATTAAAGACATGTGGTGTCACCAGGTGATGATTCCCTGGTGCCCGAGAGGCACATTCTCTGCATCCCCACAGGCAGGAGGAGAGGAGCCTTCTCCAAAGAGCTCCCTGCCAGCCTTCAGTCCTTGTGGGTGGATCTTCCATCTTCTGTCAGGACCCCTTGGATGGTTATGGGCTTGGCTTGCATCTTTGGAAGTCACATGGGATAGAAAAACCTCACTGCCCTGCAAGCCTGACTCTGCCAGGGGTTGAGCTGCAGCCTCCACGGGGTGCTGTTAATTCTGAGCAGATTCCCTGTCTGATCCGTGCAGCCTGGACCCACTGCAGTGATAAAAAGGACAGGGAAGGCAACAGGGGAAGAAAGAGCACGGCGGAAAAGGCAGAGCTCCACCACTATGAGCTAAGGGGACAGAGATGTGAGCTGCAGACAGGCAGCTCCCACCCTTTGCTCTTTTCTGCTGTCTCCAGCACAGCAGTTTTTGGGGGCCAATGTGGAACTGCCCCTTTCAGTGACCCCTGCATTCCTGGAGCTGGGAGCAGTCCATGGCAGCACAGATCCAGCACAGGAACGGCAGCTCCAGCGTTCATGTGTGGCACAGAAGAAATAATCTTCCCTTTCAGTGATTGCAGGACACTGGGTGGAGGCCTGGGGGAAGGGTGTCGTTGTACTGGCCCTTGTTTGGCAGGGAAAAAAACCTCTTCTGGGCTGCAGCTTCCTAGAAAAGTTGAAGCCAAAGCATTATCCAGTGTAACTGACCTCTCGTCCTTCCATGAAAGCCCCCTCCCTGCAATTAATCTGAGTCCTGGAAACCCCTGATTTCCCAGTCCCCGGCAAAGTGCCTGACACATCCTGCATCTCTCTGGCCATGGCTCCTCCTTGCCGAGGTGATTGACTCCAATCACCCAGGGAGGGCTGTGCTTTGCAGCCTTCAAGAGAGTCGATCAAGCAGCCCTGGATTTGTACCTCCACCTCTGTGTGTGTGTGTGTTTCCACGTGCTGAGCTGGCACCAGAAGAGGTGGCACGAACTGACAGTCTGTTCTGCCTCATCAGAACACTTCGAAATCCCAAATCCTCTAAATCTGCAAAGTCAGAGTTAGACAAGTTACCCCTGGCTGTCCCTGGAACACCACCCCTACATCCTGAGAGAAGTAGGACCTGTCCACAAAACTGCAGCCACCCAGACATCACAGACTTAGCCTAAGCTCATCAGCAGCCCACTGGTGAGAAATGGATGTGGATGGTTACATCAGTAGGAAACAACTGCCCTAAAAAGCCTTGCAAACGTTAGGCAGAGATATCAAGTGAGCAGGAGCTCCAGGTTTTTTGGTCTGAGGGATCTTTCTGATTAGGCTTTCTTTCCATTCCTCCTGAGGTAGAAATCAGTTTATTTAAAGTTTTGTTTTTTCACCCCCCATTGCCCCAAAGCCCCTCCACTCTGATGACAAATTCTGAGACCCAAGGGCAGGCAGATTTCCTTTCACCTCACAAAGGCCCAGTGGGGCTGATTTCCTAAGACCTGAATGAGCCATGGACCCCAGCTGTCTGTCACCCTCCTGGAGTGCTGAGAGATATTCATCCCCACCAGCCTGCCGAGCCAAGCTTCTGTGCCAAGGATATGTGAGATGCAAATGGGGAATGAAGAGAGAGCTTCTCCTTTCTGTGCCTGCTGCCAGCCCCAAAGGCACCCTCAGCTTTGGGCTGAGCTGGTCACACACAGCGCCTCTGTTCAGGGCAACTCTTCACCCCTGTATAAACCCTTTACTCAGAGGGTCACAAAGTGCTTTCCAAATGCCTGCTTATTAATCCTCACCACGGTCCTGGGAAGAAATAAGAGACACGGGGGAATCACCTCATTTGCTACGGAGTGGGGGCACTTTCTGGGGTGAAACTGAGGCATTTAACAGGTGAGAAAAGTGCTGCTCCACCTAACACACCAGCCAGAAATTAAATGGAATGATTTAAAATCGTGGTGATTGAGGGGAACTTTAGGCAGGAACGGTGTGATTAATCACACTGGAACTTGGCTAAGGCAACAGTGAAAGGCACCATGTGATTTTTATCGGGCTCTGTTAGGGCTCCACTAATGCTCCAGTGTGACAGGTAATGCAGCATCCCAGCAGAATGGGCTGGGATGGCAGGGTTAGTGCTCAGTTTGGGAGGGAAAGGGCTGGACAGAACTTCCAAAAGCAGCAGTGTGACTGAGACTGCTGGACATCACCCACAGCTGCCAGCAGGCCTCAGGCTCTCTCACTGGTTGAGAAATTCTTGCTCCCTGTGACTGCAGGGACAAGTGGCTCTCAGCCCAGGACCCAGGACACCGTTGTCACCTGCTGTTTGTGCCACACACAGTCCCCACCCTTTGCCCCGAGGTGCTTCTTGCCAGTCCCCTGCTGAATTTGTGTTGTTCCAGGTAGACAGGACAAAGGCATGCCTGGTCTTTACGAGCAGGTTTATTTTCCCATTTAATCTCTGTACCCTGGGCTTTCCTCAAACCTACCATCCCTTTGGAAAGCTCCTCAGCTCAGCCATACCCTCCTGCATGTGCAGCCCAAGTGCATGAAATCAGTGGCAGGCACAGCTACACAACCCTCTGTCCTGGTGATGGCTCTCAAGGTGCTTTACAAATAACCAAGAAACTGCTCATCTAAGTAGGATTATCTGAAAAGCAAACTCTGCTCTGTTGCAAGCCTGGTCCCAAGCCCCAGTCAGCCCAGATTTGCCAGGAATGAAAGGTCAGTGGAGCTCATTTCTTCACCAGGACTTCAGGAGGCAAGAATTTGCCAATCCTTCCATTCTAGCAACTCACTTCAGAGTGGATTGTAACAAGACTGAAGGATACTAAAAGGGACTGGGCTGGGCAGACTGTGTGAACACAGCTCATTTTGCAGCTGCTGTCCAAGATGGCAGCAGGAGGTGGAAGATGAGATTATGTATGAATGAAGCAAGAGATCACAGTCTTTTTCTCTGGGCACTGATAACTTCAGTAATTATCAATGCCAGCTCTGCCAGCCCTGTGCCTCCACCCAGGCCACATAGCACTGTGAGGTGGCTTTTGTATCCTCACTGCAATGAAGGATTTTATCCTGCTAGGGTTTATTATTCTTTTATACACTGAAGGGCTTCAGCCTAATCTTTCAACAAATAAAAGGAATCTTTCAACATTTCAGTGCTGTTGTAATTGGCTCCAAATATAGCACCCTCAGAGCCACATTTTTTAAACTTCTCAAGTCCAAGGATTAACCTTTTTCAGAAAAAGCACAATAATCAGAAGACTGACTTGTGTATTTTTTATACATCAAATCAAATAAACAAAAGACTAAAACTTGAAAGCTAATCTATAGTAGCTTTTATTTTCTCCCATTTTGTTTTTGTGCTCACTTTTGTGGCTGCTGGAGGGGTGAGAGAGGGTTTCCTATTGTTTCATGAGCCACTGCTGGATGTTTTATTGACCACCAAAGGTCCGTGCATCAGGGAGTGGGAGACACTGCTTTGGAGATGAACAGACTCATTACAGGCAGGCCTGGCTCCATTTGTGCCACCCTGTCCTGCCAATTTCCTCAGTTTATACCCCTGGATCCATGCCCTGCTCCGTGAACTCCACCCACATCAGCTCCATGGCCAAGCACCATCCCCCCAGGGATGCAGAATAGTGCCAGCTTCTCCTGGATCTTCAAAAGAGCAGTGCATGTCCCCTCAGAGGGGATGAGCTGCTTCCACTGCTCCTCCATGGCTGCAAATGGCTTTTCCTGGCAGGAAAACTGGCCTCAGCCTCTCTGATCCCTGCCAGCTCTCTCCAAATTTCTCAAGCAGACACCTTGGCACCTCCTGTTGCCTTGGGATTGTGTTGGTGTTGGCTGGCTGGGAGAGACACCTTCCATCTTCTTTCTCCTTGTTTCATGAACTGTCACCTTGGGGGTTTTTGATCTTCCCTAGAGCCAAACCCTGCCAAGGGATTGATTCCCAATGTAATTTCCAGGGAATGCTGTGTGCAGCTGGTAATGACCAAAGCAAGGAAATGCACTGGATGCACTCAGGAGATGGTGTTCACATATTGTACTTTCATAAAGGTACAGCAATGGAAACATTCCCTATTTTGATTGTCCCAAAGCCACAGGAAAAAGGGAATTAAGGGAATTGATATGTCTGGGAGAGATGCCAGCTCTGATTTACTCACATTTTTACCCTGATGTGAAATACCTTGGTCAGAGATGGAAAACTTTTATAGAAGACATGAACCAAATCAGGCCCTGCAAGTGCTGGTATCCAGCTAAGAGCTGTCTCAGCTGGCACAGCTCGAGAAACACTAAAACAAAGGAACTGGGAATTAAATGGACAACAGCAGCTCTGTAAGAAATCTCTTCTCTTCCTCCAGAGGGTTTGGACATTTGCAGTCTGCCTTCTGACCACAAAGTGCCTAAGGTACCAGAACACCAGTGAGTTAGGATGTAGGGGTTGGCAGGGCTCCTGGAAAGAGGATGTGCTTTATCATCAAATCCCAGCATGAATTGGGATGGAGAGGCACAGAGCGGTCAGGGCAGAGTGGTGAGCCCAAAACAGGGTTGCGTTTGGAAGCAGTATAAAAAGAAAATATCCTTGCTAACATAACCTCTCCTTCCAGTTTAACCTCCACATTCCCTCAGAGAATGCAAACATGCCTGCACATATTTTAGGCATAGCAACCCACTTAGGAAGACTCAGATGCAGGGTAAGTCCAATTAAAGCAAAATGGAATGAAAGTCCCAAATTATTTCAGTGTGTCAGAGTGAGGAGGATTTGCAAATCCACTGGTTATTGCAAAGCTGTTCTGGGAAAAATAATTTCTGTATAGATTCCACCCCACTTTTTCTGAATTCCATGGGAGTTTTGCCATCAGCTTCAGTGGGAGAAGGACCAACACATACTGGCAAACTTCAGGCAATGCATTAATTGTGCTTCAGGCCAAATGCATTTGCTCTTATCCCCAATCCTGCAATGAATTTTCTGTAGAAATATCTCTGCCCCTCCAGTGGTGTCCACTGAATTCAGCACCAGTGAGGTTCAACTGCAAGATCTCATCTGTCTAGAACCCCCTAAGAACATAGATCTGCATTAATCTTGCTGAGATTAATCTGAGTTCAATCAAGGCCAGAGTTTGATGAAAATATTTCATAACATATCAAGCTGGAGGGTAGATCAAAGCTTTTTTTTTTTTTTTTTTTTTTTTTTAGCTCACTAATAAACCAAAACAGAAATAGCACTGCAGAGGAAGTAGCTCATTTGTTTGTGATTGCTCCCTTCTTTGGGAAGGTGACTACAGAAACCACAAAATTACCACTGCTAAAACAACCAAAACAAGACACAGAAGTGTCTTTTAAACTTTTTTGTTAAGATACAAAACCTTAAATTAGGCAGGATCCCACCCATAATTATTTCTCTTGTTAAAATTCCCAAACACCCAAACAGTGGGATGAAATGTTCTGCCCATATCACTCACCTCCAACCTCTGTTCAGAGCAATAATAAGCTTAAGGTCCTGTCTTGATTTAGGAAGCATGTGGGGGTTTTTTTGCATGTATTTAAATATTAACAGGACCCCCAAAATTCTGGTAGCATAAACTAGATTTCTAGCACCTCAAAAGATGTGCCCATGGTTCCTCTAAAGTTGTGCTGAGCTCGTTGCTCTCCAAGGCTCTCTAACACAGTTACTAAAGGGCAGATACTTGGGGTTTTTTTTTAAACTTGCCAGAAAGCCATTTGCTCCCTTAAAAGTAATTTATATCATTCAGCTAGAAAGTTTATTTTCAGTATAAAATACTTTTTAATCACCTCTGTTAAGTCTTTCTACTTCGTCTCATCTGGTTCCTATGGAAATGGCAAGTCTTCCAGAACTGCAAATTTTGTTTCCCAGCCAATGTTAGGAAAATTGTTGGTCTTTTCTCACTACTTTCTGAGACAACATTTGCATATAAATACTTTTCAGATCTCAGAAAATACTTTTGAAATTATTATCCATTACACTGGAGACCTTCCATGTTTCCACAAGCAGCTGTCTTACTTTTTTTTACCCCTTCACATAAGCAAAAAAAAAAAAACAACAAAAAAAAAACAACCAATGTCCTGTTTGCTTCTTCACTAATCCTCACCTCCTTTAGACATGTTCTTCTTACCTGAATTCTTGTTATATTTAAAAAAGAACCCCAAACCCAAACCAACGGAGAGAAAACAAGAAAAATTGGCACATTTTTGCCAAAATAGCACTTCTCACCCTTGATCCATGGTTGGCTGGCGAGGCTATAAAAGTCTGTAATTGGTCTGGAGAACCAACTATTTTTAAAAACTCTCTATTCAAAGTTGAACAATACAAGTGTAAATGCTCCAAAAGACATAAAGAAAGTTGTCAGGGTTCTTTGCCATGGCTTGGGAGCCTCTGTGTTAAGGAAGAGAGGAAGAGAATGGGGCTGCATGTTTTTTCTCTGGGTGACAAGCTCCAAAGAGTGCTGGATTCCTTGGAAAGGTGTACAGCTCACACTTCAGGACAGGGAGAAGAGAGGCAGAATCAGTGAGGATGCTCCTGGCTTGGCAGGTTTCACAACCACACAGTGATGGTTCCTGCCTATGGACCCACTGGGCAATCCTGGGTTAGCTGCTGGGGCTTTTTCCCACCTCTCCCATCTCTCTGCTGTTCCTCTCTCTCATTTTCACTGCTGTGCCTGCATTTGGGATGGCTCTTCCAGGTGTTAAACAAGCCTGAAACTCAGGAAGAGGCACCACCATCCACTGGGCAGTGAGACTGCAGGCTGCCAGTGCAAGTGCTGTGCAAGCCCCTGCTTCCAAGCCTTGTGCAGAACCTCTCCTTGCAAGGAGAAAATAGAAGGGGAGGAGTGGTTGGAGCAATTTCTTTAGTCTGGGCAGCAAGGAAAACAAGATTATTCTTGCTTTTCCCCCATAGAGATCACTTTTGAACCCCCCACTTGTTCTGACACTGTCCCGGGCAAGGAGCAGACAGAGCACAGCACCAGATGAGAGCCACATGCTGAGATCAAGTGGGGGAAAAAATCTTTTCTGTGTCTCTGCACTGCTCCTGCAGGGCACCTGAATACCAGATTGTTGAGCAAAGAATTTACTTTCTCAGTAGGATCATTCTTGATGTTAGCAGGGAAACTTAAGAATATAAATTTTAGCTGCCCCCTTGTTACCTTCTCACACACCTTGGAACTCTTCAGCATCTTCTCAGTTGCTGACAAGGAAATTCTCCTTTAAAAGAAAAGAAAACCATGATTTATTACTGTTTTCACCAGGTTGTGGCATATACAGAATTCTTAATGAGATCATCCCCTCTATCCCTATAAAGCAGCTATGCACCAGCAAAGAATCTTTGTCTTTTAATTTGGTTCAGGAGCTACATTTTGGAAATTTTCAGGACTTGTGCAGCTGGGAGATGGCTAAAACAGTGCTGAGAAGGGCCACAGGTCTCTGGGTTTTGCAGCCACACCAAGCCATGGAAAGAAGACTTGCCACAGATGCTGGCAGCCGTGGGCAAACCTTCTTCCAGAGGAAATGGAGATGTGCTGGGAAGCTCCCAAGAGAGCAAAAGAATGCTTCCAGACAGTCAGGTGGAGCAGCCTGCTGGCTCCATCAACCTGATGGACTTGGCAGCCTCTCCTGCTGCAGCTGGCCAGGATCCTGGAGTCTGCAAAGCTGCAGGCAGGGTTACTGAATTATTGGGAGAAAACAGATACCTGCATAAGCTTATACACAGAGATACACACACACATATATAAATACATATATATATATATATATATATATATATATATACACCCACATACATTTATACATCTCATGCAGTGAGACTTGCAGGATATATGAACCTGCAATAATATTCATATTCATATATCCTATGATATCTATCTAATATTCATATCTCTTATATTGCAGGATAGATGAACTCCTAGCAGGACAATGCTTTATCCTGTCATGACTAAGCTGGTCTCTGTGTCAGGGACATTAACTGTGCAGGAGAGCTCTGGCATCTTCCTGGACTAGATTATAGATTGCATTTTTAGTAGCTTTGGTAGAAGAAGCACTGACTAAAAGCTCGTGAGGCTTGCTCAACAACCTCACATTCTCTGGGCTCCTCTGAGCCTGAGTCCTCAAAATCTTCCTAGCAGAGGCCAAATCCCTCTTCCAGCTCCAGTCTGGGCACCAGGCTCTCCTGCAAGGCTCTTGACTGCTTTAGCCCAGAACAGAGTTTCTGCTTACGTCAGCAGTAGCTGGCCCAGAGAAAAAGAGAACAATGCAGCCTTTATAGATTAACAATATGTCAATTTACTGTACACTATGCAGCATATAACATGGCCCAGTGGAGTAATTTGTCATTCTTTTGGATCCTTGCTTTTTCTCTCCTTTCTTTCTCTTCACCTTCCCCATTTCACTTCTCCTCCATTCCACTTCTCTCTTTTTGCCTCCTTTTCTCTCACCTTTCTGCACCTCCTCCCTTCCAACAGACCCCACTATTGCTTCAATGGCTCTGCTCCAATCTCTGCCTCTATGTTACCTTCCAAAATCACTGCCAACAGAACATCTAAGTGGAGCTGCATTCCAGTGTCCTGGAAAGGGATGCATAAAGCAAAGGGAGCAGGACTTGAGGGAGCAGAGGACTGGGATATGCAAGAAGGGTCACTGGCAGGAAAGACCTGGGGTCCATCCATTGATACAGGCAAAGCAGAGACCTCACCCCCAGCAACAGCTGATGGAATCCTCTACAGCACTTCTGTAAGTGCAAGTCCAAGGAAAAATACATTTCATAGCCATAAGGATAAAAATAAATAGAGGAGTATCAACTTTGGGGTGCTGGATACTTGATCTTATCTGGAACCAGTGTGTGTGTGTGCGTGCACGTGTGCAGACATCACTGCTGTTATTTTATTACAGAGTGCTGTTATGAAACTTCCCATTCTTCATAGGTCTTCCTTCTCAGACATGTGGTCACTGGTTAAGGGAATATTTACTGGGAAATGCTTCAGTTTTTGCAGACCCGACTTTTCTGGGTTTTATTTTTAGGACTCCTTGGCACAACCAGAGCCTTTGCCACAGACGTCCCAGACACTGCCTTAAAAAAATTATCCTGACCAAAAATTGGGGCTTTGCTCTGTGTGAACTGCTAAATATCATTACAAAGCAGCAATTAGTCTGTTAGTTACTTACAATCTTTGCCTCCTCAAGCCTTGATGTTTAGGTCACATGGGAAAGTGTAGCTATAGACACAAAACCAGCACTCACAGGTTGCTGTGTTTGTTCCAACTCATCCTGGGTTCTCTTCCAAAAGCCAACCTCCCAGCTGACATTTTGGGTGTTGCTCAGCTCACCTGGATGCCTGCTCAAGGAAGGAGAAATCCCTTCCCCACAGCAAGTACAGGCCTTCCTCAATTTTGTCCAGAACTTGAACCTCCACCACTCAGGAGTCAAACTCCTCTAGCCCCGCAAAGGCCCATGCTCCCCCTGGACTGTCCATCTGGGACACCAAGGAGCTGCTCCTCCCAAGGCAGGACCCAGAGGATGCTGTGCAACCTGAAAAAACCCTGACTGGCCCAGCTCCACTCTTGTCCAGCCACCCTAGGGCAGCTCCTGCCTTGTTACCTCCGTGTTCTCTCAAGGTCAACTGACAAACAAAAACACTTCCAGAAAAGACAACTCACTTGAGCTCATCCCTCCTGTTCTTGGGATCAATGCCAGCCCATGTTCCCCTTTCCCAGTCACACAGACAATAGTTCTTTGCTCCTCATTATACATAAAGTCGTGCTTTCAGGTCCCAGGGGAAAGCACAAACACACAGGGACTTCCTAGAATTAAAGGTATTCTGCAAAGCTCTGGAAACTTTTGGGACAGTCAGAAGAGATAGCAACAGACAAGATTAACCCCACAGTCTGCATTTCCCAGGCCCTGAGTGCACTGAAAACTCTCCCCTGGCCTTGAGGCTTGGCTGCCTGTGCTACAGGCCAGCTCTGACATGGTGCTGCTGCAAGCTGGGGTTGCACTGCCATGAAAAATAACCTAAAATAACATCAAGCAGCCTTTACAGGGCTTTTCCCTAATTCCCATGGGAGCTGCCTATAAACTTGGGCTCTTGGTCCTATAGGTTTGCCTGTGCTCATTCACCCTGTTGATCCTGATCATGGATGTGGAGGGTGAGGTGTTCCTGGAAGCAATCAGATCCAGGAGCTGGTGCCCACATCCTCCTTGCAGTGCACCCACCCTGCCTGCTGAACACCAGGACAGGCAATTCAAACTGCCCATCCAAAGTGGGTGATGCTCTTGTCCTTCAGGCCACCTCCTCAGGTTGGAGCTGAGCCCTGGCACAGCTGCTCATGACACAAACCACCTTACATCTTCTCCAGTACAGGAGCAAACTGAAGATCAGGCTGCTGCCACTTAAAAGACAAAACCAGGGAACCACATCACAGTAAATTCACAGCAATCTTAGTTTCACCCTTATTCTTCCCAGAATCACAGGGCTCTTTGTGCTAATGTTATATTTTGGCATAATTTTCCTTGCTTTCCAACTTTCTGTTCAGCACAAAGTGATAGGAGAGCACAGAAAGCCATTGCTGAAGATAGTGAAAGCCTTCCTGGATCATCTGTTTCAGAGCAGGTCTCTCTCTATCCCCCAGTTTTCACTTGCTGGAAAGTTACCCAGCCATGTGTTTGCAATTAAAGTCTCAGTTCCTCACAGGCTCATGGCAAATAGTCTGCCTCACCTGGGTCACATCTCCAAAGGGAATTCCCCCAGACTGGATTTGCAGGCTGCATTCGGTGGCAGCTCTGACACAGGTATTAGGCATAATGGAATCCATGTCAATTATGAGTTCATCCATTCGTTTTTCTATCCAGGCCTCCCACTCAAATTTCAGAGATCTCCTTCTAAAATGCAATTTGACCCATTTTGGAATGGAGAGAGTTCCTCAGTCACTCCATTTGAGACCAATTAGCCTGTTTGATTTGGGATCCTTTATCCCTCAGCGCTCTTAGCCTGTCTGTTCCAATAAATGTTGCAAAAAAATCCCAGAGTCTGAAATCCCTGCATGCTTCATGGACCCTATTTCCTACCCAGTAACTGTACTCCCTTTACTCCCCTTTCACAGACCTGAGCCAGCCACAGACTCTGGGGTTACTTTGTGCCATCTCCTTGAAATGCCCTTCAAATTTGTGCCTGTGCAGGCCGTGAGGATGAGGAGGCACAACTGACTTGTGACACTTTCTCCTGGCCAAGGAGCTCTGAGCAATCTCTTTTGAGGAGAACCCACCATGTGAAAAAGAGTTCAGAGTTCACTTTTAATCAACCTCACTGATTTGGTTTGAAATATTGATCAAATCCTAACTGCTTCCTTTCCAACAAATCTGATGGATGGTCCAGTCAGCCTATGAGTTTGGGGAGAACTCCAGCTTTCAAACCAAGGATTAATCACAGATTTGCTGTGATTATTTGAGCACAAAGCTTTTGTTTTATGCATCCTTCCTGGATGTTTCCAGCCCCTCGTGTCCCTGTAGATGAGTCAGTGGTGTGGATTCAAGGCTGATAATGGAAACAAGGTCACAGCTTGTGAGAAGACACCTTCCTGCTTTAATTCACCATATTTAGAGGTTCTCCAAGTTCCAAACCAGAGTAAGCCGAAACATTTGTGAAATGAGGGTGCAACCACGGTACAAAAAATAATTTAAACCTGATATAATGTAAACTTTTGATGGAGCAATGAGCCTTGAGCACATATTTAACTGTCAGCACAAAGAAGACAGCTTTCCTCATTAGGTGCCCAGATGAGTTGTTAGAGGAGAAGGGCTGGAATTGGCTCTTCCTTCCCGAGCCTCTGGGGCTGACCCTGGACTTTTGGCAAGGGTGATGTGCTTCAGAATCCAAACCTGAAGCTGACTCTGAAGTTGGCCACTCTCCCCCTCTGCACATGGTAGGCCCAGCTCGGCTGAAGCCCACCCGTGGCCTTGTGCTACACAGGGAGTTCAAAACCCAGATCTGGATTTTCCAGCCAGGGATCATCTCTGACTTTCCCAGCTTCAGAACCGCAATTCCGCTTGCTTGTGTCACTTGCCTGTTGGCTTTGGGGGGAGAAAATAATATTATAAAAAAACCCAACCAGTAACAATCCAAAAGTCAGCAATGCTGTCCCAGGAACATTCCTCCTTGCACAGCAGGGAAGAAGACAATTAAGCCCAGCAATACCCACATCCTCAACCCTTTGGGCCTCACAGCCTTTTCTCCCTTTTTCCTCTGCCTTTGTTTTGGGGGTTTTATTTCAATTTTTATCACTTTGGCTCATGCTGCCTGAGAGGCAGGGGAGCTCGTTGGTGCCCTTGAAGTGTTTACTCAAGGCTGGAGCACACCCAAGAGGTGATTTTCAAAGCCCCTGTGAGTGCCTGAAACCCCACACCAGCGTGTTTTGTGGAAGGGGGTGGCTGCAGCTGGCTCTGCAGAACTAGGGACAGGTTTGCAAAGACAGAGAGCTGCTGGGGGTGAAGCACATCATCTTCATCCTCCTCCTTTGTCTGGTAGGTGGCTGTGGAGAGGTCCTGCTGCAAGTTAACTCTGCCCCTATTCTGGATGCTCTCCAGGCTCCCTGCAGTGCACAGGAACTGTTCCTTGGGTTTCCTGAGCCACCAGTGCTGCCTCCTTTGGGGACCTTCCTTGCAAAACCTGAACCCAGGAGCTCTGACACCATCCCATGGAAACCCGACCCTCAGGACCCTGGCTCTTGCTCGTGCTCTCCAGTGACACAGGACAGGCAAAGCCTGTGACATGCAGGTTCTGCAAAAATCTTTGGTGAGGTTACTTTTTAGGGAAGGTTGCATAAAACTTTAAGATATCTAAACAGAGCAATTCAGAGTTCAGTGCATCCCTGTCCTGCTTGTTGTCATCTTTGCACAATCTCCTGAACTTGGATCAAGGCCTGTGAACTGTCCAGATTCATCTTCCTGTGCAGCACTTCTCCACACCAGGGACTCTATTCTGCAACCAACTTTATCCTGCTTTTCTCCACTTTTAACCTAGGTGCTTCTTCACTGTATGCCCTCTGTTTTCTTCCTAAAGTCTTCTCCTCTGCTTCTCTTCATTGCCATCTACCTTCCTCTTCTTTCTGGTCCTCCATCTCATGAGCTTTTCCTATGAGTTTGAATTCCTTTGGTCTTCCAGGGTGGATAAGAACGTTTTATATTGGTGATAAGGTAATATTTTAGAAATAAACATCTCATCATCAAGCTGTACAAACAGGAATATGAGTGCATGTGTTTCAATTGGACACTGGTTTTCTGAAACACTTAAAAAAATATAACCAAACACATTTCATATTGGAAAAATAAGAAAGTTCAGAACATTCAAAAGCTGTGGAAAGAGAACTTTCTCGTGCTGTAGAAGTGTTTCATTTTGGGATAAGACTGGGTTTTCTTTGCTTTTCTTTTCTTCAGAAAAAATATTCAAAACAGGTACTTTTTAAATGGTCGCACCAAAAAAATAACATGCCTTGTTTAAAAAAAAAAACCCCTCCTAATGAAAAATGTCCAGTGGGTCCCAGGGGTGGGTTCATTCCATGGTCACACTCTGTTTTGATGGTGGCGAGGTTGGTTACGCTTGATGAGAGACACAGTGAAGAACTAACAAACATCCTCTGCCGTTCTGTGCTTGTCTCTCCTCAGCCACAGCTCCCCCCTTGCTCTCTGTTCTCTTGGTAGGAGGCAACGTGATATTTGTTGCTGGTTTCTCACCAACCATGGAGTCTCATTTCTTACACAGCCCCCACAGGACAATCCCAGGTCCTGGCGTGCAGATGAAATATGGCTCTGTTGGTGCAGCCTGGTGGGCTCTCTCCATGGGCAGCTTGCAAGGAAAGTCTGGCATTCTGGCTCCACCCTGAGCCCTTCAGCTCTGCTCCTGCTGCTCCTGCTTCCTCTGGCATTCTCAGTGTTGTCATGGAATGAGGAGTCAGCCCCAGAAGAGGCACAGACCTAGAAATGTGCCGCTTGTCCCACCGCCGCTAACGACTGCTGACACTTGGGCTTCCACACCTCCAAATGAAAGGTGAATGGGAGAAACTTGGAAAACCCCAAGGTGAATGGAGTTTCCTTTGTTGTGCAGAAGGGCTCAAGCCCAGTTGTTGGAGGAAAAGGAAACTGGATGCTGGTGACATTTGGATCCCAGGCTGGAGCTGCACCATGGAGGTCAGAGCTCAAGTCCATCTGCACAAACAATATTTGCTTTCTTCCCACTGCAGTTTTCTGTGCCTCCAAGCCTTACTATTGAATCGGGAGGCAGCCATGAAATGGAAGAGAAGAAAGGAAAAGAGGGAAAAGAACAAGCAATGTGGCACATTTTTATTTGATTTCTAGGTTTTGTTAGGCTTTCAGGGGCAGTAGTCTCACTGTGCTAGAAATTTTTCTGTAAGATGGGCAGGGAATATAACCTTGGAAAAAAGAAAACCTGAGAGGTTTAAATAATCACATACTACCAATGACTAGTGACCCAAACCTGATCATCAAATCAGTGTCACAGAACAGTTTGGGCTGGAAGAGACCTCAAAGATCATCTCCTTCCAACACCCTGACATAGGCAGGGAGAAGTTCCACTAGACCAGGTTGCTCCAAGCCTTGTCCAAACTGGCCTTGAGCACTTCCAGGGATGGGGCAGCCACTGGGCAACTCATGCCAGTGTCCCAATGCCCTCAGGATGAAGAACTTCCTCCCAACATCCAATATGAATCCACCCTCTTTTAGTTTCAACCCATTCCCACTTGTCCCATCACTGATGCCTCTCTAGTTCACAATATCAAGATCTGTAACATTTCCCCATCCCATCAGTGAAAAATATTTCCTGTTTGCAGTGCAAACTTCCAACCCTGAGGTAAGAAGCAGACTTTAACACAAGGGCTGGGAAACATTTGTCACCAATGTCTCTTTTAAATAGCAATCAGCACATTGCAGCACATGCCACAACCATCTTGTTGAAAAACAACATGACTAATGACACTAATATGTAATAATAAAACAATACTCATAGAAATGGGTTGTGGGCTGCTCTTTACTTGGGTAGGGTATTGCCCAGTTGGATCAATGGGATGTTCTTTAGGGATGCAGCAAGCTACAGGGAGGTCCTGGTCTTTGAACAAGCCTATGACTCTTTTGTAACAACAAAACATCACAAAAGTAGTCACGTCTCAGTAAGAGCTCCAGTTTTCTGGTCAGAAACACTAAAAATCCAGAGCACCGATGGTCCAATTTCCACAGCCACCTTGCATCAGCCTGACTCTGCTCCCACTGCAAAATCAGTCACTGGTGTTGGGAAGAACAACCAATGCTTCTGAAAATCTCCTCCTTGAGCACTATTTCAGACTGCTGTAAAATGCTTCTTCAGCTCTTATATCAGTCTGAACATCCCTTCTTCAGAAATGGCTTTGTTCTCCATTCAAACTCTGCCTCCCAGCCACTGGAGACAGGGAAGCAAAGTGGTCTTTGGTCATGCCTGACAAGATTTTGGCTCAGAGCAGATCCCTTACCCCACCACAAGGCCTCAGCAATGTCATCTAACGCGCTGTGCCTGAGTTCCTGATCTCACTTGCTGGTGCTTTCCGTGGGGCCAGGATTTCACACACTGCATTTAAGCTACCACTGAGCTCCAAGGCCATTCCTCTCAGTGTCAGTCCAAAGCCCTCCTAAAGAAGCCACAAGTGGCACTAAGGAAGCTCGGAAATCTCAGCCTTTGCAAAACCAGCAGAGGAATTTTCCCTTAGTAACAAACTCCTCAGCATCTTTTGTTTTGGAAAGTATGAAAATGTTTCCATATATTCTTTTTCCAAAATGCAGCCCTCAAGAGTCTCGTGTTGCTCTGATGCTGAGAAATCCCTCTGCTTGCTCCCAAAACAGAAAAATAATAAAAAAGGATGGCCTGCAGAGTGTCTGAAAGATGGCAGCATCCTCAAGCATCCCTAAGCCTTGTTATCCCAGTTTTGTTCACCAAAACACAACTACTCCTGAGGATTTCAGCAGTGACAAAGGACCACTTCCTGACAGCAAGGGAAGATTTCCATTGCCCACATCCCAGACTGTCCCAACCTAGAGTCAACGTGGTGTGCCCAAAGCCCAGCAGCTGCCCCCACGAGAGGCTCAGGACCCTGCCCCAGGGCTGCTGCTGGGCTCACTGGGACCTTTGCCAAGCATCCTTCAGCCTGCCCAAGCACTGGGCCCAGCTGTTGTTATTCTGGCTCCCTCCCTACATCTCTGCAGGGATGTTTCCTTCTGGGAAACGAGTCCCACCTTGCAGAGAGGCTGAGGAGCCCTCTGGAGCTGCCTGGATGTTGGTTCAGAAGGGAGGAGATGTTTGTGCTGCCAACACCAAAGGTCCTGTGCAGGGGCTGTGCTGGGGCAGTGCTTGTGCTGTGCTGACCCCAGGGAGCAGAAGATGCCTGGCCCATCCAGCCCACGCTGGAACAGCCTTTTCCCTCTCCAGGTTTCCCCCACCTCCCTGCCAGCCTGTGCTCACACACGAACAGCAGGGCTGCAGGGTGGGTCCCCATCACCAGCAGGGCCAGACTCCCAGTTTGAGCTCGTCACAGATGGGCCTCACGCTCCCCCAACAACCAGGAGAGCACGTGGGTGGCAGTGACCCCACAGAGAAGGGAGTTTGCCTCCTCAAACCCACAGTGATCCAATAACCAAAACTGACAGGCCAGGAACCCCTCCAGGCATCTCGGGTGGGTTTTTAATGCAACACTCAGGCAGAATTTTTGTTCCAGGTTTTGCCTTGAATTGATTTCTTAAGCACACAGACATCCAAGCCTGTGCTTCCAGCTCCCAGGCTTGTGCAAGAGGGGTTTTTTTTTGCCTGTAAAGCCCTAAAGTCCGTGTCACAGCTCTTCTGCACCGTACGTGGGCTCTGCACAACGCCTGGCAGAAAGAAATGGCACAAAAACTCCTGATAGATCATCTGTGGAAGGCCTGAACTCCTGCCAAGACAGATAAAAATAAAAGAAATTAAAATAGTTGTGTGTGAGTATGTGTGTTTTATGAAGGGAACATTTATATTTTTAAACTAGGAGTAATTGTATTCTGTATCTGAAATGGCATCTGAAAGTGATTTAGTGGAACAATGTGGTTTCTGATTGGTGCTTGAACCAGTTCCAAAACATTTTTTATAATAAGCATCATAAAGATCCCAATTATCTGATCCTTTTCCCTAACATGGTCAGAGAGCAGACTGCTGTAAAAAAAGCTTTCGGGTTGGGTTTTTTTGGTTTTTGTTTTTTTGTTTTTTTGTTTTTTTTTTCATTTGTGACACCGATCCTGCAAACATTTACACACACTCCTAATCCTGTGAGTAGTCCCAGAGAAATGAACCAAGGCAGCTCTCAGCAGCAAAGCTAATCACAAAGTAAACTACTAATGTTCAGATTTGCTAATCAAGGCAATCCTTAGCCTTTTCAGGGAAAGGTCTGCTTGTTATTCCGAGAGCTGTTCAGGATGCATTTACGATTCAATAAAGGAGGCCCCAGCATTACCAAAATAATTACTTACTCAAACAAGCCCATAAAACTCAAGGACTGCCCCAAATAAAAGGAGGCTTCCCCCCCTCCAGTTTAATAACATAAATCTAGTGAAATGCATCTTGCTGCCATAAAATCAGTTCTACATGCCTTAGGAACCATTGATTTACTAAGTGGGCAGGGAGGTCAGATCCTGCAAGGGACTCAGAGAGCTGAACAGATGGAGAGAAGTTTTATATCTGAAAAGTTTTGTCCACCCACAGAAACGGAGAGCAGCTCATATCTTATGCTTGGAACTTCACTCTCCAAATTAAGATGCATAAAAGCAACGTTAGAGATTAAATGGAGTCATTTTGATGACTACTCAGTAAAGGGGATAAATAACAACCTGAAACCCCACTCTGCCTTCTTAGAAACATCTCTTCCACTTTTCCCCCTGCTAAAAAAAGCCCTTCTTTCCTGAACTCCCTGCCTTTGGCTAGGTCCCTCCTGCCACACACCACAGCAGGGGAACCACAGGCCAGCCTGGACATCAGGTTTCTGCTCTCCTTTCAAACACCACCTCAGTTTTCCTCTCTTTTGATCAGCTTGGGGTTTAATGTGCTGCAGAGGACAGTTGGGTGCCACCCTAATACCACAAGTGGTAACTAAGCTGCAGAGGTTCTTGTTCCAAAAAAGGCTGACTGTGACGTCGCCCTCAGGGTCGTCTTTCTTCTCCTAGCTCTTGTCTGGTAGAAGGAAACTCTCCTCTGTGTAACAAAGAAGAAATATCCAAGCAGAGAGCAAGGGGAACTGCTAGGCACTCATCCTCATTCAGACTAGCTATAATTTGGGGAGGTGTGAGGGATTAAGCCTCACGCAGCAGGGCTCCAGCAGCAGGGTTGCATTTACTGTAGTCAGGAGGAATAGAACAGCTTTAAAAAATGCCAGCTGGCTGCTTGTGGGTACGAGCTGATAGAGACCATAAACCACTCCTCACAACCCTGCTCCACGCTCTCTGCAAGCTGACACTGAAGCTGGCTGTGGTTTTGCAGCACTTCAGCCCTATCCCACACTCACCTCACCTGTAAAGTGTTGTCAGACCGATCCTGGAGGTGCTCAACCTGTGCAGCCCCCAGCCCTGTGCAAGGGTGGTTAGCCTGAGTGTTTGGGTGGACCTGGAAGTGTCACCCAGCTGCAGCAGCCACCTCGCTCTCGGGTGCCCGTGGTCGCTCGGATCATGTTCTGATGATGTGCGAACACAGAGGTGACCAAAAATAAATAATAGAAGACGCCTTACTCCCCTGAGCACTGAGGCTCTCACGCCAGGAAATATTCTCCCTTCTCACTGCCTCTTTTTGTGGTGGTTTTCCTGAGACTGAGAACGCTCCTCCACAGCAGAAGATGCAAAAAAAAAATTCCTGCTGACCTCAGCATTGAGTTTCATCTTTTTGAAGCTTTGTTGCGCCTCTAAGATAATTTATGAGGTGTCAGGATTTTCCGACCACAAATGTCTTGGACGAAAACCGTTTTTACACTACAGATGCCATGAAAAAGAAGCAATTCCAGCCTGTTTTTTCTACAGTGCTGTCTGTGTCCACAATGAAGCATGGGTTCAGAGCTCCTGGAGATTATTTGTGTAAGAGTTGTCCAGGCCAGAGCTCCACTGAGACTCAGGCTGGGTCTGATTCCCCACCTTTGCCTCATTGCCCTGATCTTCTCTGTTGGGAGGGGAACTCCCATTTCCTGGTGCTGTGCCACGAAAACACAAGCTTGCCAAGTTTATTCTCTGTATGTGTGTTTGTGTGTGTATGTGTCGAACAAGCCAGAAGCACCAGAAGTAAAAAGATCCATTAACAAACCACATTTTTCAACATCCACCAGGATCCCCAGATTTCTCATCTGTGCACTTCTCTTCCCCCTGCTTTAGGTTTTCGAGGGGAAAGAGGAAACCAGGAAAAAAACACAAGAGCCCAGCCTAGCCCCCTCTAATCCAGTATGCACCTCAGTCTCCATGAAAAGTGTTCTTGGGACGACAGCAGTATTTCCCTTGGCTGGGATGCCCAGCCTCCTGGCTCCTCTCGAGCTGCAGAGCTGTAGACATTCCACTGAGTAGTTTGCAACCCTGCCTGCCAGGAAAACCCAATGTCTCCATGGAGAAATCCCAGTGGAGGAGTTTGATACTCAGTCAGGGATGGAAAAGAAGGGAGTTTATGCCTCCCTGAGACCAATCCCTTCCCTGAAAAAAAAAAAATAAAAAAAGTTAAAACAAGAGGGAAAAAAAGAGAAAAGGGCTCATGTTCATACAGACATGGGCCCAGACATGCCAGTAGTGCTGGTGTGTGGGATGTTGTTTTGTGGCAGGATGGGCCCAAGTCACGGGGACTCGAGCCAAGTGTCTGTTTAGGTCAGTGGGAGTCTATCAGCTTTGGATCTGGAGCTGACCTTCCAAAAGTCTGGGCACGCTTGCATCTTCTGGTGAGGGGGAGCTTGGTTTGGCCTGGTTTTGAGATAGGAACCAGCTGCACATGTAGGCCTCCAAACATGTTCTAGGAAAGAGGTTATAAAAGAGCTCCTTCTTGCTCAATGCACTCATTCCCCGCGGGCCAGATTCTGACATCTTCATTAACACTGAGCAGAACCTCACTGCAAGAGCAGTTCTGTGGACTTGAAAGGAGCTATTCAAGGAGTCAGCAAGTACCTCATGTCAGCAAGGGCAGCACCACCTAAGGCTCACAGCTGTTTCCTCCATTGACACAAACGAGTTTTTCCTCCTATTAACACACCCTGCTACAGACAGAGCACGTCGGGTTCCCTTCTCCCTGGCACCTCTCCAGCAAAATGCTGATTGCAGATTCTTCCTTACTGCTAATGTGATAAGAAGAAGCAAAAAGTACAGGAGCTCTGCTTACAGCTCCAACAGAAATCCTCCTGAGATAAAAAGGAGCTGTGATGGGAAGGTCAGGGATCCTTCCTGAGTGTTGCTCTAAACACCTTTTGTCTGCTTATACTCCTAGATTGTAACTGGGCATTGAATCTACTGGGCAGATGAATGAATCCCACATTTAGACAATCAGGTGTACCTGATTCACATGACTTGGAAGCTGTGCTCCTAACTCATGTTTAATCTTTTAAAAAATCTCACTCACAGCACTCAGCACCTGCACATTTCATTCACTCCCTTTCCAGCACAGTGACCAGCTCAGAAATCCATGTTTTCCTTGCTGAAAAGGAGGGGAAGAAACTTCACTCCTACAATAGCCAGCTTTCCTCACCATTAACACCAGTTATAGCATGATTTTTAGCTCATTCTGTATAAAACTCCCTCTTTCCTGCCATTTTATCTTGGATTTATCCTACACAATACTCTCAGATATTACAAGCAGGTATCCAAGAGCCTGCTGCTTTTCCAGCAGGCACTTCAGGACTTTATGTGGGCAGCAAAATCTCTGGCCTCCCTCAGAACACTGACCTGAAATTATAACAAGAGTAAGTGATAGACTGTTGTTTGTCAAGAAAGACCTTCTGGGAGATGTAAAGAAGAGGACAACCACTGTTCTTTTGAGTTCTCCTCTGAATGGACTGATGAGCAGAGAGTTGCCAGTCCACGCAAACAGTTGCTAGTCCACGGAATTACAAGGCCTAAAAGGGAACTGAGTTCTAGAAAACTGCTGGCAGCAAAACTGGAATTATTGGTCATTTATAGGTTGGGAGGGAATATAGGGACGGGGAAGTCGGTGGAATGGTTTGTTTGTGTACATTTCACGTGCAAGAATGAATTTTATAAGAGCAAAATCTCTAAAGGGGATGGGTCCTGCTTAAGACTTGAGATCTGTGCCCACTTTAGGGGGTGTAGAGGAATGGGATGCTGGTTTGAAGTCCAGGCCTGATGCTCCCAGAGCCCAAAGGCTTTGCCATGCAAATTCTGAATGAGCTGGAGACTGATACATGTAAACACAGGGAATACTGGAGCACTTTTTGGAGAGGGTGAGCAGGTTAAGCTGTTTTGTAAGATACAGCTAATGAAAGAGCATTGTTGCCCCGAGGAGAACGGAAGGGAATTGTATTATTTATGCATGACAATGGCAGCCACTGAGGCAGAAACAAAGCATCTTGCACAAAACCAGACAAAGGAGGCTGCCACAGAGTCAGCAGTTTCAACTCAGGTTTCCTGTGTCCCAAACTAGCACTTTAATCATCTCCCTTCTCTGTGAGAGAGGAACGAGTATCAGAGAAGGCAGTCAGCCTCCACATTTTTCTAGCCCAAGACAGCACTGTGTCCATTGTTGGGACTAGCCCCCTAGGAGGAATTATTTCTATTCAGTTTGTGTGTGTCACAGCCAGATAATGCACTGGGTGGTATTTCCCTCTCTTCCCCCCCCCCAATCTTTCTCTTTTATGACCACATGACTTCACCCCCTCGTGTGAGTGACAGTACCCATTAGACTAGACCCTGATGCAAAACAGCTGTGTGCAGAGAAGGGGAGGAAGGGAGTGGGGAACAGCAATTTAGAAAACAATTAAGAACATCAATTCCAATTCATTTGCTTGGCCAGGATAAGTAATTTCTAAGAGGTAATTTGATCTGCAGCGGACAGAGATTAAAGGCGCACTCCATTATCTCTAGTTTACAGTCTGGAGGAATTTGTTTTAACTGGTTACCAAGGAGGCTGCATGGAAAAAAAAAAAGGGGAAAAAAAAAAAAGAACCTTTGCCTAAAAATGCCTTAAAAATCCTCCTGATTCCATCTTTTAAAGAGCTCGCGTGGATTTATTAAGTCTGAAAGTATGGACACCTCTCAGAGGTGCTGTGAGACTCCATGAATAAATAGCCCAATGTCCCTTTGAATACTCAGTCTGATCTTGCCAAAGCAAGGGCTTGTGACCCAAGAACCCCAAGTGTTCTGTAGTCACTTGTGTGTATGGAATGACACCAAAAAGGGAGTCTGCGATGGCAGAGCCACTGGTCCTCTGCCATGGAAACTCCACACTCTGGAGCTCTCCCTTCCCACCCTCCTCAGCCCTCAGCACTTTTCCACAACCCTGGGCCTGGTTTTGCCCCAGTTCCTGTGGACCTTGATCCTTCACTCTTGTTTTGCAAAATACGGAGCTGTAAAGAAGCCAGGATGCCTTGCAGCACCAGACCATCAAAATGCTGCTCAGAGCAGTGGAGTTACCATTTGGAAAGCCTTGGTCCTGGTGCTGGGCATTTCTTCCAGAAACCCAGAAATGACAGCCCTTGTGCTTGCAGGAACTTAGAGGCCACAATGTGTCTCTGGATCTGATGCAAGGAACTCACAGGTGGGGTAAAAGCACACATGGAAAATACCACCCTTGAGCTGACTCAAAGCTCAGAGTTGGCCTTGAATCTGTATTTCCCTGGCTGTACCCAGACTTTTACCTCTCCTGTGCAACTCTGTTTGTCTTAGGGGACGAACAGCATCACTGCCATCATGAGAGGGCCAGCCTGCACTTTCTACAGCTGCATCCCTGTCAGTTACCTAAGGCTCTGGGGTGATGTAAACACCTCAGTGCAAATGGGAGCTGAAAAATGTGATGTGACAAATTTTCCTGGACCACCAAATAAATTAAATAGTAGGCTCCCAGCCCAGAAAGGTTGCCCTCCCAAATAGACATGTCCCAGCCCCCCTTCCTCACACACACTCACCTCCTTGCACCCCAGGAGGCTGAGCTCGTCACAGACTGCAGGACTAGACCCAGAATGAACAGGTTCTTCCAGCCAGTCAGCATCTCCCATGCAGTAATTGCTTTGGTATGGGCATCTGAGAACAAGACACAACTGTATACACTAGAAATATTCCCTCTGCATAAACTTCTCAGTAGACTTACTTTTGTCTTGCTGCCAGGAAATGTATTTGGAGCCTCTTGCTAACCTCACATTTCTTTGATTAGAGGGGCATGGCCAGTTTGTTCCAACAGTTACAGGGGATATAGAAAAAAAAAGGAAAAAAAGGAATGAGAAACTGGAAAGCCCTCTGGAAGCACATCAGCTCTGCAACCTCCCCATTCCATTACCCTTCTTGTGACAGCTGTACTTTTAAGGGTTGGAAAGGAATGGGGGGAACCCATCCTGCAAACCTGCTTCTCCAGAACCGGGAATGTCACTGTAGGGAAGCTTAGAACCTGAGATCACTGATGCAGCACAGTACAGTGAGCTCCAGGGTGAAAAGTGGAGCCACTCCACAACCAACAAGTGATGAGGAGAATCAGCAAATGGTCAAAATTTGTTGGTTGGGCAGGGGAGGAATACCAGAAAGTAAAAATATAGCCGACCAAACTGAAGTGTGGCCAGGAAATGTGAGTTACCACCTTCCACAGGCCAAACAATGAACACTGCTAGGTCTGTGTGATAGTGAATCGCCAGGGCCAGGGCCTCACAAAAGTGCCTAAAAACCTGCAAGGTGGGAGATGCACATTCTGTGCCCAGTTCAGCTCAGGGTTACTCTGCAGCACGAGATGGGCGCTTGGCTTCCCTCGGTCCCACCTCTGGCTGCACAGCTCCCTGGGGGAGGACTGGCCTCCCTCCTGAGGCTCAGCAGCAGTTTGTTAAGTGCCTGGTTCTCTGAAGAGGCAAGGTGACCAAGCCAGTGGAAATCACTCTATTTTTGTCCTGGAGAAGTCATCCTCCTCAGAGTCACACTCATTCAGACAGCAGCCGTCGTAACCCAAACTCCTTGGATGGAAGTGGGGGGATTGCCAGAGGGAGGATTAGCTGGTGGATGTCTTGAGCTGCAAGAGTGTCTCGTATGGATTTGTGCAGGATTTTCACCTCAGCTGTCCTGGCTGCAGCTCCTGTCCTACAACACCAAGACTCTCTCCTTGCAGACCCTCCTCTGCCTCTCACAGCAGCAAGGCTGTGGCCAAGGGCTGCTTGTGTGCTCTCATTTCATCTCCTTTGGGGAGGAAACCTGCGTAATGTGTCAAACCCCCCTCCCGCCCCCAGACCTAGCCTGTGAAAAATTTACCTGTGGTACACATAAGGAAGGTGCAGCTTTGTCTGGGGGCAGGATTGATTCAGGAGGGATTCCCAACTTGGCTGCTCAGTGATCTGATGCTCTGGGCCATCATCTTCCCATCCAAAATAGGGATTCCTTTTGCTTCTCTCTGCACTGCACCTTTGAGACCTATGTAGGACATCACTGTAAGCTGCTTTGTGCTTTTAGGCCTAGCCTTCAGCAAAGACATTTAGAAGGCACAGTTCCAAAACATCTTCCTAGACTGTGTGATAGACAGGAGGTTTCTCACTATTCTCCAGGTGAAAGGAGTAGCACAGTCCCATTTTTCTCATCTCTGACACTGCCTCTGCCTCCATTTTGTCTTGATCTTTGTTTTCTGCCACTGTGCTTGCATGGGTACATCAAGCTACTTGTGTGCACTCACAGTTATGGGACACAAAGGAAGGGCAATCTGCAAAGGCCAGTTGGATCCACTTCTTCATTCTCAAGTTATGTGAGAATTTCCATTTTGAAAGAAGAGTTTTCCAACCTTTACCGAGGAATTAAGCCTTAAAGGGTGTTAACTACAGACACAAGATAATAATTTTCTAAAAGGTTATTATGTGAAAGCCATCATTACCAGAGGGTGTTTGAGGATGAAAATACTCCAGCCCTGTCAACTCTCCAGCTTTCTACATCAAACATCCCCCTCTTTTCCCACCACCATATTCGCAATTCACACGTGGCATGAGGTCAGTTTTTCTTTCTGACTCCTAATTCCAGGGATAAATGCTGTTCTGTCCACCCTGACTGCCAAGAAAGGTGCAAAGCAGGAGGGAAGTGAGGTACTCTGTGTGCTGTGTGCTGCCCCAGAGGTTCTTTATTCCACAGGACTGCAAACCCACCCATGGGTGGGGTATCCATGCTTTTGTCAGAGGACCCAGTGGAGCAGGGTACAAGACTGCTTGTAATGTTATTATTAAGAGGTTCCCCTTGGGTTGTTTTTAGCAGAAATGTGAGTTGCTTGTTTTCCAGCAGAGGATCAGTTACAAACACAACACCAAGCAGAAAGGCTTTTTTGAGAGCAGGGGCTCTGTTTACCATGCTAATTTCAGGGAAAGTTATTTGGGAGGAGGGGAGGAAGAAGTTAAATCCTTGTTTACCATGCTGGAAACCCAAATCCCCTTGATTTAAACAAATAAGAGAGGAAAGGGCTCTGTGGCATGAGCACATGGCTGTGACTAAGGAGAGCTGGGTTTGCTCCCTGCTCTAACTCACACAGCTCTCTAAGGCCCCTCTTCCCTCAAGCTGAGATTCAACCCATTTTGCATTTGATCCCAGCTGAGGACCAAACCACTCATCAGCAGCGATAGTCCTAATGATAATTAGTGATATTCCTGTATTAGGATATTCCTAATCCTAGTGATAATCCTATATTAGGATATTTTAAATGCCAAATTTGTCCAATAGCCCTTGGATGTACTGCAAAGTCTTGCAGAGGAACTGGCTTTGCTTCCCTGGTTATAAGGCAGTTGTAATAACCCATTGGACTGAACAGCTTAATTAAGGCAAAAAGAATGTTCTCTGCCCTGCCTATGGGAATCAGAATTCCTTCATGCTACAAACTGAAGGTGTTATCAGACATCACCTTGAGGATCTAAAAGACTGAGGAGAAGGGAGGAACAGGGACTGAACCCTACAGACACCATCCAACAGGAGCCTCCTTGCCCCTGGGGAAGTGGTCAGGGGAAGGGGTCAGGGCTGCCTCAAATCCAGGCAAATATGGTTCCTCTGGGAACTCTAATGTTTTACTGGATCACTTAGTTTCTCTTGATGAGTGCTGCTTCAGGGTCTCAGTTGCCTGGATCCCAGTGGGGATTTTGTTGGTGGGGGTTTATTGACTTCTTGTTACCTTGAAGTTCCTGCAGTGTCAGGAGTCAGAGGTAACTCCTGCAGTCTGTTTATTTTACGGGTTGGATTTTTAAGAGTTTGCCAATGGTACCCCGATTTTAGGAGAAGTCACTTGTTTGTTGAGCAGTGCACGCACATACTGATCCATAAATAAAACTACAGTGTTATTTAATAAGGCCCAACAGAAGGTCAGCCCTGGTTCATTGGTAAACTGATCAATCCAGAGTGCAAAAAGCACCTCTCAGGAAAGTCATGTCTATCTGAGGGAGGTACCAGCCAAATTTCAGTGTCATTTGCACTCCACTGAGTTTTCAGGAGTTTCTGTGCCTATACCTTCTGAAAGGAAAACACCCAAAGGTCCAAGATGGAGTAATTTCCAACAACCTTCACTTCAGGCCTCTGGAGAGACTTTCAGAGTTGTAAGATTTTTCCAGCTGGGGCTGCAGATCCAAATTTGCATCTGTGGGAGAAAGAACTGACTTGAATGCACTCAAGTCTCACGGAGGGGTCCATGAATTTCCATACACTGGAGCTGAAATTCACCCCACCTCCCTTAGACACCAAAGAATTACTTCTCTGGACCTAAGACAGTCCCCTAGGCATCTTCTATGGTTGGGATAACCTTGGGATAACCACTAGAGGAGGGAAGCAGCTTTCTGGGAGGAGCTGATCTCACCCCAGTGACAACTGTGAGAAGCCTTGACATTGCCTTAAGCCCAGATGAGTTCCTCTCAGATGTCCCAATCAGGTGAGAAGCACCTCCCTGCTGGTGTGCCCTGTGGCCACCTGCAGCCAGGGAGCCACAAGGTGCTTGGGTCAGTTTAGCCAGTGCTGTGTCCCACATTGTAAAATCCTCACATGACTGAGAGGCTCAAGACACAAGCAGCATCAGTTCAAAGAGGCTGGGACAGATCTGAGTGGGTTTTACAAGCGAGACATGTCAGATGTCACCCAGGGGATTTGCCCTGGAGTCCTGGGATGGGGCCAGGCTGAGCAGATGACCTCCAGTGCTGATCCAGGAACAGTTCCCTTGGCAAACAGGGAATTACTTGGCATGGCTGGGGATCCAGATCACACAGCTGCCCTTCTTCCACTGCAGCAGATGCCTTGGGAAAAGCTGGCAAGCCACACATATTGCCACAGGTCACCTTGGCCAGTACAAACTGCATGTATTCCACATACAGGTGTGTGCATGGGTGAAACTGTTACCTTGTGTGTGCACACAGAAGGGAATAATCCAAAGATTTTGAACCTAGGTCTCTCATTTTTGTCTTGATGAGGGAGAGAGGAAGCAGCAGGCACAATGCACCTGCAAATCAGTTCAAGTCACTGTGAAGAGGCACAGCTGAGTGGAGCTTTTAGAAGGACTTTGCTATCACTGGGATCTCTGATGCATCTGTTTAGAATGGGGTGAATGTGTGGGCCTGCCAGGTGTCCACTGACTGCAAAGAGGGCCTAAACATTTACCTTAGATGAGATATCTATATTTAGGTGTCTTCAATCAAGTGAGATCATTTGTACCTAAGATGCCTACACCTCCCTGAGGGGTTTGCAAAGACATGCTAGTGCTAAACTCAGATTGAATTGACCAAATGCTTCAGAATGAGAGGAAATATCTCTAGATGCCTGCCTCCACTGACAGCCACTTGGCTGCTTTCAGACATGGCCTCCAAGGAAATTCTGAAAATGTGGATTTGTGTGAAGCTGAGGTTCCTACAAGCCAGACCTTCAGAGATTTACAGGCATCTAAAGACACTTATAGATATCTGCTAAGCCACAGTGCACTTACAGGACTTCTAAATCCCTCTAAAAACCTCCTTAGTCTCAGAAGCTTGAAGACACCACAACAGATTGAAATGCCTGCAAATTCAACACTTCTCTGAAGAGAGATACAGGGAAGAGAGACTTTTCACCAATTTTGTGGTTTTATTTTTGCTGCAGGCATACTCTAGGTTGCTGTTTCAATGCTTCGAAAGGAACAGAAGCTGTTAATGTTCCTGAGCACCATGTTCAGCCTGGGCCCTCTCTTTAGAGAACATTCCAGGCTGGACAAGTAAGCAGGCTCACCACAACTGTGCTGTTTCAATCTGTTCCAAGCACAGCCAGAATCAGTTTATGTCTGCCTCCAAAACCTTCTGTAGTTCCTCTGGTGGCCTGGTTTGTAGAGGTGCTACTCACTCACAGCTGCCAGTCAGGTAAAGCTGCCCTTCTGTGCCTCAGTTTCCTTATACCAAACACAATAAAACCCATTCTTCATGGCCTATGGGTGTATAGTGTCATACAAATATTGTTATTAATGGAGATGAGAACGTGAGCTTTATTTGGTGCAATGGTCTGGGGGTTCCCACTTGCCACGATTTGGAAAAGACAGGAATTGACCTGCATGTTTGAAATGCAGGGTGTTGTTGTTGCTCTCAGACAAACAGAATTAACTCCTCTTAACATCCAAGGTAGTCTGTTTTACTTCAGTGAGACGTGGTGATGTCCACGGAAAACAAATCATTTTTGGCAAGTGGAGGCAGGATTTTCTTGGCAAGTTGGAAGAAGCATCAAAGGAAGAGAAGGATGGGATGCAGCACAACTGGCTTTAATCACACATGAGAGTGCAGTTCCTCTGGACAGGCCTACTGTCTGATATGCCATTGTAAATGCTCTGGGGAGCCTGGAAAAAAACCAAATGAATGGCACAAAGGTACTCAGGGGCTCTTGGTGCAGTGAGTGGCAAAGCTTTTGCCAGCTGGCATTAGGCAGAGCTAAACTCTCTCTTTGATGCAATGTCCTGGTCCCATGACTGATTTTCAGTGGGTGTTTGGTTATCCAAGTCCCTCCCTCCTTTTTGTCAGGCACAGCTTCTCAGAACTCTCTGAAGATGCTGAGTTGGTTGTAACAGGGATGCACTGTCACTGCACAGCCACTGGAGAGAGGGGAAGCTCTGATTTCAGCCCAGCCCAGCCCAGCTCTGAGGTGGGCAGAGTGCTCTGGAGGTGTCAGCTGCTTCTTCTGGCCTGTCAAAAACAGTGGCTGCTTCCCAGAGCAGGCACGCTGAGCTGCCTGAGTGGGTGGGATGGGTCTGGACAAAGACAGCTTGGGGAAATGCTTCTTGACAGGGCTGTTCCTCTGGAAATCAATTTCCTCTGGAAATTGCTGACTTGTTGCACTAAATTTAGGGGCAGGGAATGTGCTGATTTTATTATTTGTGTTCTGTAGGAAACTGATGTTTCACTTCGACTATTTCAATACTATACAATGTATTACATTGTCATCTCACATCACATGTCAGTTCAAACTAGCTTATATAAACATCCACACAAGAAAGTCAAGCTAAAAATATCTGATACCATCTCAGTCCTTCTGAAACAAAGCATTTCAGCACATCCACCCAGCTGCATGTTTGAAAATGATGGTGCTCCCTTCCAGCTGGGAATGAAAGGACATTTGCAGTGTCTGAATTGCCTTTGGAACATGAGCAGCTTGAGCTGTAATGGTTGCTGGAGCTGCATGGCTGGAATTCCTGGTCAGAAATTGTTCCTCTACATTTTGGGGGGTTGCAGTGGCATTGGGAGGCTGCAGTCAGGGCTTGAGGCTCACATTCATGTAATAAAGGTAATACTTGGCCTTCAGTCACACAGAATAGAAGCACTGGACCTGAGTGATACCAGAACTCTGGCAGTGGCTTGGCAAAAATGGGATTTCCTGTGCTTTGGCTAAGCCTTTCCTTGGTGGGGTTGCCTGGGAGAAAGATCTGATTGAAGGAAAAGTTGGGTATTTCCCTAATCACCTGTCAGGGGTGAATGAGGACTTGAGCTTGAAGGACCCTCAGTGTTCTGTGAACTTTTTCTCAGACAGGGTCTTGATTTTGGATTAAATTTCTGGTAGCATCAAGATAGGGAAAAAAGTCTTAAATGAGCACCAAACAAATGGGATTCAAACCCCCTCTGCAATCCAAGGGGCTAAAAACTTCTTTAAATGAATGGTTTAAATAACCTGGAAGTTGAGAGAGAGCCATTGAATTGAGTATCCAGTCCTTGAATACCAAAGAACAACTGATACACAGATTGATTTCTAAGCAAAATCTTCTGTTTGAAATTTGCGATTATTTATTATTATTATATACTATAGGCAAGATGCAGGCAGCCCTGAATTCCTAAGCCAAGAATGGCCCTTAGCCAAAATAAGGAACATTTAAGGGTGGCCTGCTCTAGATGACTGGGAGTTCTTGAATTAAAATATGCCTCAGAAAGGGAGGAAACCAAAATATTATTCAGTCTGCAGCACTCTCATGCATTTAAGCTCCTGAAGGACTTGTGTTTCTTTACTCTTGAGATTCATTATGTCACCAGAAAAGCTTTACTATTTTACTGTGGAAGCAACATAGCCATGAAACATTAAATTCCAGGAATGTGGAAACCATGAAAATGGGTTTTTCTACTAAATTAAGATTTTACTTTTCTCTCTTCTCACATGGTTAAGGAAACCAATTTTCATTATGTATTTATGTATATGCATTCTGGAAATTCTAATAGGAAAGATACACAAAACACAGGAAGAACATTTTTACACTGAAAAATGCGTTTCACTGGTAACCACGCCAGTCATTTATATTCCATTTTTCATCCTGAACCACTTTGCATTCTAAATCCATCTTGGAACCAGTCTCTCTCTGCTGAACGGCACCCACTGTGGTGTGTACATGACCAGCTGATATATTGTTGCCCTGTAAGATGCGGCAAGTGTTTAGGTTTGTATAAAATTCTTTATTCCCCCGCCTCCACAGTGCCATTCTCTCCCCATGGCAGTGACCAACACCACTCAGACCTGCCTGGCACAGACACCACTGCACAAGGATCTCCAGCAGTCCCCAGGTATTCTGTACCATGGCAGATGTCCCCGGCTGGAAGAAAAAAATGGGGAAGGGCAAATTAATTTGTAAGCCACGTGAAGGAAAATACGTAAATATTGCCCTCTTTTTGCTAGTCAGTGTTACTAATTATAGGACTGATGCCTCTTTCTTGATTAAAATGTTAATTGCTCAATTTGCATACAATACCAGCTGATCAGAATGGAAGAATTAGTCAAGACATTCCAGAAGCATCTGTGTCGTGGGAACCACAGGTTTCTAGGCTATAAGGCACGCCAGAATATTCACCAAATCACCAGTGTGGTTTTCCTTAATGCTACAATTAGTGATGGAACATTAACAGAAGAGTTACTGGATAAGATTTGATGGCAGAAAGCCTTCTGCCATAAACTGGTAATTCTCAACATGTGCAAACATATTGCTAGAGAAGATGAGTTATGCAATTAAAATCAAAATTGGAGATTTGTTATCAAAGCACAGCAATGTGTACTAAAATCCAGCTGAGAGGCTCCCTTATCTTGTTATCTTCAGGCTTCTTTTTTAGTTAATCTAACACAGCTGACGATATTTGACACAGCTAATTGTGCTTACAGTCTCGTGAGGGATGTTTTATAGAACTCCTTTCCACTAGCACAGAGAGGTTTGTCATAGTGCAGCTCTTTATAAAGTCTGAAAAGCTTTGCCAGAATTGTATTTCAGGGGAGTAAGGTATGACAAAAATTCTGACAGAGTCAGAACATTTCTAATGTTATTAATTTCTAAAATTTTGAACAAGCCTTAATAACATTTTACGTGCAAATTATGTTGAAAGTTCAGTTCAAAGGAAAAAATTTGATTTTACGTGGATAAAAAATTTTAATCAACTTGGAAAACTGTGGTTGTGTAGCTTTCCCTCATAACAAATTTCAAAATTCCTCCTTTACATCTTCATTTAGAATAAAGCAGAATTCCAAATTCTGAATTTGTTTGCAAAATGAACTTCTGTCCTCCCACAGCACTTTCTGTGCCTCTACGAAGAGGACAAGAACCTTAATGTATAATTTCTGTGAGCCTTAAGGAGATGGGCTGGATGTCAGTATTTTCAAATCCAGGCTTATACAGCTGCTCTTTGAATCTAAATCACAGCTTTTTGGTTGCACTAACACTCTCGGCAGTTTAGCACAGTTGTTAATTAATACAATACTGTATTAGTTCTTCTGACAGTCTTACTATTAACACTCCGTGAAATCCCATTAGCTCTGCATATGCTGCCAGAGTTGTTCTGAAATGTGGGAAAGAAAGAAATGTACAGTGGTATGAATAATAAAGAGAGGCTTTCAAGTGGTTTCCACTGTGAACATTCTGAAATAAAAAAAAAATATTTTCCAAAATATAATATGTGGGGCAAGCTTTTCACAAAATTTCAATGCAAACTTGCAGATATTTGTCAGTCAAGTTTTCCCCCAGAGTGTGAAATGCACCACTATTGTTCTATGGCAGAAACATCAGGAAGATGAAGTAGCTCCTAAAAATGGAAAAATTAACCAGGTTGTTTTATGGTCCAACTTGACAGAAATGCAAAAAAAAAAAACAACCCAAAACAACAAACACCCAAACAAAAAAACCCCCACCAAAACTGCATAGCTGATGCCAACAAAAAGATAAAACTTCCCTTATATTCTTGGTTTAAATATTTTAAATTACAGGTAGAGAGGACAGTCAAAATTTGGGTGAAGTTTTCCAGAAGTTACTTGAATTTCCTGCTTCAGTGATTTGACAGATCCTTCTTAAATGCCCAGAAGATTTAAGGGCCATAGTAAAAAGCAGGCTGGTTTGTCAACACCTCATACAGAACACCCCAAAATATATTAACTACTACAGAGTTTTGTCCAGTATTGCCTCCTTAATGAAAGAGAGATCCTACAAGGAGGTCAGGAAAGCTTTGAAAAATGGGAAGAATGATGGAGCAGGCAGGACTTAGAAGCAGACTGTTCCTGGGAGAAGCTTTGTCATATTCTCCTGACCCTTCAGGAGCTGCTTCCTTGGAGGTCAGGAGGATTCCAGGAGGTGCTTTTCCCCTTCCCAGCCCCATGGCTCATCCATAGTGCAGTCTCTGCAGCCTGGCTGGGCAGTCAGGAGTGGGCAGGGCCTTTCTGCATAGCCAGCATCCAGACAGGCACACACTGCTCAGGGAAGCCCTGCTGCCTCTCCTCCTGCAGGATGGTGAGGCCGCTCATTTCGATGAGGCTGTGCAGGATGTTCAGGTCTCGGATCACGCTGCTGTCCAGGCAATCCAGGGTGCAGCCCTCCCTGGCCACATTGTCCTTCAGAATGATGACACCGTTGTCCTTCAAGCCATCCTGGCACCGGATGAGAAACTCCAGGAGGTCTTTGTCTGTCAGGTATCCTACAGGTGAAAAGATGGGAAATAGGTCACTATTAACCATCGAGAACGGTGCCTTGATCTGAGTCTCCATAGCCCATTTGTTGCAGAAAATTATTATTCTACTCCTGCCAGATTTAACGATGAAATCTTCGGCAAATCCATGAGTTCAACAAATACAAACTCCGGCCAACATTTAGGATCTGTACTGGTGGCAGCAACAGATGTGGACAGAAGCCACTGAGGAGAGTGGAGAAAATACTGGGTGCTGAAGGGTTCTTTAATCTGGTGGTTTAAATTATAATAAGAATCAGTGGCAGGAAGCTGGAGTCAAACAAATTCACATTGGGAATAAGTGACAACTGTTTAACAGTGTGAGCAATTGCCCATTGGAAGCTACCAACGGAAGTGGGGTTTACCACCTCTTGAAGTCCTCAAACCAATCTTGAATTCCTCAAACCAAGTGTGGTTGAATCTCTCAAGATCCGTTTTAATTGGACACAAACTACTGGCTTAGCACAAGGGTAAAGAAATGAATAGAACTTGTGATATAGAGTAGGTCAAACTAGATCATCACAGTCCCCTCTGCCTTTTACTGCTAAAAATATCTGTAACTTTGTGTACCCATCAAAGGAGTTCTGGATCAAAGATCCAGCAAAGAGTGCAAGACCTTCCACAATGTCAATTAAACTCCTTGTGTGACTCCATGGGTTTTTGCAGATAGGTATATATTCTGAAATAGTGCTTTTTTCAATATGTTATTGAGATTCTGTTTCTTATCCTCCCTTGTCAAAGGTCAGGAGTTCTTTTGAGAACAGGGCTGTAGAGATCAGAGAAGAGCAAAATGACAACTCTCACATGTGAAACATCTAACATGAGCTAGCAAGGACAGGTGATCACAAACTGAATGAAAATCTTGGATAAAAGTAATCATCTATGTTTTCTAGTCAAACTATTTCATTTTCTTGATAGACGATTTAAACTTTTATAAACAGAAGTTGTCATTTCAAAACCACATTTGGACATACCATGTCAAGTTTCTTTAACCACTCCTAACAAAAAAACAAAAAACAAAACAAAACAAAACAAAACAAAACAAAAAAAAACAAAACAACAAAAAAAAAAAAACAAAAACAAAAAAAAAAAAAAAAAAAAAGCTGAATGCTTGTCAAATTGAAGGGAAATGGTAATTTCTATATGAAATGTAAGCTTGCACTTTTACTTTTTTTAATAAAATGACTGCCAGGGTTCACATGCTTATGCATGCAGAAGACATATCAAGATTTCATTGGCAAGATTCATTGGAGCTTTTGAACACCTAATTTGGAACTTATTTTTCTCCTAAACTGGATTTTAATGCAGTTTCCTAAGAAAATGAGATCTTCAAGGTGTTGCTCTCCAGCAGACAGTCCTGCCCTCACTCCATCAAATAAACTTGTTGGCATATTTCAGCCAAACTCAAGACAGAAGTTTGTTTAATGATTTAGATCACTCCAAATTTCCTTGACATAGATGAAGAAAGAAGATTCAGATCTGTGTCTATGCTAAGAACAGGATATGCTCCTTTAGTTAGGAGCCACATATCTATCCAGCACAGCCTTAGATAGGTCTGAGCTCATTCCTCCTCATTTTCACTTGGATTTGCCCAAAAGGTGAGGTAGGAGCAATGACTCATTATTAAAGAAAAGCAAAAAATACACAGGAAAATTATGTTGGTCTAAAGCAATTTGTTCAGACCTCCTCTTGAATAATTCCTTCTGCCTTCTGAAACTGCACCGTGGGCACTTCGGTTCACAGATTAGGAGAAAACCTTCTTTCTATTGCAGCAGAAGGGGTTTTTTTGTTAAGGTACATAGTCTTCATTATCTGGTTGCTTTAAATGCTGCAGGGCATTCACTGGGGTGGCAGCAGGAGAAGAAGATGTTTCTTATAGGAGGGGCTCCAGTGGGACATAGCTAAGGGAACCTGTCTGATAAACTGCAGTGCATGTAATAAGACCTGATCTGATTTACAGGTACTGGGGATTCCACTATGGCTTTTTCCTGTATTGTTTCCTGAGATACCTCCAAGCCTGGATAATCAACAGATTCAGGAACCACTGTTCACAAGTGAGGCCAGCCCCTGGCAACTAAGAAAAAATCCATCCATAAGGCCTCCCCCTCAGCTGCACCTTTTCATGCAGGCTGCTCTCCAGGAACTGCCACCTTTCTCCCATAGGTGATCTGAAGAAACCATCTTGCTTTCTACCCACTGTGCACGTGGCTTGGGGCAACTCTCAGAAGTCTCTTGTGATGTTTTAGGAGGTGGTGCCAAAGATTTGAGAACCTCCTCCGAGCACAGGCTGCTTCTGTGAGATGTCAGGCTGGAAGGGTCATGCAGAACTGACCTGAAACCCACTGAATCCAGATGACATCGTATCTCCGTGAGGCTGGCGTGAATTCCTGGAGGCTTTTGCAGTAATACATCTCTACTCTGTCCTCCTTGCCCTGCAGGTAGTTTGGGACCTCAGCCAGGAAATTCTCCATCATATCCACCAGTTCCACACTCTTGAAAACGGGCAGCAGGACGTGCTTGCTGATCCGCCCTATCCCAGAGCCACAGTCCAGGGCACGGCTGGTGCCAGCTTTCCCCACCCCCTGTGGGACACAAGAAAACGATTTGAAATCTGGAAAACACCACCTGAAAAAAAATCACAGCAACCGTGTTACCCACTATGTGTCCAGCCAGCCTGGTGTCTTCTCATCTCTGCAGGGCTGTTGGGAGGTTGATAAGAATCAGCACCAGTGTCTGAGCTGAGCTGGGCTGTCACATTCCCACTTCTTCTCACTGCATTTACTGCTCCACAGGAAGTTTTTCCTTGGTGTAAGAACAGACAGAGTCTCTCACAAGCTCCTAGCTTTCTCAGAAGATCCACTACTCTTTGTAAAGTCCTTGCAACTTCAAATATTCACACCTCACGTGGCTAGGTAAGCCTCATTCCGTGCCCTCTCCAGGCCTAATAAAAAAAGAAGTGTACACCCAGTACTGCATGCAAGCAGTAACTTCTGCAGCAGAGAACTCCCAAGGTGCCCACGGGCATTTCTGCAGATACACAGAATCCCTGGGATCAAAGTGCAGTTCTCAAAACAAATTGTGTTTGAACAAAGATCTTGGAGTGGTAGGTAACTAATGATGACTCAAGAAGTTTGGGCTGGGGCATATACAGAATTTCTGTTTTAGGCATAGAGACAAGAAAGATGATTGACTAGATTTTGCTTAACTGTTCCTTTTCTCTTCATAAATGTCATCTTTGGACAGAGATCAGAGGAAAAAATGTGGCACAAAGGCTGTGACTATGAGAAAATAATGAGGCACTGTAAAAGAAGCTTTATAATGAAAGCTGTACTTCACCCCTAAAGCTTCCATTCTAGCTATAAAAAGGCTCTTAAGGGTCTGCTGCTCTTCTGTAAAACAGAAATTCTGCACGTGCACTGACTGTGGGACAGGAGCTCCCCTGGCCAAAGTTATCTGTTAAACAAATATATTAAAAGCAAATGTAAACACCTTTTCCCTGTCCCTGGAACTGAGAGTTGAAGGGAAAGCTGTGGGCCAAAGTCCCTGCTGCGACTCCACTGCACCCAAAGGAAACAAGCCCAGGAAGAATCTTGCTCTTCCTGCTTATTGGGAGAACCCCCTTTGTGATGAACCAAGCATAAATCATGTAACTCACACTTTTTTGGCCTGGCTTCAGTGGGTAATTCAGTAGATGATTAAGGTCAAAGGACAGCACTGTCAATGACATGACTATGAATAGCCCAGGCGAGCATCTGATTACAGGCAGTAATTGTAGAAAGAGCACACAGCCCTCAAGGGCTCTCACCAGTCCCCCAGGGCTGCTGCTCCCAATTTGTATGCCCAGGAAAATTCATCTCCTGATGTGTGCACGAGTCCACAGGCCTTCAACCCTGTTGGGCTCTGGAGAACACCTGTTTGTAGCTAGCCAGAAAATGGAGCCATTCCTCATCACACGGTTTTTACTGAGGACCAGACTAAGAGGTAATGAGGAGCTCAGGAAAAGAGAAGGAGCTGTGTTTTGGATCTTTACAAGGTGGATTTCCATACTGTTGGCTGGCAGATACATACAGGTATACACTGATGGGATTAACTAAAAATCTTTGAGAAAGCTGCTGAGAAAACAGGGATGATGCACCGAAACCACCAAGAAATTTTGACAAAAAGCCAGGTAACTCCTTCAACATTTGTGTTTCATAAACCTACAGTCACAGCCCCTCGCTCAAAACAGGGAATGCATCTCCCATGACACATCACAGCAAGGACCTCTGATGCCACATCTCTGAGTGCCATCGAGAAGAAGGAAAGGGAACAGTCATGGGAGATGAAGTTGGATCCCACACTTCTCTGAAAAGGAGTGAGAGCTTTGGGCAGTCAGTTGAGAAGCCCTGTGAAACACCACGGCTCCGTTTGTAATGAAAATGTTGACATAATTCCTTGTTCAGCTAATATATCTTCAGTTTGGAAGTGCTCAGGGCTTTGACAGAGTATTAACATTTTCTTTGGAAGGCAAACATTTTCCCAAAAGCCTAATTGAGTTGAAAATCAGGCTCCTTATTTAAAAAAATAGTACAAGTGAAAACTGTAAGCCAGAATAGGCTTCAAAATTTAAGACTGACTGCTCCTCTGACTATTTGCTTCCCATTGCTCAGAATCACTGTCCTTTAGGACACATATACACCCTGAAATTGTTCTCTAAAGCTAAATAGGGCACTCATAAATTTCACGTGGAATAAAAGAGCTGTGGGATATGTTCCTGGTGCTACTTCAGGTCTTGGAAGAGCAGGAAGGCAGTGAAGCTATGCAGGACAAAAAAAAGGAACCAGAGTTCAAGAAACAGATAAAAATCCCAGTGGTTTTCCTTCTAAATAAATAAAAAAAAGAGCACATTTTCAACAACATCTCTGCTATCACCCTGATCAAACAGGAGAAAAAAATCACTCTCAAGAAGTTTTCACTCAGCAAGTAACCAATCATGCAGGTGAGTTGGGGGCAAGAAAGGGGAGAAAGCGCTGAGGGCAGAGAGGGAGCTATAAAGTCAACATAATCTCCATCTGCAATATTTCACACACCTACAGCTCACAACCGATGCTGAATTAATGCTTCCTTTGTTTCCCTTATTTTCTTTTTTACTCTCTACCTCCGGATGGGGCACTTGGAACCACCGTGGCTGTGTGGGCATCGAGGCATTTAACACACATTAAATATGCAGGGCTGGAGCTCTGCTGATAACCCTGTACCTGAGACAGCCTGCAGCTTGTCTGCACAGCACTGTTTGGCTCCAGCCATGTTGCTCTTGGTTTGAGTTCTGCCCACACACACATAAAACCTCTTAACTCGAGCTAACAGTGCCACTTTCAACTCCTTTTGACTCGCCCACGAAGGAGACAGGCTAAAATACAAGTGAAGCCCTCAGTCCTTTCTGTAATTCCTTCCATGTGCCCAGGCAAGATAAATTCTCCCATGGTAAAGAAATCTGTGGCTCAGTTTACAGTGGTGCTCAGGATCATGCTAAGAAATGCCGTAGTTGAAGGTATGCACCATCAGTCATGGAAGGGAAATGTCACTGTGTGGCATTTCCACGCCAGCCAAACCAACTCAAGAGGGGTAATTTGAGTGGAACTGGGCAACTTTTTTTTTTTTTTTAGGGAGCACTGGTTTTGCCAGAATATAAAGTTTTAGATGAATAAAACCCTCTGTGAAACTGGTATTTCAAACCTAGAGAATAGTTTTTAGCCAAAAAAACATGGGAAAGAATGTTGAAAATGTCAATGTGCTTCTTTTTTTTTTTTTTTTTAACTTTCAAGGAAAAAAGAAACCGAGCTTGTCAACTTTTCATTTCTAAAGAGCATTTTTTATTTTGGAACTGACTTGAGCTCTTGAAAACAAAGGGAAAAATTTTTCAGAGGGTGAAACAATAAAATATTGTTCAGTTGATCTGAAACTAATTTTCCTATTTTCCAATTTTGTTAAACTTCGCTTTAAAAAGGAGAAAGTATATTAGGGTGAAGCAGATTGCTTTTTTCTATCTTGATCACCTTATTGGTTAAAAAAAATATTCATTGAGCCATAAACTTGGTAAGGCAGTTCATTAGCTTTATTAAAAGTCACTGCTACAGAAAGCCACTAAATATCTGTGTCTGGTTGAGCAGGATTCAAATTTCATAGTAAGAGAGGAAAATAAACCATAAGTAACACAATTAATTGACTGCATCTCAACAGAGGATGGGCTTGAACAAACCAAATCAGAACAAGCAAAAGGTGCAGACTCCTTTCTGTTCCTTTTTTATTTTTTTTTCTTGTTTGATCTTGGCCATTCAGAGTATCCTTTCTATGCCTGGCTAATTATAGGAGTAGTAATTCTGCTCTGGAGTATTTTGTATCTGTCATCACAGCTGATGCATTGGGTATGATTCCTCCTTGGCATGTGAGACTCTGTCACAGACTGTACTTCTTTCCTTTTTGGGTCTTGGAGAGGAGAAAGTGGAACAGTGTGACACAAACCTGCTGCAGGAAATTGCATCTGTGTGATGTCTAGGAAGGGTGAAATCTTCCCCTGAGCACAACTTAAGCACCACTTGAATTCCACAAATGTCCTTAAAGCAAGACTTAAATAAAATATAAGGAATGTGCCTGGACTGCATTTCATTTTTCCTTTCTGAAAACGCCATTTTCAGAAACGTCATTCAGAAATGTTACCTTCAGGTTCAGCTCCTTACTGAACCTCCTTTGTATTTTCACATTTTGTGTTGGTTGACAGTGTGATAGTGAGGCTCTGAGAAACCTTTTTTGCTCCAGCATTAATACTAATGACTGCTGATACAGAAAAATGCAGGTATTCACTTGTGTTTTGCTTACAAGTTTCCCTCTATCAGGTACAGCAAACTTTGCCATCACTTGCCCTTCACTGCTCTGCATGATTTCTATCTGTTGTCAAGCCACACTTATTTTCCATCCCAATCCATTTAAACTGTGCCCTTTTTTTTTTCCCATGCACAACATCTAATTAACCTATTGAGCTTTCTTCCCACAGTGGATCATTAAGGCTAAAAAAAGGTCATCTGGCTATGCCAAATTTGTACATTGGAGCAGAAAATTAAAGATCTATGGTAGCATTATAGAGAACTAGTCATTTTGTCAGCAGGAGAACTTAACAAATTTGTTTTGCTGTAGTTTTGTGGATTCTTTAACATCTAATACTGTTATCAAGCTGATTTACTGGCCTCTTTCCCTAGGAAGAGGGAAAAGCAGACAGAAAACCATCAGGCCACACTTCCAAAGATTTTCAGATTTCCAAAGGCAGTTTTAGGACTCAACAGGATTTTCAGAAACCTAAGGACCAAAGTGATACTGCTCTTAAAATCCCACTTGGCATCTCCTTGCAATTCAGGTCAAAGCAGACCTTTGAATATATTTACAGATCTTTAATAATCTGTCTGAAAAGGTGTTCAGTGACACTGGACTGTTTAAGGAAAAGTATTTTGCCTAACGTGTACTTTATTCTATATATTTCCAATCTCTGGGAGATGGTGGGTTTTGTTGCAGCATTCTCAGAAATATCTATAAATAGGCAAACCAGAAATTGGGCATTTAGTCTCAGCTATAGTTTCCCAAATGCAGGAATTTGCACAGACAAATCTGCCGCTGAAGCCAACAAGGATTTTATCATGAAAGATTCCAGTCCTGCACTGAGAATTAATCCCTCACTCCAACCCAGCCACAAGAACTCCTTGCACAATCCTGGCTGCAGCTTGGGAGAATTAGAAAAGGATGTAAAACAGGTAAATAATGACGTGAGACCAGGCAAAATGTATATCCATGGGCAGAACACATGACCAGACCCAACAACAGGGGTGACCTGTGACTGCAAATCAAACGTGACTTAAATCAGATGTGCCTGAGCATCGTGCACCTCGTTTTACGACACACCACCACTGCTCCTTGCAGAGGATGAGGTTAAATGACTCACCCCAACAAACTTCCTGAGGAATTCCCGGGAGGATTCCACGTCTGTGTTGGAGAGCTCGATGTAGTCTCCCATCATCCCCTCCTCTGTGGCCGGCACCTCCCGGTAGAAGTGTTTGGCCCTGGCGTAGAACTGCATCTCCCCATTGATGACTTGGCTTGTCAGAGCATAAAGCTTCACTGCAAACAGATAAACCACTGATTTGTTGTTCATGACAGATATTTCTGGCTTAGTGAGTTGCTCTGGAGGCGCAATGATGGAGACCTGTAAACTGAAGTCGAGCCTTCAAAACACCAAATCAGCGGTGGAAGGAAAGGTGTTGGATTGAATCCTACAAAACCTGGAAGGGATCCAGCCCTCCTCGGGCAAATTTGGTGCTTTCCAGGTTCAGAGGTCGTTTCAACCATCACAATATGTTTTTGTGTCAGCGAAAAATCACTTCAGGTTTGAAGTGAACACAGGTGCCAAGGACAGCAAGGGGTCTGATTTTTCCTGGAAAAGCTGTTGATGCCTTGAGAGGCTACCTAGAACAGAGGCTAGACAGAGTTAAAAGAATAATGCAGGTATTCACTGAAAGGCCTTCCCAGGGTACACCTTGGGCAATACAAGAGCCTGGCTGAGGCTACACCCAAAGATGGACCAGTAACACGTGTTTTTCAGACAGATATAAGCTTGGTCCATCTGCATATCAGAGGTCAATTGCCCAATTACAGCTTCAGGTAGTGCAGTCCTATCCTCCTGTTCGCCCCCCCCCTCTCTTCACTGCTGTTCTCTGTTGTTTACATTTTATGGGGCTTGGAAAAACAGGGTGTCCTTGAAGTTAGGTGCCTAGAGAGAAGTTGTTTCATCTGAATAGAATGGTAAGACAGCAGCTGACAGGCTATGGAGTTTTAAAGTTATACATTAAAGCATCTGGAAAATACAAAAACCAAAACTTAAGGCATCACCGTGGGCAGCATTTACTGCTATGCAGGGTCATCATTTCTGCTATCACTGACCTAAGTGCTGTGCAGATTTCCAGATATGCTTTCCAGCTATTGACAGCTGCATGGAGAGTGCACCAGGAAGAGAGTGGATGAATGAGGCACTTGCTCTGGGTTATTTTTAGTGATACTGTATGGTCCGTGGCAGTGCAAGTAAGCTGAACCAAGGAGCAGATGGTAGTCCCAGGCCTAAATGAGTACTCAGGGGGGACACAATTTAGAAGAGACAGTCCTAAATTTTCATCTGTCACAGGTCAAGGAGCAAGGTAATCAGTGGGTGATATACTGAAAGGTTCCTGTGTGCCAGAGGCTTGGATGTTTCTTTTCATTGCTTGGCTGTGTTGCTGGTAACATACAGCAATCAGTATGTTGAAGCTGTTTTATTAAAACCTATGAGTTTTTCTGGGTAAAGGGCTATTTTGCCCAATTCTTTAAAAATGGAGGTCTATCCTCCACATCCTGAGTTTTTCTGTACTTTATGTGCATCAGCATATCAAAAGTAGCTGTTTCGCAGCTCAAAATTGAGGCAGGCTATAAACTTTGCTTGGAAATCATCACCTCTGACTGTCTCATGCATGCACAAAACTGTCCAGGCATTCTCCTGTGTGTGTGACAGACCCCCACCAAAAACACAGCTCCAAGCCTGACGGTGAAAGCCAAACAGTGGGGAGGGGCAGATCACACTGGGAACCAACCTTTGCAAGCACCACCTTGCAGTGTGAGACCAGCTCTGCTGCAGCTTCCCAGCTGGAAATGATCCAGCAGCAAACACCTTTTGAGGTCCTAACAAGAGAGGGAGGGAGAGCTCCCTGCCAGCTGCACAGAGGGACCAGGGGGCAGAGCTTTGTCCCTGCATCTTTGAACTCCCACGGGAGCACTGCCAGCAGCTGCTGGGAAGGGGCTGAACAGGCCATGCCTGGCTTCTGCATGCTGGGCAACAGGAATTATGCCCTCCACACAGAGGAGGAGAGTAAGGCCAGAGGCCCTGAATATAAGCCTGGAATGTATTTAATTGAGGGCAAGCAAGCTCAGCGGGGAATGATAAGTGTGTGCCTGCCCATCCTCAGCAGGAGAGTGACATTTTGGAGGCAAATGAGGGGGGGACAAAGGAAGTAGGATAGGGAATAATTACCACCAAGGACCACTCAGAACAGAATAGTGCTATTGGGTTACATATAAGCAGCATGCCCAGCATATCCCTCATCCAACAAAAGCAGCATTACCAGCCCCTCTTGTCATCACCTGCTTAAGTCAACTGCTGAACGGATACTATTAAAGCTTTAATCCATTACACATTTATGTTATGCCTGAGAAATTTATACCACAAGAAGCACTGAGCCCAGCAAGGGTCAAACCTGCGAGTTTTACACACTCCACTGATTATATTCACATACTCAGAAGAAACCATTTAGCTGAAGAAATTAATATGAAGTGGGCAGCAGCCAATCCCCAGCACAACTTGGCCAGGGTGGCTCTCAGAGCCTGGGAAAAAGACTCCATTGGTGGCTGTGATTTTTCTAGTGAGGGATCTCTGTCCTTATCCAGAAGTGGCACCATCTTGTCTTCTCTGTGTCTCCTTTTGCTCTGTTTCAGGGGTCAGCCCGTCTGCTGAACAGAACTGAAAGTATGTTGACTTTGTGAGATCTTCCATGTAAAAACCCAGTGATGATTCCAGGGGTTGCTTAATGGACCAGTCAAGGGCCAGTGATTTATCCCATTTTGCTAGATTGAAAGGAAAGGCATTTACAAGCTGTCTGCACACCAGGACAGCGTGAACAACAAATATTCAGAGTCCTTCTACTCAAAACATAAGCCTGACCTGAGGCAACACGTGGGGACGATATGGTGTGCAGGATATCAGATCTGGAGTGTGTGCTCTCCCATTTCTCACTCAGAACCAATATCAGGCTTGCAGAATTCCTGCCAGGACTTGCATGCACACACCAGCTGCCTGCAGCCCCTGCTGGGCCATCTGGGGCCTCAGAGCCCTGCCCTACGTGCTGGCATCCAAAAGCAGCTCTGGGTGAGCATCCACAGGGGCTTCTCTATGCATTAAGCTGTGCAAAGATGTTTTTATGGACATCTCCCACCCCAGGGCATGCAAGGACAGGGGCCAGTGCAAAGAGTGGCACTGTACCCAAGGTTTTCTCCTGTGGACCCTCACTGGTACAGTGTGAGATCTAGAGAGCTGATTTCACCTCTTGCTCCCTGAGTGCTGCTCCTCCCTCTCAAGAATTTGCAGCTCTGCCAACTCTCCCCATGCACAGCCCAGTTTTCCAGACATGGCCCATCAACCTCACCTCTGATCTGCCTCACAGCTGTGCCTGGCATGCAGGCTCCAGCAGCAGAACCACAGCGAGGTGGAGCAGGAGGAGGATGAGGATTGCCAGCTTGCAGGATTCTACCCTGAAAGAGAAGTGCCACATGTCCTTGGTGGCTGTCAGTGCTGCAGCCTGAACGAATGAACTTCGTGAATTAGGGCATGAGCAGGATAGGACAAGGCAGGCTGCAAGTTCCTCAGACATCACAGAGCAGGCAGCTGTCTAACATATGAGGTTTTCAGTGTTAAGGCAGGTAGCTCGTAAGATTTAAGGTTAGGAATGTGTTTCCAGTAAAGAAGAAACTTTTTCACGGCGTGTTTGTCCCTCAGCTGAATCTGCTGGCAAGTCCCCAGGTGGAGATGTTTGAAGCAAACCCACTGCTCAAGCAGGCTGAGGGCATGAACTGGCTCCCTAAAGGTCACTCCAGTCATGAGACATCAATAATTTTCAGTCACTGCAAATACAGCCTGGATGCAGAGTGGTGATCTACAGCTGAATGCCAACCAATGTGGATTAGACAGACACTATCCACCTGGGCCTTTTGCCCTGCAAAGTTCAAAGCATTATCTCTCATATTTTGTCATGGATCAGTTTAAAATGTTGTTTTCCAGTGCATCTGGTCTAAATCGCTAAAGAAATGGACCACTTAATACGTAAGATCCAGTGCAATCCCAACCTGCAGTGCACTGACTTACAGTTCTTGACTGCAGGGTTTCCTCAACTAAATTTCCCTGGCAAAAGTAAATGTTGCAAGTAATTTTTTTGAAGTTTTTATTTGTGAACATTATTTTGTGGCTCCAATCACTTTCTGCAAGATACCAAACTAATTCCAGTTTGGCTGAGTGCTCCCTTTTAAATGCAACATCTGCTTTGTGCATCAGTTGAAAAACAGTTATCTGTGTGCATGGTAAAATCCACCTCTCTGCTGTGGCCTGAGTACCATGTAAATTCTGTTTTATAGAGGATGAGCACCATCCCGCCCCCAAAGCAGATTTTATTTACAGCCACGTGCCTGACACGCAGGAATATTTGTCTCCAGGGATGGATCATCTCAGTTTCCCACTGCAGATCTCAGCCCACTGGCACCGAGTCCCACAGCCCGTGTAAACACGTGCATCCTTTCCAGCATCTGAGTAGCTCCAATAAAGTCCACTGGGCTTAAGGGCTCTCACACACTTTTAAGTACATTGTTGGATCAGGGCCTGAAGTTACTCATGTCTTTTATTTATAAATGTTACCCTGCTCTGTAAAAGTGACATGTTTCTGTTAACAGGCTGTGATAGCAGATACGCTCAGCTCCTAAGTAAACATGCCTAGAAGAGCTCCACCAGTGAACCCAGCAATGGAGTGGGGGAAGTGTGGAGTTAGCAGAGTTTGAAGGAAGCTTTGGGCCTTGCTGACCCTGGGCAGCACTGCAAGATGCAATGTGAGGCTTGGTTTCAGTGCTGTTACTCTTAAGCAGGGTTAAGCACAAGCTTAACTTTCCCTGCTAGGTCGCAGTGCTGCTCTAGTCCTTTAACACTGTTTACACAGAGATATCTGGCTCTAGTCTTGGAGCCTGAGAAGTTCAGCTCATTTCTGCTCAGTTCCACTCTGAGCTGGAAACTGTCATTATGCAGAGGTGATCAGACCTGCCACATTCTGTCCTCTCCATCACAGGGAGCACTGGATCACAGGATAATCCAACTTGAAAGAGGCTTAAGGAAGACTCTGGTCTAAACTGCTGAGCAAAGCAGGGACAGACATGATGCCAGATGAGGTTCTTCAGGGTCTAGACAGCTGGGTTGAGAAAGCCTCCAGTGATGGAGAATTGTGCAACTTCCCTGAGCAACCTGTTCCCATGCCTGACTGTCCTCAGATAAAATGACTGTTTTCCCTTATAGCCAGTCTGGACTACTCTTATTTTGATTTATGGCCACCGGTCCTTGTCCTCATGCCTCACACAACTGTGCAGATCTTAGCTCCATCTTATTCATGACCTTCTTGTAGATACCAGCAGGATGAAATCTGGTCTCTTTTCTGGCTGAACACTCCCTCTGTCTTCTTCACAGGGCATGTGCTCCAGTTCCCTCACCACACTGAGAGTCTTCCAACTCATTCCATGTCATTTTCTGTACCAGCAGCTCAAAACTCTACATGTGTGGCCTAATGACTGCTGTAGAAAAGGGGATCATCACTTCCCTCAATCAGCTAACCATGCTTTTGTTAATTCATCCTGAGATTCTGTTGGCTGCCTTTGCTTCCAGGACATTCAGCTGCTGCCCACCAAAACCCCACCAGGAGGGCGCTCCCTGGCCAGACACTGACCAGCCCGTGGTGCTGCTGCCCAGGGTTTTTCCTACCCAGGTACACAAATGTTTGGGTTTGGATTTCAGTGGATTTGAATGGCACCAGGTTCCTGCTCTCTCCTTCCTCCAGTCTGTTTAGCTGTCTCTGGATGACAGTCCTGACTTAGAGCTTGTGGGCAAGTCCTGCCAGCTGGCTGCAATCTCTGGATGTGATGGTAAAACAGTCCTTCACCTCCCTCAGATTATTGATAAATATGGCAGGTGGTTGAAAGCACATGAGCTTTAAGGTCCCTTCCATCCCAAACCATTCCATGGCTCTAAACAGGACAGGTCCCAGGACAGACCCTGGTAGGATTCCACTGGGTCCAAGATTTGATCACGACTTCCTGAGCCAATCACCCAAACATTTTTTACCTGACTGTCCCCCTGTCCAGACCCTGACATCATAGCAGGATGTGAAGTTCCCTGGATATGTTTTCATGGCACATGAACCACTCCAGCTGTCCTCGTGCCCACTTTTACTTCCTGACAATAACCACGGAGTAAAAGGTGATATTCACGTGAAGGCTGGGCTCACAGTCCATCTTCCATGGAGTCAAAGTAATTTGGGTAAGCTGGCAACAGGCTTGTAAGATCATCAGTTAAGTTTTAATAAGTCAGGTCATGAAAAGCCTGGCAGAGGGGACCTTGGTCTGATAGGAACATTTTACAAAGCTTGTTGGCTAGGAATGGAAAATCAAATAAAATTCAGACAAGAAATAAAGTATAGTTTTACAAATGAAGCAATTAGGCCTGGAAACAGCTGAATGGTGACTGATGAATTCTCAGCCATTTGAAACACCTAAACCAAGGTATTTCTGTGTTCATAAATACTTACTGTGACCCAGACAAGTTACAAGCAATACGCCAGAATTTTTACACTCAGTCCTGAGCTAGATGCTCATAATGGTACCTTCTAACCTTAAAATGATGTAGTGGTACTTACACTAACAATTAACACTGTAGGAAATCCTGCTCAGTTTCCAATAAGTTGTGTTTATTTTCAAAACAAATGAAAGAATAACATTTTCATAGACCTCATGAGATTCCATCAACCTGTAATTTATTTCCCCTCCTTTCCCTCTTTCCTTCTTTTCCATTGTTCACAGCTACCTACCATTAGAGATAAGAGTATTTATTTTCCATGTTTCATTTTAAAAAGCTGCAGATATTGCTGCATTTATAAAGCCACATTAAAAACACTACGACAACATGGAAATGCTTCTTCTCTTTACAGGATTCATAAATTCTACACTCTCGAGCAGAGTTATCACTGGCATCTGTACAGGTCACACAAACAGGTAAGAGAATCCTTTTGCCTAAATGGATCATTCAATTAGAAAGGAACCCCCAAGAATTCACTTAAACAGATTGCTCAGGCTCATCCCTCCCATCTTAAAATCCCTGCAGTTCTGACACTGAGAGTTGGCTGAATAATTCTGCTTAAAACATGACATGCTAACATAATATAGACTCAAGTAATATCTACCTTTTAACTTACTGCCACAGGGAAATTTTGTTTCTTATTCAGGGTCAAATTTTCATAAGAAATGAATGTTCATTTTCTACATCTTAAAAAACCCCCCAAAAATATATACATATATATTATATATATGTGTGTGTGTGTATATATATATAATTCTCTTGGCATTCTGTACCAGAGGCTATCATTGAAATTTGCCTATAAACAAATTTTTGGAAGCATTTTCCTCCCGGAGAACAACCAGTAGTTTAGACAGTCTGCTGCAGAGATCTATGCAACAAAGACTCTTGAAAGAAAAAATTAAATCACTACCTTTCAAGCACTTGTCCAAAACAATGTAAACACCAGAGCTAAGGACACCCAGAATGACAACAAAACAGGTATCAGGCAAAAGAAAGAACCACCTGCCAGCTCTGCTACTTTTGCATTTGTCCTTCCAAGCTCCAAACAGCTCAAAGCCTGTTTTATTCAAATGATGGCAAAAAAGGGAACAGCCAGCCAGAAACCAAACGTCTCATCCACTCTTGAGGCCTTTCCCTTGCCTTCCTCTAAGAATCTGTGGAGTACTGAGGTGAAACAGCAGAAAACTGAATTTGAGGGAGCTGAGAGACACAGTTCCAAACTCTTTAGTGAGCACTGCAGTCTCTTGAGCTGGGATTCTATAAAGCACTACTCCTCCTCAGTGTCAGCAACGTGTCTGCCCCTCGGCCATCTGACACTTTCCATCTCTCCAGAGCATGGCCACACACACACACAGGACACTCCTGCCCACGGCTACTCACCCAGGGGAAGCTTTTCCAGCAGATAGAGGTAACACTTGAAGAAGTCGTTTTGGATGGCCTTGTGCAAGACAAAGGACATGCTGTGCCGACAGAGCTCCTCGTCTGTCTTGTGCCAGCGCGACTTAAAGGCCAAATGCGCTGCTTTATAGGCCATGATGAAGGGGTTTTTGTGTGAGAGTGGACAGCTGCTGTGGCTGGTGGTCTCTGGAGGACCTGTCCTTCCGAGGAGGCAGAGGCAGTGTCATTTAAATTGTGGCAATGTGCTGTCATTCTATATCGGGGTGTGTGGCAGGGGGCGGAGGCGGGCGAGAGCGGAGTGAGAAATGCTGGCTCTTGGCACCAGTTCGCAGTTATCCCTGGAGTGTTGCCCTCTGGAACAAGCAGGTGTTGGAAAGTGGGGAAAAAAATTTAAAAAAAAAATAAAAAATCCACCAGGAAATTGCTTAGCCAGGGTAAAAGTGTATCTACTCCACAAAGGAGTGGCTTTAATTCAATTGTACTTTTCCTAATCTATTCAGCTTTCACTTCAAAGGAACTCAGATATTATCCAGAATTTTCCTTATATCTTGCAGGGTGATTTTGTTTCTGTGTCTCTCCCTCACTATTAGTCCTTCAGTGCAGGGCACCCAAGAGGAAGGCCAGAAGACAGAACATGGATCTGCCTCTACAGAAACTGTGAGTCCTAATAAACTGTGCTTGTAGCAAGCTTCCCCTTTTCAAGCTGTTTGTTCCAGCAGTCTGCAGTATCAGTACCCTGTACTGCAGAAACAGTCAGGAAATCTGGATGTTCCCAACACCAATGGGCTGCCCTACATCCCCAGCAGTACTGCAACCTCCTGGCAAATGTCTGACCAAGTTTTTAAGAACAACATAAAGATGACCCAGCCTTCACCAAGGGAAAGAAATCTTATTCAGAAAAATAAACCTCCTTTTCTTTCAAGTGGGATCAGTTCCCTGGTCCAGCTGACAGCTGACGTGGGAATTTGTCACGTGCCACAGTCTGGGGGCTGGAGCAGCCACCTGGGATGGCAGTGGCCATATCCATAATGCAGATGTCCCTGCTTCATCCTGTCAGGGAGGTGTGCTCCAGGGGGTGCCACAACAGCCAAAGGTAATCCTGGTTTCGCTCAGCAAAATGAGATTTCCTCTTATAAGACATCAGAAACCCCATAAGAATTGTTGGGCACAGTGACATCCACACTTATCTTTCCATGGTTCAGTTCTCACTCAGTACAAATGTGTCAGAAATAAGAATTCTGAGAAAAACAGGGTTAATTTTTTGGGGTGAATGTTGGTTATAACTCTTTTAGATAAATTAGTGGTGGGTTTGACTCACAATAGTCCTGCCCTACACAAAAAGAGTGAAGATCTCCGGAAGGCTGCATAAACACCACTTCTATGATTTTACCTGCATGTGATTAAATCCTTGTTGCAGCTCTGCAATCTCTGAGCGGCTGTGAACACACCCTTGGTCCTCATTTCCTAATGCAGCTGAGGGAATGAATCTCAAGAGCACTGAGCCTTTTAAAGCACTTTCAAAAGCACTTCCTAGTGCTGTCAAAGCTTAGAGCAAACAGATTTGTGTCCAGAACTGTGTGGTAAAGATTGCATACATAACAGGGTTGGGTTTATTGTGTTTGGGTTTTTTCCCACAAAGTGGATGCTATATTTTCTATTTGTCAACAGCAGCATATTAATATTTTCTCCTAAGAACAACTCACAAGTGGTTCACACCATCTCCTACACCCATATTCTGAACAGGAGTAGTTTCAGTCTACCCAGAAGCTGTGAACAATTCAAGCACTATTACACATCCCACATCTGCACGAACAAGAAGTGTGGGGTTTGAGTGTGGGCACGATGATCACCCATGTGGTACAACTGCTGAAATGTCAGCAAACCCACATCTCAGCCTTCCTTTCCTTTCCCAAATGGCCATTTGACTATTTCTGAAGTTGAAGCCAGCTACCCAGCCTTTTTCTTGGTGCTGGGGACCTCTGGATAAACTGGAGTAAACTAAACTAAAGTAACAGCCTACACATCCATAATGCACAACAGTCATTGCCTTGAACAGCTTTTGGTCTAAAATAAGAATGTGCTTGGATTTATGTGGGTAAGCAAATAGTTCCTCTGTGTGACTTCCTCTTGCTTCCCATGAGATCAGGCAGTTCTGTGATGAGGGGCTTAGCAGAAATTAAAATGAGGGATCAGCTACAGCAGCTTCTTGTTAAAACACCTGCAGGTCATCTCTGCCTAAGCAGCCCGTTTAAAATAAGGTATCAGATGGTTTAGGATGAGTTGCTGCAAGATCCAAGGTGCATCTGCTTGTTGGAGTGTCAGGATATTTAAAGAGGAGTTGGACTTGCTTTTATTTTAGTAGGTAACCACCTGTCTCTGCAGATTTGAGCTGTACATTCTACTTCTGAAACACATCAGCTGCACAGAAGAGGAAAATAAAAACACGTGCACTAGCTCCACGTATCATATAGATCACAAAGGGTCAACTTTGCCTTTAAATTACTGTGTTCTGCTTACAAAACACCTGGTATGCAATCTCATTTCCACCCAGACAAGCCATCAGGACTGCTGTAAGATTTCTCTTTATGTTAGAAAGGCCTCTATAGTCACTCTTCTCCCTCACACTCATGCTTGGCACGTGCTGGCAGGAATAGATGCAGTTAAAGCAAGTAGTTTTTTGTTTTATCTTTGACAACAGGTTTTTAAGAGTTCCTGAGAATCACGGGATGATGTAGACAGAAGAGACACAGGCAGAGAGCACACGTGCAGTTCTGAGGGCAGTGAGGAACAGCTGCAGGTTGGATGGCAGCTGGTAACCTTTACAACTGACTGCTGCCTGGATTGTTCTGGCTGCAGCTTTGGTGGCTCATTCAGAGCAGCAGTGAACGCCCCTGTCTGGGCTGTCAGGCTGGAAAACAGCAACATGGCAGTGGATGCACAAATTGTCTGACTTGCTGAGGTCACAATCCTAAACACCACTCATGGGTCCTATTAGACTTAGCAGTTTTCAAAATTATTACTGTGAAAATAATTTCGTTTTGAGTTGACTGTGGAATTGACCAAAAAAAAGTCCTTTGGGCTGATGAGAAACTGAAATACTGCCCTTTTCTCACAAACACAAAAAAATTTCTTTGTCAGGCCAAACAAAATGTTTTGGTTTGTTCGCAGGGCTATTTCCCTTCTAATTTTTTATGTGTTTATTTGTAATCAGATTCAGGTAGATTTGGTTTCAGCCTATCAATTACATGTGCAAACAAGAATAATGTCACCAGCAGACTGGTCAGTCTTGCAAAACCACTCTGTGGCAAGGAAATGCAGAGTAAAGCAAGTCCTTGGGCAGGAACCCAATCTTGGGAGGACAGAACTTCTGATGTCTCAGGAGAAACCCTTGCTTTGTAGCCCATTTCCAAAGCAGAGTTCACTGCTTGTAGGTCAGGATGACTCAGAGCCTTCAGGGCATATCCTGCACAATTCCCATGTGCTTTCATGGGTGCAGTCACAGCAGCAATCTGTTATCATTTATACAACTGGAATTTAGCAATCTGGAATTCCATCTCAAGCAACAAAACACGGCATCTGAGCCCTATGGGTAAATACATTAAAATTAATGTAACTGAAATTGGCCAGAGCTCTATCCCCGTGGAGGGAATACACATTTCTTTCCCTCTAATCCTTCCAGCTCTGGTGCAAACACTAAATTACATTATAAAGGGAGTGAGTGAAGCCACTCTTGAGTAGGAGAGGAGCCTGGAGATCGTGTCCCAAGCACAGCGACAGTACCAGCAGGACCCTGATTTAGAGATCCACAAACAGTATGCTAACACAAGTAGCAATATTTGGGGAGGACTCCTGAATGCTTTGGCTGGGAGGATTTTATTTGGTTCTTGTTAGGGACGCTCAGTAGTGCTGAGGATGAAGGGAAGGAAGGGCAGGGTTCCTGATGAAACTGCAGCAGGGGCTGCTCTGTTGTTCTTGATAAGAAGCATGACAGCTGTGCCCACAACATCTGGTTTTCATTGAACCCTAGTGAGAGTTCCTTGCTGAGTCTCTTCCACCCCAGATGTGGTGGTTTAATTGATGGAGCCTGAGAAGGTTTAAAGTCCAGTGTGGAATGCTGCCTTTCACTGTGATATGTGACTCCAGATATAGTAAGGGCTGGGCTGCTCAGAGCCATCTTTTCAAAGCATTTCTTTTCAATATTGAATTTTCAGTCTATTGCCCTCTGTTGGCTCAAAAGCAGGGTAAAGCTCCTTTTGGAGGTGAAAGCTGACAAAAAATCTCCTCCTGGCTAAATGAGGAGGCTTGTGGGGTTTGGAAAATGCAGGATCAGTTCTGCTATAGCCTTCTGTGTGTGAGTGTGCACAGTTCCTGTGCCCCCTTAGCTCTGTTTAAGAATGCAGGCACAGCTCTAACCAAGGAAAAAGAAGCTCTGGAAACTGCCTGGCTTGGCCATTGAGGACTTCACATAAGAAAAAAGTTTTAAGGAGTGACCAGAGGGGACAGTGGCTTGGTGAGCAGGGATAAAGAGGATGTTGCACACTCATGAAACAGCACAAAAAGCAATCCAGAAACCCCTCAGGAAAAACTGGGCAAGTGGGAGATAAGTTAGCCTTAATGTCTTTCAGCTCTGGCATGCAACTGCCAGAAATGCTTTGGTGAAAAGTCTCTCAAGGATTTATTTTCAATTCCAAAGCAAAAGAAAGATGGCAACCCAAACCATCAAAGCCCCTTCTGCACACAACACTGCCAGGAAAAACAAAGCTTTCCACTTCCTCTCAGCTGGATCCTTCCTACCTAAGGCATGAGACTGACCCATCTGCTCAGACCACAGAGCTACTGCCCAGTTATGCAGTGTCTGACAGCCACTGGTGGCAGATTTAGGGAACAGCCTAAATCCATGAGGTGGGAAATGTGCTTTGCATGGTTCTTAGCACTTACAGACACAGAGCCAGACCAGGTATTTTCCTGAGCTCTGAGAAGGCCTAGAAATGAAGCCGCCCCAGTTGTGGGGAAACCAGGGCACACGCTGGGTGTGATGGGACACGAAAGTGGTGATGGCAGGAGGGGACAGCCTGTGTGGAGTGTGAACATCCTGACAAAACAGAAACTCCACCATGAGGAGGAAGAGAGTGCAATGAGTAACAACAGAAGTGTAGAAAGAAGTGCTGTGTGCAGAACACGAACGAGAGAGATCATTTAACCTTCTCAATCTGCATCTCTTTTTGCAGAGGCAGAGATGTAAAGAACCAGACTCTCAGATCTGGAGCTCTGCGGATCCTTCCCTGCTGTTGGCAAAAATCAGCCTGGCATTTCCCTGATCTGATACAGCAGCACATTTCACAGCAGTGGTGGTGAACAAAGCTTCAGTTAGAACAGTTAGAACTAAACTGGAAAATCTATTGTTCTGTGAGCCACAGAGCAATGTGAGAGTTTCTTTTAGATGTGTGTCTTTCTGCTTCTATCTGAAACAAGCCCCATAGCTCCTCTCACTTGCCATCTGTTGGGCAAGATCCACCCTGGACAAGAAAAAACTGCCTGTGCTGCAGCCAGGCTGGAGCTGCTGTGGGCCAGCTTGGCCAGCAGTTCCTCTGTGCTGTCTGTCTGTCTGTCTGGTAGTGTGCACGGAGGGACTGACCCCTCACTGCTGCCAAAAAACTGAACTCTGCTTAACTCTCCCTCAGCACAGTCCCTACCACAGGTCTCTCTCTCATCTACCTGGCAGCCAGAGCACACAAACCTCTAGAAACTTAATTAACTTGCAGACTTCGTGCACATCTTTCAGTGGTGATTGCACTTGGCCAACACGTCACGAGGTTATTAAGAGGGAGGGAGGAGAAACCTGATGAATGCGTGGATAGGTAAGGCAAGATAAAACTAATTTCCTCAGGAAGTCAAAGCAAAAAAAAGCTGAAAGGAGAAAAGAAAAGCTGACTGGAGAGAAAAAAATATGACAAGTGACCTTGAAAGACCTCTGGCACCTTCAGCTCCTGAGAAGGAACAGTCTGGCAGAAGCCTGTGAGTGTGTGTGTGTGCACACCAGGGAGATGGAGGGGGGGGGG
>VZTR01019368.1:215030-267958 GCA_013400775.1 Chaetops frenatus | reverse complement strand
GGTTGGGGGAATATAGGGGAGCTGAGGGTGTGGTGGGGGGTTGGGGGACAAGAAGGGGCTGTGGGGTGGTGGAGTGTGGGGCTGAGGTGTCCCTGGTTGCAGTGAGGACTGGCTTGGGGATGGATAGGAGATTATGGGAGGAGGGTGACAATGGAGAGTGTTTTGAGAGGGGAGATGATGAAGGGGGTGGAGGTTTTGGGAGGGAAGAGTGGCTGTTTTGGGAGCTGACTGGAGGTTGTGGTGTGGTGGGTGAGCCGGTTGAGGGGTTTGGGAATGGGTGATAGATTTGTTTAGGCAGGCCCTCCTCAGCCTGCCCCAGTCTGTTGGGCAGAAGACTTGGATGAGGACAAGGGAAGGTTAGGGATGAGTGAAGGTTACAAGGGCAGAGAGATGGGGTGGGTGCTGCTGGGAAGAAGGTGGTGGCTTGGAGGGTTGCTCTGGTCTGGGGATGGCTGTGGTGGCGTTTTATGGTGTGTTTGGGATGGGGCACTGAAGTGACAGCAAGTTGAGAGGAGAATAGATGCTGTTAGAGGTGAGTGGGGAGGGTCATTGAGCATTAGGTGTTGGGATGGGGCAGGTGGCTGCTTTGGGGATCAGGGATGGGATAAGAGACAGTAATGCCAGGTTCAGGGAACAGCTGGGAGACATGGACTGAGTCAGAGGGGATGTTAAGAGTATGGCATGGCAGATTGGGCAGGACAGGTGATGTGAATAGAGGAGGTAACTGTGGTGTATAAAGTGTATGGTCTGGGTTTGATGTTACAGATGTGACGAATGAATGGTGCCTTTTATCTGCCTGTTTGGCACTGAGACCAGGCAGCCTAAAGAATAGGGCCTGAGTTGGCAACTGTTGGATCTCTGTCAGTTATTACAGAGCAAAAGTTAATTAATGCCAAAAGCTGCCAGGTCATCTAGGCCTCTGTTCAGATGTGATGTGTGGACAGTGTCACTTTCTCCGATGATGCAGGTGATTTTATCCATCACATCTTGAATCCTAAGGAGTTCCCGGTCTTCTCTTGTTTTTTACTTCCTTTCCAGTTACTAGTGTTCGCAGAATTTCCTGTTTAGACTGTCTAGGTTTTGCATTTTCTGCCCTTACATGCCACATAGGAAGACTCATAGTTGGAAACAGTGCAGGGAAAAAAAAACCCTCTGGATAATCTTTGAACGTTAGTTCTGTCATAGCAATGCCATGATGGGTAAAAATCAAGTGGCCATCCTCAATTAAATCAACAGTTGTAACTTTAGAGCAGTGCCTGTTTTTAGCCTTGCATGTTCAGTTTGTGCCATCTTATGTGATTTTGGAGGAATCTCTGTTTTGTAGTCATCCCTGTAACAAGTGTAGTTGTCTCTTTTCTGGGAGCACAAACCCAAAAGTACCTGCTGTGCTGTTTAATGTGAGCAGGCTGGTGTGCAAGCCTGGTACTCCTCTCTGTTTGCCTTTGTCATCCTCCACAGGCACTCCCCCTCCCAACAATTCTGACTTGCTGGGGTTTGTTTTTGGATTTTCAGCCTTACCCATGTGCCCCATTTGTCCCACTTTTCATTAGGATAGTTTGCTTTTGCTTTTTCCCTTCTAAAGGCATTAGTTAATAAAGGATAGTAACACTCCAGCTTTGGTTATGTGAGTTCAGCTTGCCCAGCTTTTGTCTGTAGAAAAGGCCTTCCTCTTTTAGACCTTGAGCTGAACTGGGTTCTTGTTGACAAAGCAAGCAGTGAAGTGAAAGGACAGGCTGATGTGCATGAGAGCTCCCCAGTGCACTGCTGCTTCTACTTGTTATAATGTTTGCAGTTTTAAATGTTTTATGAAGTGATTCTCAAGACTCAAGATGCGTAGAAAATCAGCAAAGATGTTTGTAGATTTGGGTGAGAGAGTTTTTTTTTCCTGTAAATAAAGATTTACCTTGTGATGCTGACAATCTGAAGGCAGTGTTTTCCAAATGAAAAACAACTTCAGTGGCTGGGACATACATTTTAGTGTAGGTCCTCAAGGTAGGATTTTCAGAGAGGGAACTTGGCTGTGTATTGATTTGTGGCTTCATTAGCTCAGAAATAGCTCAGGCAGAGAGGATGTTTTTCAGTGTGAGAGGGCAGAAAATCTCTGCAGCTGTAAGTTCTTCAGTTTACCCATCTGTCCCTCTTTAAACAAAAATTAAATATGAGAAGTCCTAAAACTGTTTAAGCAGTTAAGCTAAGGCTCTCCTGGTTGCTAAGCTCATCAGTGGTTTACTGTTGCCAAAAGGAGGAGGTTTCACTCCTTCTTTTCCCTGATAACAAATAGGAAGTGTTGTTTCTTTTCTATTGAGCACTTCAGTTCTGTTACACATTGAAAAGTGTCCTCTCTCCAAAACAGGGAGAGTTTTCTGTTGGATTGCTGGAATTGACTGTGACAGGGATTGACAAGCCCTCATGTTGAACTCCAAGGTGACTGCCAGGAGCGGGGAAAACATGGGAAGGTCTAATCCTTTTGGCAATGATGAGCTGTTAGTTCAGCTTTATTCTTTTAAAACTTTACTAAACTCTTGTTCTCTACCCATCCTTTTCTTTATATCTGTAAATATTACTCAGCTGTCACTAACCAGAGTGACTGTCAGGAGCCTGCATGTTTGCAGTTGGCATCTCCTGATAGATCTTAATATGGGAGAAATATATGTGGAGGTGAGGAGTGAGAGCTGGATTCTTTTGAAAAAGATTTGCCATAAGCTGTCTGTTCTGCAAGACAGGACCTTGTGAGAACAGAGAACAGACTGTAATGGAACATCTGCTTCAAGGTACTGTTAAAGGGGAACAAACCCAAGTCACTTCAGAAGATCTCGACTCATAAAGGGAGTTTTGCTATAATCTCATAGAAAATGTTTACTCTCTAGCAGGGAGATAGTTTTTGTTTGCTCCATGTAGCTTTATGTCCTTGTGAAGTTGAACTGGGCTCTTCATTTTTCACAGCAGACCTTTCTGTGGTTTGTGGGGTTTTTCGGGCAGCTGAATCTCAAGACAAAGGTATTTTTTGCAGTTGTATTCTGCAGAAGGGAAAGTGGACACCAGAGTAGCTGGGTAGATGGAGACACATTTCAAACATTTTCTGCTGGGAGTGGTTATACCACAAGCTGCATCTGGATTTGCTGACATTTCCAGCTCTGTGAGGTTGAAGTCGTTTTCCCTGATTTAATTGAGCCAATGCCACAGCAACCTGCTATCTCCTGGATGCTGATATGACTACTGGTGAAGCCACTTGTAATTCTCTTTATGGACATGATCTGTCTAAAAAACCTGAACACCCAACAAAAAAGCCACTCCACATCCCAAAAGCCAAACCCATATTTTGGAGTTGATTTTAATTTGCAGTGTTTTAGCAGCCTGGTTTATGGCATGACTGTACATACTCGATTGGCAGTACCAAGTGGAAAAGGGACAAGTGTCACCTTTACCAGTAAATGAAAATGTGTCACTGTATTCTCTGGATGGGGTTCTGCCACTGCTTGAAAACAGAAATAAGGTATATCTACACCCATCTGAGCCTTTCCTCAGGACCCTTGGATCTGCATGGACACAGATTGTTGGCACAGAGGAGCAGAGAGCAGGACAGGCCCTTTTGGCATTGACATACCCCAGAGTGCTTCCCTGGAGAATACTTCTCCCAAGGATCTGTAGCTATAGAAAAGCAGGTAGACATGATTTCTATCATTTGATGACAGCTGTTGATTTTCGTAATCTCTCAAGCCTGGCAGCAGGCACAATGAGGTGAAGAACAGTAGCAAGGAAGTTTGTGCTTCAAGAGAGAATAGTTAAATTGAAACACAAATTATTTGTAATTCTGTCTCATAGAATTTTAACTACTAAGAGTTAGCCAAGACAAAAGATTCCATTTGTAAAGGACTGTGCTAAGTGAAGGCCTTTGACAAAGGTTTGTCAATACTGACAATGTAATGGGGACTCAACTGGGAAATTCACTTGCTTGGTGAAATGCATCTTTTTACTCATTGTAGTGATGTGGAAAAGCATAACTTTGATTTCTTTACTGATTTCTGTGACTAAGGCTTGACCAGTGGATATTTCTGTACTACAGGTAATAGTCAAGAATAGCACCAGCCTTTGGTAGAGCTGTGTGGGATGGAGTATGATGTGGAAGGAGAGCAGTGCTTGGGTTTAGGGTCTGAATAGAACAGGAGGCAGATAACAGGCTGATTTCTGCTCTGGTGTGTTTTCTGAGCTTTTCATTTAATCAAATTTTTTTTCACCTTTATGACAGGAAGGTAAAAGGAGGTAACATAGATGTGCATCCATCTGAGAAAGCCCTCATTGTCCATTATGAAGTGGAAGCAACGATTCTGGGAGAGATGGGAGACCCCATGCTGGGAGAACGCAAGGAGTGCCAGAAAATGTAAGGTCACAGCAAGATCTGACAGTTTATTTCAATCTTCATAGTCACAGATTCAATAACTCAAGAGTATCACCTACTTCTGGGAAATTGTAGCTTATAATCTTTATCCAGTTTAGTGTTGGGCTAGCAAAGGGTTTCAAAGCCAGGAAATAACATGTGCCTAGGAAGGTTAACATCTGAAACACACATTGTAAATTGCTTTTCAGCCACCTTCTTTCAGGTGTTTTGTAAAGAATAGTGATGACTCCTGTTCTGCACGATGGGTAGTTGAGGCAAAGAAAAGTGATTGCTTCCTGTGCAAATGGTAGTTCATGTTGGAGCAAGAAATACTATTGAACCTCCTGACAGCCTCATGCCCCAGCTGTTGGCTCTCCTGCTGTTTTGATCTGCCCCTGCCCAACCAGTGAATTCAGTACAGGATCTGCATTTTACTTTTGCCTGGTTAGTTTCTTTCAAGACCATCAAAATAGTCCCCACTGGAAAAGCCCAGAGAACTATCATAACTTCAGTTTTCAAGCTGCAAGGTTGGACCTGTTTTAGGGGGGTTTTATCCCTGTACTGATTTCTTTTTGAAAAGTTGAGCTGACGTGCCTACCGGTGTGAGTGCATGTAAAAAGAATAATTGGGGGGGGGTGGAGGGGGTGGGGGAAGAATCCTTAAATTGTCTCAAATTTTTGAAGATATCAGAAGTATTCTTCTGATATAAGATGAATCAGCATAACTTGCATCTGCAAGGTGGTGGAATTCCTTTTTGTTCCACCCTGTTGTTAATGCTCACAGAGATTTCTTATGCTCATTGCTTGTGGACCTGGCTGCAGATCTGCCAGAGCTGTGAGAGGCTCCAGGCACTGCAAAAGAACCTTCCTGTGCAGACAACACCCAGAACTGTTTCTCATTTTCTCGCTTGGGACTTTTTTTGTGCAGTACTCCTTTGTGGTCCTGTGCACAATTTATGGGGTATATTGCAAATCAGTTACTGTCTTTAGTATCTAAGGTAGTTGTAAGAGATCTGTTCATACAGCTGCATTTAATGTTGCTGCTTGTCAGCTCATGAACAGTTATGCTCCATCAAATCTGTTTGACAGTTGCTTGCCATTTGGAGTTCAGAGACACCACTTTGACATGAAAGGCACAGGCACTGGGTGTATCAGGATCATTTCTGCTTCAGGAAATTCCTGACTGTGTAAACATAATCAAAGGACTGAAGATAAAAAAAATTAAAAACTGAAAAGAGCCTTGTCTGTATTGCAGAATTCGGCTGAAGAGTCTTAATGCAAATACAGACATTGGTTCCCTGGCTCGAAAGGTCGTTGAAGAATGCAAGCTCATCCACCCCTCCAAGCTTGCAGAAGTAGAGCAGCTGCTGTATTACCTGCAGAACCGCAGAGATTCCTCAGCAGGAAAAGGTAAATAATACAGCAACAAAGTAGCTTGGGATGCTTCAGCCTTGGACAAATACTGAGGTGTTTCCAGCTGAGATCCCAGTGTGCCTGATGTACCAGTTCTCTGGGGATGCTGACAAGTAGGGGAGATGTATGGTTTAATCACCCTTGGAAAAAAGTATGAGCTTGTAGTGAGATTGGAGGAAATTACCTTTCTAACAACTGCAGGGATCTTATTATTTTGGTTGTATTTGGTATTCATGCTTCTTACTGGCTGCCTTGTGCTTTAGCAGGACTTGAGAGGTACAGATTCTGCTCTTCATATTGAATCTGCACTTATAGTTCCATCAAAAGTCTCTATGAGGGTCTTCCTAGAAAGATCTCTGCCATCATCTCTTGCAAGGGTAGATAGTGTGCCTAGGCTGAGTTTGGGCTGTGTGTGAAGCTGGAGAGTTTCAGAGCCTGACAGGCTTTGGTCCAGTGTAGCAGACAGCCTGAGGTATTTCTCTCATCTTGACATCCTAAGTTCATGGCCTGTTTGTGGTCCTATTTATGTCTTAAACTTTCTGCTCAGGGGACAGTTTAATATTTAACATTAGATTCTACGTTACCTTGTGGTTATCAAGGTTTCTTGCAACCATGAAATGGTAAGCTTTGTTCTCAAGCTGGATTCCTGGTGAGACAAGTTTAAAATGAGGATTCTATATGTGGTTTGATTCTAATAGCTTTGCATGTTTTACCCTCTAACTCTTTATTTCTGTGTCTTAGTGTGTTACAGGGCACAAGCAGAATCAAAGCTGCTGAGGTCTCTCACTGTGGGAGTGAGTGTTGTCACTCTGGGCTTGCTCTAAGGTTTATTACCCTCTGTCTCCCCAGTTTGTTGAGCTGTAACTGATCATTTTAGAGTGAGTTGTCAAAAGGGAGCTGAGGGTTTGCTTTCCTCCCTAGGGACTGTTGAGCTTCAGAAACTTGTATTAATCTGGCAGGTCAGCTGGACACAAAAGGACTTTGACCTTGATTTAACTAGAGTGTTTATTGTGAGAGCACTGGATATTTGGTTTGTGTGTAATTTAACTGCACCTATGTCTTTTTCTTTACAGAAAAGAAAGAGAAAGCCAGCAAGCCAAAAGATCCACCCCCATTTGAAGGAACAGAGGTAAATATTGGTGTTAAAAGACACATGCAAACCCCATTTACTACTTCAGTAAGCAGTTATAAAAGGGAAGAGGGGAGAGGAAATTCTGAATTAGTGTGTTTTTTTGTTTCTTGTTTTTTAAACAAAGAACTTACCTTGGAAATACTGCACAATGGAAAAAAATTATCTCCATAAAGGGTAAAATATTTGACTTGCATGCTTGCCCCTCCAAGTATAGCACACAGCAGGGCAGGCAGTGAGGTCTGGAACATCAGACAGGACACAGTCATGTCTGAGCATCCTTTGTTTTTAGGAATTTTTATCTCCTCAGATTTCCTGGTGTTCATTGGCAGTGATTCTGCATGGGCTGAGGTTTTTTAACTGGTATTTTATTTTTGCCCAAGACCTGTACTCAGAAGTTGAGTGCCCGTTTGTCTCATGACAAACCTTGTGATTGTTGGTGTTGAATAGCCATTTCTCATTCTCTGAGAAACCCTTGCTTCTGACTGCTTTCAGATTGATGAAGTTGCCAATATCAATGACATGGATGAGTACATTGAATTACTGTATGAGGACATTCCTGACAAGGTGCGTGGCTCTGCCCTCATCCTGCAGCTGGCCAGGAATCCTGATAATTTGGAAGAGCTGCTTATAAATGGTAATTTTAAAGCCCAATGGTAATTTCTCTTGATGTGCTGTTAACTTGTGTCCAGGGAAAAGTAGTTCACCTTTAATTTGGGGTTTTCCTTAGTTTGCTAGGCTCTATTTCTCTGTATACAATAAGGTGGCCATCAAAGCCCAGTTGGGTCTCGCTACAAAAGGATGCTGCTCAGACTGGTCTTAGGTGGGCTTATACTGAAATCTTCCTGGCCTCTACAGGCTTCAGCTTTTTTTTTCCTAGTTATTTTGATGCTGAATTAGCTTCAGCTGGCATTACTGCTGGAGATGAGAATCTGTTGTATTCTGTAGATCAGGAAACTTGCCTTGAAAAGGGGATTTGCAAGCTGACATAAGTTAATTTTGTAAATTTCTTTCCTTGCCCCTTTTGTCTCTTTTGCTGAGCCCTTATACCCTCACATTCCTTGGGTAAATGATGACTTCAGTACATGCCCATCTTGCAGTGTCACCAAGGAAGATGGAATGGGATGGGAATGTTGAGCCATGAAATAATGGCTTGTCCCTATGAGTTGTTGAAAATATTTTAGTGCTTCACGTTCCCAGTTGCTGCTTTTCTGATCAACTAACGTGTACATGAAGAGAGACTAGATAGGGGAAGGTGAATGGAAAAGTGAGATGAAATAAGACAGAAATATAAACTAAATTATTAAATAATATGAAGTTGATTCAGGGGGGAAAAATAAATAGAAAGATGGATGAGAAATTCTGTCAAGGTAGAATTTAAAGGGAATTTGAAAGTGAAAATTGTGGTGTTTTAGGCAGGGGACACAATGTAGTGTGGAACACAGAGCTGGCAGAGGCCACAAGATCTGAAGGTTAGTGGTAGTTTTAAGGTGACTTTGGTCTTTGGTTTCAGTTTCCTTCCATGTTGCTGGCTCTTAGGGTTTGTGACAGGGCGAGCACCCAGGGTGCTCTCTAGTAATGTCTCCAAACAGAACCTGTGAGCAGTGTTCCCCCTTACAGTGAGATACCTGTGAAAATCTTCCACTAGAAAACTAATAGGTGTAGAACAAGGTGTATTCGAGTTCTGAGGAGTACAAAATGCTGATGCTTCTCTGAATCTTGTTTCACTTCAGAAACTGCCCTGGGTGCATTGGCTAGAGTGTTGAGGGAAGACTGGAAACAAAGCATTGAACTGGCTACCAATATAATTTACATTTTCTTCTGCTTTTCGAGGTGAGTGGGAAGTCCCTGGATTTAGGAACATAAAGATTGTAGCTCTGCTTGGTAGCTTTTCATTTGTTTTCTGCACTGCACTACAAAACTTCACTGAAACAGGAAAAACAGATAGAAACACACTTGTGCCTCAATTTTATCACCTACAACAAAAAGAAGCCTCATGATCAGGCAGTTTGTAAGAGAGCTGGGAAGAAACTAGTAAAGATTCTGACTCATAGCTTTGTCAGAAATAAAAGGTGGCTGAGCTGCCACCTCTAATTTCCATCAGCACTCCTACAGGTAAGAAAGAATGTTCAAAACTGAAGTGAGCACTTGCTCTTATTTAGCTATGCCAGTGTTTCAGCATACCCTACCTAGGAATAATTCAAGCAGAATTGGCATTTACCTTGATTTTAGGTCTCTATTGTATTTCTGGTGAGGAGAGAGTGCTCTGGAGCACCTGCAGTATGGAAGGCAGGGCTAAGGAGAAAACCTTTTCCTTTATGCATGAAAATTATAATGTGTTTTTATTTTGATCTGGGACAACAAACTGTTCCTTGTCTTTCTACAAGTTGAGAAAATACTCATGTTTTCAGGGGTTGTTCTTGTTTTGAAATAATTTTCCAATAGGGAAGTGTTATAATGGGGCACATAGGAAATACCTTTTTTAAATGTTTGGTGTGGTGCAGTATCGGGTCATTGCAAAACCAGGACAATATCAAAAATAGATATGGAGTTGTTGGCATTTATTCCTCACAAGTGTTATTTCTTCAATGTAGTTTCTCTCAATTTCATGGAATAATCACACATTACAAAATTGGAGCTCTGTGTATGAATATCATAGATCATGAACTGAAGAGACATGAACTTTGGCAGGAAGAACTTGCTAAAAAGAAGAAAGCTGATATCCTTTTGATGTTTTGGTACAGCTTGATGGCTTCTGACTTGTCTTGATAAGTGTTGTTGGGTTATACAAGATAAGTATACAGCACCTTCCTTAAAAGTAGTAGACTTTACTAGAAAAAAGTGCAAAATATAATTGCATGAGAAAGACCAAGAGTGAAGAGTTTGGGATGTGGAAGAGGTTAAGCTGAAGCTACTAAAGCAACACAAGAAAAAAAATGTTGTATTTTATCAGCAGTATGTCTTAGAACACCTGTGCTGCTTTTTAGGGTGTAAAATATTCTGGCCTAGAAGGAGAGAAGAATCATGGCCAGGATTACAGGTGTAGCAAGCTGCTGCTGAGATAGAGTCTTGATACTGGGTATTCCATAGATCCCTTGTTTTCACTAGTGATTGAGGAACACTTTTGAAGACAATTGTCATCTAGCCTGTATCACTTTCCCTTGAACTCCTTAACTTCTGCAATTCACTTGATGAAGATCCTGAAAATCAAACCCTGAAAAAGGACTATGAGAAAACTTACAAGAAATACAAAGGCCTGGTTGTCAAGCAGGAACAGCTGCTTAGAGGTACCAAATCCAAATAGCAAATTATTTTGTTGTTGGTAAAGGTGGCTGAGGGATTCTGTTTGATTCTTGTTATAACCAGGGTATCTTAAGCATACTGAATGTGTGGATTAATATGGAAGAGTGCTGCCAATGAATAGAGGGAAGACAAATACTTAATCAGATTGTTTGGCACTATTAAAAAATTTAAAAGCTTTGCTTTGCTCATGATGTTGCTTTGGGAGGAGTTGGGTATTTGGGTTGTTTTTGACTTTGCCTAACTTAGCTTGTATCTGACTCCTTGAATAGATTTCATTCTAGCTCAGTTTTTGTACTAAAATACACTTAATGTTAGATTGAGATTATCTGAGTGGCAAACCTTTCCTGACAGGGGCTTTTTAATGGTTCCTGTTGGTGTTGAAATTAAAAAAATATACAAACCTCACAACATAAAAAACTTCTAGTGATCATAACAGAGCCACGATTAGAATTAATCTTCTTAATGCTTTTTAAAAGGGGGGAAAAAACATTGACAGGCCATTTCCTTCAAAATTGAAAAGGGACCATAATGCTTCTGAAAGTCTTGTCTTCAGCACTTAAAGTGCAAATAGAGACTTGTTCAGTTGTGTTGGTTTTGATCTGTTGGTGTGATTTGTATTGACCTTTGTTAGTTGCAATTTACCTGCTCCTAAACCTTGCTGAGGATACTCGCATTGAGCTGAAGATGAGAAACAAGAACATTGTCCACATGTTGGTCAAAGCACTGGACCGGGATAATTTTGAGCTGCTTATCCTCGTTGTAACATTCCTGAAGAAACTCAGCATTTTCATGGAGAACAAAAATGATATGGTGAGGCTTGTAGCACTCTACTGCAATGCTGGAAAAATGTTGGAGTTCTGAAAACTGTGTGGTTGGAGGGAAAACTTAGTGTTTTAACACTAAGTATCTCTAGCACTGATTATCCTATTTTGTTACAAGTAAAATGAATAAAAGAAAAGCACAACATCCATTCATAACCCTCTGCAAACATTTTTGAGGAACGAAAAGCACAACATCCATTCATAACCCTCTGCAAACATTTTTGAGGAACTGTCATCCCAAACAGAGAATATGATGCAAAATATGATCCACAGAATTCCAAATTTTGAATTCAGCACCCCAGAGTCATGTCATACCCTCACTTCTGGTGGTGCCCATGACTTGGCCCCCAGACTGTACTTCTTGATGAAGTTTTACACTTCTGAAATTGTAGCATAATTTTATTGTAACTTCAAGCTCTAGCCAAGTATCTCCTTTACTGATCTTTTAATAGATGCTTAACTTCACCTTTGTGCCTCTGTTACAATATATTAGATGAAAATGATACATTTTCCTTATCCAAGAGGTAATCTGAGATCAATGGTATACATAGATTGTGAGATGAAAAGATCTGTGTAAAAGCAGTAGTGGATTAATTGGACCTTTGCATGTTTGTGCAGTGAACACTGCAGACAAGAAGTATCTCCCTTATTTATATATGGGACTTGGTTAGGAAAATAAGAATTAGCTCTCCAGCCCACTGATTTGCTGGCACACTTTCCCCATTCCATCTGATTTAGTGGAAAGACAAATGAAACAAAGTTGTTGAATTGATTTTATTTCAGAGTGTTCCAACAGTTTTGAAAATGTTGGATGGCTCCAGATCAGCTGTCTGAGCATTCCTTACTGATAATAAAGATGATATTTTTTCTCCACAGTATTATTAAGGTGAGCTACCAATGAAGGAGAAGGTGTTCTGATATTTATATTGGGCAGTAATACAAAACTGTCAAAGGCAAACTGAACCAAGATTAGTTGTGCAGCACCTGATTCTAAGTAAAACTGAATAATCCATATGTATTTATAGCACATTCTTTCCTTGGCTATTCCAGGGCCATATTAAAATCAAAGCAGTGACGTAGGAGTTCTTGCTATCTGATTGTTTCTGATCAAAGCTGTTCAGTCAGTTGTTTGATTATTGCACTGTGCTGTAGTTTCTTTTCTTAGTATTCATTCAGTGTCTATTTATAACCAGACTAGTAATGTACATGGAGAAGTCTGAAGAATGCCAAGTAATTTTATGTGCCTCCTTCTGGCCAAAGAAGGATCTGGGAAACAAAAAATGAATGCATTTAAAAGATTATGTCAAATAAAAGCAAAGAAATGTTGCTTAAAACATGATAAAAACTTTCTGAAGTCTTGCCAGTCAATGTTCAGATGTGTTTTCTGGCTGGTAAAGAGAATATGATCTCAGGAACTGATACCACTTCTCAGTTCCTGGATTCCACGTTTTAATTTGAAAGTGATACATGTTTCAAGATGGCTTTCATGCTTTTATTAAATTAACATGCAGGATGGCATGCCTCTTCTGGGAGCACATGCACACTTCTGTCTAGGGGTTCATTTGAAATTCGTAATGAAAGGTCTCAAATTCTTTTTGGATGCCAATTTTCTGTCTTTCTTGGTTGGGTCTATCTTTGACTCTACTGGCAGTTGCTGCAGGATTGCATGTGTTTAAGTTTAAATGAGTTTGCTCACCCCAGTCTAGTTTTGAAAGTGATGTCTTCACCACATTCCTGCAGTATTCCAACTGTGAGGAGTGTTTCCAAGACATCTGAACTGGTTGGTTCAAAAACTTTTTTAATCAATGTTTCCCAGTAACCCAATCTAGAAGACTTCAACCACAAAGGCGTAAGCAAAACTACTTCATATGAAAATGCATTAACAGTCACTATTATGGCTACAAATTGGATAGTGAAGCCAAAGTAAGTTTGGATGGATTATGGATTCTTTTTTTCCTTGAAATACAGGTTGAAATGGATATTGTTGAAAAACTTGTGAAAATGGTACCTTGTGAACATGAAGACCTGCTGAACATCACTCTTCGACTCTTACTAAATCTCTCCTTTGACACAGGCCTGAGAAGTAAAATGGTCCATGTTGGTTTGCTTCCCAAACTCACTTCACTCCTGGGTATGTCTTCTTTTGGTCTAATACAGACATTACAGCATTTCAGTGAAGCTGTTTGCATCATCATATGATGTGCCTAAAACTTGTTGTGTCCCTTTTGTCTTTGCCACTTCCTCACTACTCCCAGCTCCTCAGCATTCACATCATCTTGTCATACACAGGTTTAAATGGAAGTTTAGAAGGTTTCCAGGAGATTTACTTCTGGGTTCTCTTAAACTGTAGAATGAATCTTCCAGTCTTTAAAAATTACTTCAGTAGCTACCTGAAAACCACGTGAGCTGACACATGAATGATGTTTGTAATTCTGGGGGAGCACTTAAGAAAAATAGCCAGCAACTTCACAGAGCCAGCTGATGGGGGTACAAACGATATATGTAGGTATTTATTTATTTATTTATTTTTAATGAAGCTTAAGGTATGTGCTGGTTCTTATAACTTATCCAGACAGATCAGAAATCTCCCAATAGTTTTCAATCTAGACAGTACTGATTTCTAGACTTTCAGCTTGGCAGTCTTGTGTTAAGATCATATAAGTACATCAGTTACAAGTGAAAATTTTTGTTGTCTCTAGGGGAAAGCCATGGAAACAATATGGAATTTGGAAAAAGCAGAGGATTGTTCTATTTGATCATTGTTGTATGCTGGAGTTCTGTGGAAGGAGTTTTATTGCTTTTTGTGTGTTCTTTGGCTGATGCTACCTGGAGGCTGCTCTGGTAGATACACTAAAGGTTTAGCAGCTTTTGGCTCCAAGAATTGATGAGTGGGAATAGAGGATCTTGTCTTGTGTGAATCACTGATGCAAGACATGCTAAAGTCTTCTGAAATCCATTGGCTTTGGGATGTGCTAAATCCAGTGCAGAGGGTGTATCCAGACACTGGCTGGAGCAGGGGCAGTGCAGTGGTGAATCTGAGCTTTCTCCTCTAGCTTTGTAATCTCTTAGGGTTGTCTCCTCCATTCTCCTTCAGCCTCAACATGGCATTATTGCTGTTTAGTGAATACCATGAAAAGTTTCAGTGCTTTGCAAGCCTTAATCCCGTTGGGGATTATTATGTAACAGCTGCCTGATACATCCTGAAATGCCTCACATTTTTTTATGCTTTCTGTCCCCCAACCATGTTTGCACTGGTCTGAGCTAGGACGATGAAAACTGGCATTTGAAATCCCTCTTCTTCATCTTTGTATCCTCAAGACAATGTTGTTTGGTAGTAAAGGGAACTGAGAAATGTAAGCTGATGAGGAAATCTCTTTCCTCTTGTTTGAGAGAGGATCTGGTTAGTTAGTTTGGTTCAGCTTGAATTGGAAGCTTTTTGAAGCAGAAACTTGTCCCTTTTGTTGATACAGATAGTGCTGTGGTCTAAGGGAGGCTTCTGGGGGCTTGTCACCCCAGGCAATGGCATGACAGAAATCACTGAAGTCCCTGCTCCCAGAAATTCCCCATTTAATGTTAGAGTCACACTGAATTCACCAGTTAAATATCTCTGTTCTAGTGTCTCTTTCTAATGTGGAGAGGAGAATTCCTTTTCAAATGCTATTCTCTTCTAGTTGTACCTAGGCCTGTGCAAAGGCTGTTTAGTTCAGAAGAACTGGTTGCTAACATGGGAGTCTGTTCCTGAAGTTGCTGTTAGGGTAATCTACTGCTGGCACTTCCAGAATATTCACTGTGTGTTTCTTTTCTCCTCTTGGAAGTGTTCAACCATATTTTCTCTTTTTTTAAATTTTTTTTTTTTATAGAGGCATGTGCTGTTTGCCCTTGCTTCTCCCTGTAGAATTGGTTGATACTTATTTTTGGAGTGCTAACTAGAAAATCTAGGTATAAATATTGTCTATTACTTTTTACTTTAAGCCATTGCTGTGATTTGTGAGACTCTTTTTGGGATGGTGATTCAATCAATTCTCAAATGCATCACTTGGCCTATCCTGAGAGAAGTCTGCAACCTGAACAATAAAACAGTCATGTGCCAGATGCCCCATTTATACAGGTTATTTGGGTATTAAACACACATTATTCAAGTTAGTACCCTTCAGTTTACATTTGTAGGTCATCTCTAAGTGCTAACACAGCACAACAGCTGTTGACAAGTCCCTGTACAACTCCTAATGCCAAGAGGTCAAGTGTGCTGACTCAGCCTCCTGAAATTTAGCATTTGTGCATGCTGGGCCTCTGAGTCTTCAGCACTGGGTTTGAGATGAGTATCAATTAAGTGTGGTAGGTGTTTAAGGGGAGAGTTGAGATTGCAAAGAATGAAAGGATTAGATAGGCAGTGGTTTGGGCCTGAGCATGGAGGTGGATGCAGTCTGCAGTTCTGGAAGATGCCTGCTTTCCCAAGGGACACTTAATTGCTTGGGAGCAGGAAGGCTCTAAATGGAGGTAGAGGCCGAAGCAGTGGGGATGGACTGGCTCCAACTGAGCTCTCAGGAATGGAGTAAGTGTGCCATGGATCTAATGGAGAAGGACCATCTTCTTTCTTTCCATCACACTCCAGAGTGTTGAGGCTGCTGTTAAAAGCATGGACATGAGAAATTCTGCTCAAGTCTTAGTTTCCATTTTAATTAGCTTTTTCTTTTTAATGGTGCCAGTGCCTGCTTCCCCAAGTAGCTGTGCCAGTCAGCACCATGTGCTCATTTTCATGGCTTCTCTTCACAAGTTTCAAGTATTGTATATGACAAGGCACCTCTTGCTCCCTGCAGGCACCCAAATTAATCAACCACAGCTGATCTTTGTTATTCTGTGACTCAAAGAGCTGTGTGCAGCTGAGGGAAGTTTGGCTTCAGACTTGAGATCTGGAGCTGGAGCAGAGCTGTGGAGGCCTGTAAGATAGAGTCTGCTGTATTCAGGTTTTTCCATACATAGGTTGGTTGAGGAGCTATGGAAAGAGATTTTGTTGTTTTGTGTGGCTTCCATCCTTTAAGAAAATCTTTTAAATGTTGAATTATCAGGGCTCTGCAGAGAATGTTTTTTGTAGTGTGGCTTTGTTTTAATACTTAGAAATTTTGTTTAGAGTGATCTTTCCTTTCTGTGCCAATATATGTGAAGTATGACTTCAGTTGCCTAAGGTTTCTTTGTGAATTCACCAAGTGGTTTAAATTAGATGTTTGCCTGAAATGTGGAAAACACAGGTTCAGTGTCTTCCAGTCATCCCCCTGGAAAGAGAGACCAAAGCAGCCTGCTACACACTACTCTGTGGAGGTTTGCTTCACTCTTGGAGTGCTCTCAATGTGCTTTGCATGGCAGAATCCAAGGGAAGTGGAGTAAAGGAATGACTTTGTCCAAATATGGTAGAGTTTGGAAAGGGGGAAACATAGAGCTGTACTTAAAAACAGGATATAAATCTATTTTCTTGATCCCTGGAAATGCTCTTCCACTGTTGGACATAAGGGAAGTGTTATACTTTTTCATTAATTCTTCCCCTGGATGTGTGATTGGCTTCTAAAGTAAATGCCCTGGCAGCAAACAGAAGAACACATTGTCTACAAGGAAGAATAAAACCCCCTCACTTTTTGTTTGGACCAAATCCACTTTGTTTTTCATTTAATTGGCCAAACCAAATACAAAATTTTTAGTACAGCTCTCCTTAATATAGGCACAGCTTGTGATTCATATTCTTCCAATAAGGGTGCTATTTTATGCTGCCTCTTAGTTGTTTCTTAGCCTTTGTGAAGTGAGACAAATAGTTGCCCATTTGCCATGAGAACAGCAGGCAGTTTGTACAGCAGAGCCAGCTGAATGCTGCTTGGGGGGGTCATGGCAGCCTGCAAAGCTCATGGTGGAGCCCTGTTCAGAAGCAGCTCCTGGCAGCATCCCTGTGTGGTGGGCAGTGCTGGTGTTTCTGGGTTCTCCCATCACTTGGGTATCCCCTTCTAAGAATGCAAATTTTACAGGGGATGTTGCAAAAGCTGGTACAGTGGGAACTGTGTTGCTGCTCACAGAGTGAAAGGTCTGGCTCCATGCAGGGAACAAACATTTTTTTCATGATGTGTGTGTTCATCTCCCAGAGCTGCTGGACAGTTCTGAGGTGTACTCAATACATATTGTCATGAAATGCCATTTTAGTTTCATTCACTCCCCAGTGCAAGTCACATTGAAAGAATAAAACCCCATTATGCTTGGAAGTCAGACTTAAGTATCTCTTTGGTTCCTTGCAATTACTGTCTGTTTTTAAAAATTGAAGATGGAACACAGATACTGGTGAGCTGAAAAGTGGATGTGTCACAGAACAGGACCAGTTGCAAATCAGGCCCAAATGGAACATGGAGATCAGAAGGATTGTTCTTGCAGCTGTGGAAGTGCCACATAGTGCCAAAGTAGTCAATCTCAAAAAGATTGTAGATAGTGAGGAACATCCTGGGTTATGTTTTTTAGCACAGGTTACACTTACTGAAGGCAATTTGGCTTTGTGGATTTGTATTCAGTCAAGCAGATGAGTGTTTGTTTTGCAGCACTCTGAAACACAGAGTGGGCAGCCCCAGGTAGCAACAGTATGGTTTTGCCAGTCACAGATTGTGCCCAGCCTCTCTGCCTTATTAATGTGAGCATCCTGGCATGATGTTCTGAATTCCTTGGTGTTCTAAGACATAGTATCAGCACAATGAGGACCAGTAGCCACCTAATCTTAGATAAAAACTCAAGGACTGTGCAGTGGTTTGCAAACTCCAAAGTGAGTCAGACTTCTCTGACTTGTTCATTTCAGCTGGAGAAGCCAGAGCACAGAGTAGCACCGACAGTCTCATTTAGTCCTCAGTGAAGAGCCTGTCTTTACTGGATTCATTGATAGAATCTTTTCTGGGAACTGCTGAAATTCCTGTGATATTTTTCCATTCTTTACAAGTTGGGTTTAATGAGCAATCAAAGAATTGCCAAACAGTTGTATGTTGGGCTTTTTAACAATCAAGTCTTGATATGGTATGCAGCCAAGCTGGATTATATGGTGACTGCTGTTTAAAAAGCCAAGTAGTACTTTGCTCTCTAATTAACGGAGTGCTGTGGGTTTTTAATGCTCTATTCCTTTTATGAAAGTTTCTTTTAAGAAGGCTTAAAGTAGATGTGCTCTCTTTATGAGTTCACTTGGCCTTTTTGTAATGAACTTATTATGGAGCTTCACACATCTGTTGAAAAATGGAGCTTCTTATAGGCTACTGCAGTGTTTTTTCTGACTTTAATAGGCCTCGTTTATCCTATAAAGAAACATACATTTTCTTACCTGATCAAGTGAGCAAACAATAAGGGTCAGATGTGGCAAAGACCCTAACAAAAAGCACATGTCCAGCCATCAGGGTGAGGTAAAGTCATATCGGGATTGCTTGAAGTTATTAATGGCAGTAAAATTTATGCTTCCTCCTGTTTTCCCAATTAAATTGAGAAACCTTTTTTTCCTAAGGTGGCTCTGCAGCAGCTGGTTCCAATACTACTTGTGTGAATATTGCCTGGGGTGTCTCCATTCCTTTATAGTAAAGGCTGGCTGAAGCACATTAAGTAACAGTTCAACTACAGGGACCAGTCTGTTGGAAAGCAGCAATTATTAAGGGATTTATTTTAATGGTAGTTTTTTTATCATTTGTGGTGAGTATGGCCAAAGCTTAAAAAAAAAAAAAGGAAAAACCCTCAACAACAAACAAAAAGTACCCTGACACAAAAAAACCCACAAACCAAAAACATCTCTTAACATTCATTTTCAAAGTCCTTATCAGAGGTGCAGATAAACCTAAGCATGCCTGAGTGACTTAAGGAGAGTGGTGGGTGCACAATGTGTCTGAGAACCCAGCACTTAAATTTAGATTTGAATGTGTATTAGACAGCAAACTTTAAAGAAGAAATTACTTCTCATTTTGAGAAATAAAGAACTGAATGTTGAGAATCATCAAGTGAGTGAAAACTCCTTGCTGTGGTGTGCTGGTCACAAGTGCATGTGTGTATTTAGCTGTGTTATTGGCTTTTTTAGTAAAGAGGATAAATTCAGTATAAAAAAAGGAGCTAACTTCTTGTGTGTTGACTGAAAAGAAAATCCTCATGGCAGCAGCAAGCATAGGAGTGGAGAGATGGCAGCAATCTAAAGATGAGGGAGCTGAGTTGTTGGAAATTCTCTGAACTCATGAATGGAAAGGATCCCCTGAGCCAGTATTGCTATTGTGGAGCTTACAATATGTGACTGATTAATTCAATGCTTTTAATGGTTTCTTAGCTTATTGCAAGAGCAAATTAATACTTAACAGTAAAAAGTAAATCTAATCTTCTGCTGAACTGCTGACATCTGAAAGCTTTACAGAGCTTAACTTGGATTCCTAAAGCATGACAGAACACAAACAACTAGTTCTCATTTCTTGGAAAAATCTCCTTAAAGAAGGGGTGGGACACTTCTGCTAATCATCATAAAGAGGGCCAGGGTGGAAGAGAGGAGCACCTTTTCCAGAGCTGTTGTCAAGGTTGCAGGCACAGGGGTGGCCTCAAAGCATCACGTGGAACAATTTTGCTGCTGGAGTAGTTCTAGAAATCCTGAGGATTTTAGAAGTTCAGATGTAAGGGAGAAAGTTACATTCTGCTTTCCCTCCAGACATGTGGAAGCATCTTAACTCACAAGTTTGTTCCTTACTTAAGAATTTCTCAAATGATTGTTGCAGTCCAGGAGACCAACTGTAGGTTCCCCAAGTCTGCAGCTGCTGAGGTGAGAAATGCTTTGTCAGTTGAGAATATTCTCTTCAAACCCTTTTAAAATTGGTGCTTGAATAATATGGAGCTCAATTCTTGCTATCTTGGAAGACTCAAAACTCAACCAATATTTACCTCTACTTTTTGAGTTTAGTAAATTTGAACCTCACCTTTGTGCTTCAGCATCTTCAAAACAGGGGTAAAACCGGTTTCCATTTCCCAGTGGTGAATCATCCCTTTCTCAAGGCAGGAGGCAGCATCCTGCACTGGGTTTGTTCCTCCTTCAAGCAGGAGCATGTTGGAATCCACCATCCATTGAGAGCTGAGCTGCTCTGCTGTGGAGCCAGGAGCACAGAAAACCTCCACCTATTTCCTTTTCTACAGAATTCTAACTGGATTAGAAGGGTGTGTTGAGATCCAGAAAGTCTCAGTATTTTCTAATAGTTTTAATTGGAGCAATTGATGTACTTTAATGAAATCATAGTGCAGATATGGCAAAAATTATGCATGTCCTGTACATTTCCATTTAATCTATGTAGCTTGGTGGAGTGGAGAAGATCTTTGCTTGGAATTTTTTTCCACCTACTTTTGAAGTGTGTGTTTTTGTATCAGACTAAGAACCTATTCTGATTTATAGTTTCTGGTAATAACAACAGTGGTTAACTTTTATTCTATCTCTTGCTTTCTTTCTTGGTCATAGCCTAACCCAAACCATAATGCTTTAGGGGAGAAAAGAAAAGCAACTTTACCTTCTTATTTCAGAGATAATCCTATTGCCTCTTGATTTCTTTCTAACCTGAACTGTAAGTTGATTTCTCTCTTCTTTGTGAGGTATGTGGGATATTGCAACTAATCAGCTTCCAGTTTGTGTGAAATCACGTGAGTTCAAATATGATTGGTTATAGCACATCCTAAAGAAAAAAATGGGGTGTGTTTTGCTGTAGGAAGAGCAAGCCTTAAAAAAGGACTCACCTAATTATAGCAGTGTGTTAATTACCCAGGGGCTGTGCTGTGTTGTCTGAGTGGCAGTGCTGCAGTGAGGTGGTTACTGAATGTTTTTCAGTCTGTCTTGCATGGAGTTCCAGGCAAAGAAATGGAGGCTCCAGACATGCAGCTTCATTTTGTCTTGAGCTGCAGCATTAAATAACTCAAATTAGTCAGTTTTTAGTCCTTTAGGATTCATTCTTATAGTTCTTTTTTGTTTCCTAGAAAAAAAAATTGTAACCAGGTTTCAGATGTGACCTATACTGAGTTCTTTGGGTGAAGGGGAAAAAAAACCCCAGAAAACTAAACCCCAGACCCAACCATGGCAACTGAGATTTTAAATTAGGCTTATGGTATGAAGCCAGTTTCAAATAACATAAAGGTGGCACAAGAGGGGTTATTAGTATGTAATTACTATAATAATGTTTTATTTACAATGTCTAGTCTCCTTGAGTCTGAGCAGATTTGAAAATTCTTTCAGGTTCTCCTGATAAAATAAACTGATATATCCAATATGATTTATATTTACATATGTAAATCAAACCAATATGTGTCTAAAGCACATATGGGCTAACTCAGTCCAACTGTTTCAGAGCTGGTTGTGAGGAATGATATGGGATAGAGGTAAGGGGAGATATGTTTCTATCCAGTTTTTCCTGAAATCATTGCTAATTATGATACATTTGAACAAACTCTTGATTAATCTGTTTTCTGACATTAGGGTGAGACAGCACATAGATCTGATACTCATTTTGTGGCATTCCTATGAATCTAGATTTCTTACTTGCCTAATTCTGCAGCAGCTCATGTTAGGGTGTTAAGAGTTTGAAACTGAAATAAAGATTCACTCTGCCATTTTAACAGGTATTTATCTTCATTTTTGTTCTGGTTTTGATTTAGTGTTGTTAATATTTTGCACATGGGTGGGATAGGGCATATTTCATACCTAATGTGGAGACATTGATTATTCCATTAGAAACAATGACTAGTTGACTTGCTGATAATGTTATATTTGAATAATTCAGTCCATAATTTATATCCCAGTTTTTACTTTAGCATTTGAAAGCTGAATGCTGCTGCTGCAGCTGAGACTGGCAATTCAGTTTTACAGTTTTAGGGTTTCTCTTTTTTTCATGGAGCTAATGGAGGGTTTCTTATTTTCAGCTCAGAAAGTCAACTAAAATGTAGGACCTGATCTTGTGATCAAGAAATCATATTTTTTTTTCTTTAGCTTCTGCTACTAATACTATTTAGATCTTAAACATAGTAAGAACTAAACATGTAATTCAGTTATTGGTCCCCAGAACTGGCACATGGCTTCTTATTAATGTTCAAAGGCTAAAAATCTGAAGCCATTTTGAACTCAGAACCCATCATGTATTTATTTCCCTCTCTAATTTGCAGAAAACTAGTTGTGAAAACAGCCCCAGGGACCTGGGATATTTTTCCATCCCATCTGCTCCAGCTGAACTACAGCTGCAAAAAAAAAAAAAAAAAAAAAAAAAAAAAAAAAAAAAAAAAAAGAAAAAAAAAAATCTAAGTATTGTTTCTATAAACTGTTGAGTGTATTTTATAACACAATAATTCCCACAAAATCAGTAACTGCAGTTAATGACTGGTTTGTTAAGGCATTAACTGCACTCAGCTGGGAATGACCAATTTCTCAGGAATGGCTGTATAAGAACTAAGGCTAATTCAGTTACACTTTCCAATAATTATTTGGTTAATTAATGGTAGATTCTTGTGGAAATCCTATCAAAGTGCTCATGACCCCCACATTTAATATCCAATGAGTTCATTATGATTCATGTTTTATTGCCATAAATACCAGAAGAATCCATAATGACTAGGCCATTATTTTCCAGGGCTGCCCTTACTGCTTTAGGCCATTTGGCTATTCCACCTTCAATCATAAAAAGCTTGATGCTCAAAACTACCAACATTTGTAGGCCACAATTTTCTGGCACTCCACCAAAACTTTGGCAATTTTTATGAACACTTTTGGCAGAGATGCTTTTTGTTGGTTTTTTTCCCCCCCCTTTTTCTAGTTAGGGCAATAATTGATCCTTACTATACCCAGTCATAAGGAAGTCTTCCTTGCAATGGCTGCTTTTGCACGTGTGGCCTTCAGCAGTGGTCAAAAATAGCAGAAAAGGTATCACTTGCAAACTTTGGAAAGCTGTTTTCCAGCCAGGTGCTGGGCAGGGTTTGAAATTTTTACAGCCAAGTCTTTATGCAATGCTTGACTCAGAGCTAATTCATTAGCATTCAGATGAGTAGAAAATAATTAGAAAAAGGAAGCTTGGTACTGATATATTCAAGTAATAGTCAGCAGCTGCCAGTTGATATTTTTGGAAGTGAAGTACCAATGTAAAAGGATGAGAATTTGGTAGGTTTTTCAGAGTCTGTCACTTACCCTTATGTGTGACCTTCAGCTGCAGGTGATGCTTTGAGTTTAAAATGCTTTAGCTGTTGTATCTGTCCTCTTCCTAATCTTCAACCAACTCCTCCTGCCTGCTCTCCAGTCAACTTTTCCAACAGGCTGGGTGCTTCCCAACTGAGCACCACATGAACAGTTGTGTTAAATCATGTGCTTAGAACAACCACCTCCTCTTGATTTTCCTGGAATGTTTGACTCTTTGGATCAGGAGTTGTCACTGTTTCGTTGAGAGCTGACAAAATCACGAGGTTTTGCTTTTCCTTCACTGAAGTGCATCCTTAGGGAAAATAGAACAGTGAATCTTGCAGACATCAGCCTGAAATTTTTTCCTTTCTGGGAAATTAAAATGAAATTAAATTTAACATGCATACACCATTAAATACTTAAATGATGGGTTAGTTGCAGACTGTTTTCTTTCAGCTGTAGTTCTGTAGTTTGCTTTTATCATCAAGTTAGGAGAAGTCACTTATTTTAGTCACAATTGAAAAGTACTTCCTTGCTGAGGCTGTGCAATATGTGTCTGTGACTTAAGTGCTTTAAACTCTTCTCTGTTCCCCCTACTGACAATAGGACAGGGGAATTCAGAGAAAATTGGTCAGATAACTGCACAGCAAGGAGGAATTTAAATTCAGTTCTTCTCTTTGAAACTATAACTGTCTTTGCCTTTTGTGTGCCATGAAATCTACTTTATGGAACATACTTTTGGAGAATGATTTAAGTGCCAGTCATTATAAATCAACTCTTTAGGAGTTCATTCAGATAAAATAAGTTTATTTGAATTCCAAATATTTTTCACACTTGAGGTTGAGTATCTGGGTATTTTTGATTATTTTTGGTAGTTTTGAAACTGAGGTAGTGCTGCCATTTAGCACTGACATTTAAGGTGGTGTTCAGGCATCAGAAAGGTTGTTGTGACCAGGTGGACTTCTGAAAAAAAGGGGTTGGAAAATCATGCAGGGTTTCTTCTAAGAAAGAAAACAGAAGGCCTTTACTGTTATATCAGCCTATTATGATGGAAAATAAGCCACTAATATTGCCAAATACCAGGAAACTGCTGAGCTTACCAAATGTAAAACTGTACCTTAGCTGATGCTTTATGTTAGCACAAATGAAACTGGCAAAACAAGGAGGAAGAAAAAACCCATGAAGGACAGAGGTTAAACAGTAAAATTTAGCATCATTCCTGTTAATGGTCTGGCAGTTCCTATGTGCTCTGAAGGTCTGGTCTAACTTCATTCCAGTTTTTCTTGTTGGTGTTTTGGGGAGCTTTTGTCTCTTTTATACTGGCTTAGCTTTTACTTCACACAGTTTCCTGCATTATCCAGCTAAGTGTAATTGTAATTTGAGTCTTATGTTTAAGTCCTAAATACAGTCATGGAATGAAGTGTTAAGAGCAGTGTAAACAGATTTATTTTTTTCCCTTAGACCTGTGAAATTTGGAGGAATAATTTCTTCTGAAACTTCTAAATTGGTGTAGAAGAAACCTTTACCTGTATGTGAGGGAAGTTTTTTTTTCATGTAATTATTGTTTTCACAATGTTACTGCAAGTGAATAAGTAGGTAACATGATCAGTCACAGGAGAAGCACTAAAGATAACACACACTTCATTTTGTTTGCTGCTACCTTCTGTGCTTTTATTTTCATAATTGTCAGAGTAGCTTTCACATTTGGACACTGTCCTTCCTCCAGCTGTTAAATGTATGGAAGATTGTGATAGCAGTTGCGTTTTTTCAAGCAGGTAAGACTCTAGAAGGATTTGAAAGGTCAGCTATGATTTTTTTATGGTTTGAAGTGGCTAAGAATACTTCACTCACTTGTATGGCAGCTGCCAGAGGGGTTTCATGGGTCTCTTTGGATAATTCAGTTTTGGGAAAGGCTCATTCTTGGGGTAAAGGCATCATATCCTTGCTTCTGAAAGGAAATTCCAGCTCCCAGTGATGTATGCAGAAGGAAAATTTCACTGTGTTGGTTGCTATTGGAGGTCTTTGTGCTTTGCTAGATATTTTATATCCTTATATAAAGGACTTAGCTTAAATAGAAGTGGGAGGTAGGGTATTGCTGATGAGTTGTGCAAGAACTGTGAATGAATTTGGAGCTGGTGACCTTATTACATCCTGGTTTTACTAATGTAAATATTCAGATGGAGGTTTTATCCCATATATAGCCAATATCCTGCTCGTGTAGGGCTAGAGGAGAATGGAGAATGCTCAGTCTGGCTTTCAGCAGTGAGTCAGGAGCAAATTGGTCTGTGTTGTTCTTAAACATTTGTATGTTTGTGTAAGATGATTTTATAGAACCTCTCATTTAAATACTTCACACCCCACTTACATTAACTGCTGCAATTTTTTTGAGAGTCTTTCTCTTTGGTAAATATTACTATGAAAATATACTAATGAAGGTTTTGGTGTGTAGGAAACACAAAAGCACTGGTGGGATAATATTGTCTTTTAGGAGAGTAAACCAGCCAGCATGTGATTTGCTTGAAAGGCAATGGATTCCTTCTAAAACACCTCTTAGTGGTAGTTCTTATTTTTCTCTCTGGCATTGGTATATTTTTTATTATTTCACTTTTAGATGAGCTTGTTATTTCAATAGGAATATCCAGAGCTAAATCTTAATTTTCTAGCTGGAAACTGATTAAGCCTTTCTCTGGATGGCCATTCATTACTAAGCATTCCTTTCACAAAATATATTCCTTGCACAGTAGGGTTAAGGAAGTGTTTTGAGGTGCTGGAAAGGGGAAGGAATATTTACCATTACTCTGGTTCCCTCTTTGCACTGAGATGTTCATTTGGCTGGGCCAAGCCAAGACCCTTTCATCAATATGTCGTTTCTGATTTAAACTTTCCCTCTCTTAGCTTGGGTTGTTCTACTTTTCATTTTACTCTTCTGACTATTTAACAACAGCTAAAAATTCTCCTATTAATATATTTTTTTTCTCCTTCTAGGGAATGAAAATAACAAAAAAGTAGCAATTTGCATTCTGTACCACATCAGCATGGACGATTGCTTTAAATCGATGTTTGCATACACAGATTGTATCCCTCAGGTATGTGGTGAGATAATAAAATCCATCTTCCCTCGTGCACTCGGTCCCTCGCTCATGGCAGAGCTCGCACTGACACCCGCAGGTGACAAAGGGAACAGCCACGGTGCTGCTGGCAATGAGGCACCTCCTCCTCATGCACGGATTGTTCTGCCTGGATTTTCACAGTCCCCAGCAAAAGCAGAGGTGACTGATCTCTGTCACTGCTGCTGGCACTTGAGCTGCACCAATGAACTGCAGAAATTACAGGTGACCCGGTGGATTCCTGCAGATTGAGAATGCTTGAGAGAGATTAAAGCTTGTGCAGAGCAGCTCCGTAGGGAATGGAGTGGAAAGTATTTCCTTTACAGTTTTAGAAGGCATTCTTTGCTGATCCCATTGGGTATCAAAATTTCAGTGGTTCCAGTATTGCAGGATATGAACTGGAAACCAGCCAAGGAGGGTTATGTTCTACATGACAATTCCTTTTCCAACTATAGGTGTGTACAAGGGAGACTTGATGGCTGTGGAAGGCTCTTCACCCATCTTTCAGGCTGCATTTTGTTACCTAGCTCATTGACTCAAGCAGACACAATATCGTGGGGTTTGGGGTTTTGGGTGCATGTTTGGGTTTTTCTGAGTCTTTTATTGTTTCTCTTTGGTTTGGGCTTTTTTGTTTTTCTGAAGTACCAAGTCCTCTCTTACTGACCTTTTTCTCAGCCCTGGTGAGGCTGGAGTTGAGAAAGCCTGTGTTACCTAAATGTAAAAGCTCTCTGGTAGCTTTTCCAGAATTTCACCATGGTATCTTCTTTCCTGCCAAATGTGTTTTTAACATGAAATACTTCCAGAATGGAAAGTTGTCATGGAAAGTTATTGGAATGCTTCTGGTCATAATCTCATGGCAAAATCGGTGAAGTTTTTCCACATAGATGATGATTTTGGATAACAGAGAGGGGAGAACTGGTGGCAATAAATAATATATTTTACAAAGTGCTCTTGTAAACATCCTGCTGTCTTTTCTACCACAAGAAGCAATTGCTTGCTAAGGCATTTGCATGATGTAAGGGACCTGCTTTGTTCTAGCAGTTACCAGCCAAACTTGAATTCCTGCACCAGTGTCTCATGACTTGCTGGGGATGTGCTTTCAGGGAATCTTGGTGTGACTCCTGGACCCCCAGTGCTTACAGAGCTATGTCCAAAAACTAGTGGAGCAGGAAACAATTCTGCTGCCTTCACTGGGCTTTAGTGAAGTAAACAACAAAGTTGGAAAGCACACCTATGGCTATCCATTCTTCAGAGATCACATCTGCCAACTGTTCAAAGGAAGCTGAGCTTAAATTTTACTAATGAATGTTCAAAATTAGGATGGTTATCAAGGAAGACAGGCAGCAGAAAGCATTAGGAAGTGGTTAAGTCATCAAGAAAAGAAAATGACTGCTATCTAATTCTACCCGGAAAACCCAAAATCTCTTTTCACTAGTGCTATACACCCTTCTGTGTGTTTGTGTCTTTTTGAGGAAAGCTGTTCATCTAGACTGGCAAATAATAATTAATGTTTAGCTGTTGGAGAAAGTGTTTGGGCAAAGCAGCCCCCTGTGGTAAGTCTGGCTGTGTGAAGTGCTTGGCCAGGGCTCGCGCGTGCTGTCCCGGGTAAACATCCTTGTGGATTGCAGGAGTTAGTGGGTGCTACTCTAGTAACAGTTAAAAGTGAGTATTAACAGTTCATTCTTGTTTAGACCTCAGCAATGCGTGTTTTGTTTAAATAGGTGCAAATGCCATCCAGATGCTTATAAAAGCCTTTATTGGTAATAACCTGGCCAATCAAAGGGCATGGTTAGGCAGTGATGTCATGGTGATATTTAATATTTTACCGCAGAGCGGTGTGCAAGGTTCTCCAAAGCTGCCCACATGTTTTCCACCACGGTTGTCCTGTTTGGCCCCTCTTTGATCTCTAAGCTTCTTTTCAGCTTAATGCTGGTAAACGTCCTCTCTTGACAGCCCCCTTTGCTCCTGTCCGCCATTATCTGCTGAAGTTCAGAAAGCAGAGCATCACTTCAAACAGCAGAGTTGGGGAGTAGCCGCTCAGGAGAGATTCCTGAGGCATGCAGTTCTGGCATAATCATTCAAAGATGTTGGAGCTGGCCTTGGGGAGGGGGTTGGACAGAGGTGTATGTGAACACAGAGCTGTGGGGGTTGGCCTCTGGTCACTGGTAAATAAGTGAAGGCAGGTGCCAGAGAGTCTAGACACAGTGATTTCAGTGCTGGTCTGTGGTATCTGATACTCAATATGGGACTTGTCTGATTGAACACTACTGCCTCTTCATTGCACATGCTGCAGTCTTTTTACTGCCTTCCTGTTAAATCAGTAAAAGATGACAATGGACATAGTAAAAGCAGAACAAATTTAATTTTAATATTTCCTATTTGGCAGCAATTACTCTTCCTTTTGAAGTGGCACAAGAAGCAATCAAATTAAATGAAGACATAATGGGAAACATGGAACTCGTATGAAACTATTATTTTAGAATTTGAACGGCTTTAATTGAAACTGGATATATTTTTTCTTTTTATAGAGAAGTAGTTCAGTAATTAACAGTGTAATCCCATCTTGTTAAACATTTAATTTCCACAGATTTTGTATTGTGTAAGTAATGAGAATGTTTCCCTTCAAATTATTTGAAGGGTTTTAAAAATCTGTTTTTAAAGGTTTTGTAACAGAAGAGTTGCAGGGGGTGATTTCTGAATGCTCGTGTTCTACTTGTTAAGTGGCAATTTTCTTCTCTGTTAATTCCCTCTTATGTGACTGTCAGGCTTAAGGATTTAATAAACCAGGGATTTTATAGGTTCTTAAAACAACCTAGAGAAATCTGATTCTACCTTTTTAAGAAAGGGAGGAAGAAATCAGTGATAGCTTTTAAATGAGTACATGAAAGTCTCAGGAAAGACATAAATAGCTATGTTGTAATGTAGTTTTTTATTTTGGGTTTTTTTGGGTCATTTTGGAATGACAGCCTTCTATCTGATAATAGGTAAACATACAGGATGGCTGAAGTAAAATACTTTGGAGGGAATTCCTGCAATCCTATTGTTTCTTTTTATTTTCTCCTCTTTAAGTGGATTCTTCACCTACTTCCTCTAGCTTTTAATGCATTACCAACTTGTCTTTCCACCAGGGGGCAAGCACACAAATATTCAATGATTAGTTAATCACCAAATGTAATGATTATTTGTTGCTTTCTTCTCCTCTCACCCCTTTCTGAGCTACAGATTTGTACTTTATGTCCTGCTTATCTTTAGTTGTTTCCTCTTCCAGTAATCTCAGCCTTGTCATCACACTGGTTTGCATTATAATCTAAACATGCCTTTTGGACTTAGTGGGCTTTAGAAGCAAACAGAGTGATGTCCCCCAGCCCTGAAGTTGTGCAGGGCTTGTCTGCCAGCACTGGAGCCAGAGGGAAAAGAAATGGCTTTATTTTATTCATATTCCAAATGCCATTTCAAAAGCTGTTCCTATTGAACCAAATGAGCCAGGATAGCCAGCCTGTGATGTAATGGACAATCCAGGGCCAGGTGTGGGAAGTGATGGCAGTCCGTAGGTTAGGAGCCTTGGGAATCACCTGGGAATTCACTGACATTTGCTGAACAGTTTGAACAGGATTATAGGTGATTGTCTACTTACATTAATGTTACCAGAAGAATGGAATTACTGCTGAGGAGTCTGTGGGATGTGGCAGTGTTGAGCTCTAGCTGGAAGCTGCAAAGATAAAAAACATTACTCCACAGACAGCTAAATTACCTATCAATGGAGTAACTCACAACAAAATAGTAGTAGAATTATTTTGCAATTAAGTATCTGTTTAGAGTCATAATTTTATTAAACTACTAGGTATGAATCTGACTTTCTGTGGAACTAAGTTGTGGGTTTTTTTTTTTTCTTGTATTAAATTCACCTATGCTTTCAAAACAAATTTATTCATTCACAAATACTAAAAACCAGTAAAACAAAAATTTCAGTGGTAGCAGTAAAATGTAACTAAGCCAAGTTAATTTAAGGTGATGAGTGATTGCCATTTTTGGCACTTTATAAGGATTATTATCCCTAAATAATGGAACTATACATCTCATACCCCTCACCTTTGTGACTTTTACTGTTCCTCTAGAAATGCTGAATACTAATTTTTAAAAAATGTACTGTAGTTGATATCATAACACTGCTTTTCTAATGCTGTGGAAAGATTAATGACCATGGGGTGCTTGTGTTTCTTGACAGTTAATGAAGATGCTTTTTGAATGTCCTGATGAGCGAGTTGACCTGGAACTTATTTCTTTCTGTATTAACCTTGCTGCCAACAAGAGAAATGTGCAGCTGATCTGTGAAGGTAACTGGACTAAGGTTTTAGTGAGGGCTTTGAGATGACAACACTTCATATATTTTCTTTTATTATACTTACATATGTAAGTTATGTATATTTGAATTATTTATGGATGTATATACATGTTTTTAAAAAATAAAATGTTTATGTTTGGGTAATGATTGTAAACAAATGACCACATCCTCCTCACATTTGCTCTTGGTGGCAGGAATGACACTTGAGGGAGATGCCCTCACCTCTTGTATGTCCACACAGTTCTGGAAAACAGGCTGATGACATTGCTGGGGAAAACTATGCCTGTATGGGGACATCAGGATTTGATTCTGCCTGATGCCTAAAATCCAGCTTTGGCTAATTGGTGTTCCACCTGCCAGTATTAAATGAATAGCAGTGATGTCTTGCAGTTGCATCTTTCCATATTCTTTAAATAATTGAGCTTCTTTTGGGTTCTAATATTTTGATTCAGGGTCTAGATGGTTCTGCATTTCTTTTAGTAGCTTCTGTGTTGCTTTTAGAGTTTCATTATTTTCATACTAGCAGTTTTAAATAAAACAATATTGCTCAGTAGCTCCAGCTTTCACTAGTACTCTATTTTCCCTAGGAACTGCTACAGTCAATTAGGAGCCTTTAGAGGGGACTGTTGCAATCAAGAGAATCTCTGGCCTGAAATTCCACTTAAAATTCCGTGCATAGCTCTGTAGAAGGGGGAATAGGGAGATCCAATTTTATATTGAAGGTGAAACTCAAGCTAGCAGCACCTTTTAGGTAGGCAGGCTGATCTTCTGGAAGCATAATGATAACACTGGGATTTGCTCTATGCAATCAAGTACTTCATATCTGTTTATATCCCCATGTATTGATCTTTGGTAAATAATTTTTTTAAACCATAACAATGTATTTATTCCATGGAATGGGGAGAGGAGTCTCTGTACCTGGACTAACTGCTGTGCACTTTGTGCACTTTTTCATTCTAAACATTTAAAGCTTAAAGTATTTTTTTGGGGTGCATGTTGATTTTTAATCAGCCAGTACTTTCCTCTTTTTTCTTTTTTTTTTTTTTTTTTTTCCTTTTTTTTTGGTGTTTTTTTTTTTTTTCCCCTTGATTTGGAGGATTTTTTAAGTGTTTGTTTCTTTTCAGGAAATGGTTTGAAAATGCTCATGAAGCGGGCTTTGAAGTTTAAGGACCCGTTGCTAATGAAGATGATCAGAAATATTTCACAACATGATGGGCCAACTAAAAGCCAGTTTATTGCAAGTATTGGGTCTTACCTGATGTGATCTCTGTTTTTTATCCTTCTGGAAAAGACTGGCTCTGGAGAACTGCTGTGGGTTGTTTTGCAGGGTGTCCAATTCATGTTTGCTTGTCTGCCTTGGGCTGATTTATGTTTTGTTTTATAAAGCTATCTCAGCTGGCAGATCAGAGTTGGATCCCCTACTCTGGGGAAAACAGATCTTAAGCCTTATCCAGTAAGTTTCAAAACAAACACACAAACCCAAGCAAACAAACAAAAAAGCCCCAGCTGCTGGGGTGAGCATCGTAACAATTCAGTTATCCTAATTTCTGCTTTTGGACCTAGAGAGGAAAATCTGGTACTTTTTTTTTCCTCCCACAGTTCCAAGTGTGTTATATTTGTGGGTATTTTAAATACTTACTATTTAAATATTAATCCTGTAATTGAACAGGTGGCTACGCTTTCAAAGGAAAAGAGAAAAACACAACATTCTAATCATGGAGATTTTAAACATACTCTTAAAATGTGGCTTGAATATAAAATTGTCTTAAAGCAGTATGAAATGAGTAAGCAGAAGCCATTATTCCTCTGTTCATGGCCTCAGAAAATCTTGTGGTTGTTTATGAAAATCTTTAGGTAAGGAACTCCATTACTGCCACTAATGCAGGATGGTATTCTCTCTCTTCTTTTCCTTATTATCTAAGAGCTTTTTCAAAAAACTCTGTGTTTTAGTAACTACTTTTGGAATGTTTGAACAAACAATCCACATCCCTTGAAAGTGAAAGGACAGAGAGGGAGAGTGCTGAAATGTTTTCTTGGATTATTCAACAACTGGAATGGAAACTGCCTTATTAATCCTTATTTCAGGAGCGAAGTCTCTTTAGTTTTCTTTTGAGAACCAGCAGTAGTTTGGCTGATATGTGAGTTCTTCAGAAACCCAGATTATTCATTTGTAATGCTTATTGCTGTATTTTCTTCAGGAATATGTTGGTGATTTAGCAGCTCAAGTATCAAATGATGAAGAAGAGGAATTTGTGATTGAATGCCTGGGAACGCTTGCAAATTTGACCTTACCAGAGCTGGACTGGGAACTTGTGCTGAAGGAATATAAACTGGTTCCATATCTCAAGGATAAGCTAAAACCAGGTCTGTGCAAAGTTAAAAAGTTGAGTTGGGCTTTCAAAGCAGAGGCTCTCAAAGAATATTTAGAGTGCTCAGAGTAGTCTATTTACCTTTATAATTTGTGATTGCCTAGGAAAATATAACATTGAAGAACAGAATCATGTCTGCAGATAAATACACAACTGCCAGTAGATTAAGAATTCCTGAGAGAGGTAACACTTCCTGCTTCCTGCCTTCTGCCTTAGCAGGTTCTGCTGAGGATGACCTTGTTCTGGAAGTGGTGATCATGATTGGGACCGTGTCCATGGATGACTCCTGTGCTGCCCTGCTGGCTAAGTCTGGAATCATCCCTGCACTCATCGAGCTTCTGAATGGTAAACTGCCATCTTTGACTTGACTTGTGCACAGCAGGAGCTGTAGCTGGCATTGCTGTTTCCTTGCAGGGCTGGGGTAGGTGTTTGTTTGAGGAAGGAGGAGCAGTTACTCCATTAGTGTTAGATTCTGAATAGTGGTATAATAGATTAGGGTTTTCCCACACCTTCACCACTCTTTAACCATCAAAAGCTTCTATTTGTGAGATTTGAAATCATGGATTTTTCTTCTCCTTGCAGCTCAGCAGGAAGATGATGAGTTTGTCTGCCAGATCATCTATGTATTTTATCAGATGGTGTTCCACCAAGCCACCAGAGATGTCATCATCAAGGAAACACGTATCTTTTTACAGATTAAATCTAGAATTGCAGCTCTTAATTTGCTATTGCTGGTGTTTGACTTCTGTTCCTCTTGCAGTAACCTTGTGATCTCAAAGTTTTCTTTGTAAATATTTATTTCAGCTGAAGAAAAACCCTAAGCAGCCTAAGCATATAAAGGGACTGTAAAATTAATAGTAAAAATTAAAAGTTATTTTGCTTTGAAGCAGGGAGGGGAGTAGGAGGGGGATCACTGGACCAGCTGACTCTTTAGTTACTATCCAATCTGATTTATTGTATGAATTTGTTTTGCAAATCATAACTAAACTCACAGTTCATAGAAGAACATATCTAGAGCATAGGCAAACTTTTTGCATTGCACCATTACATATTTATATTTACATCTGAAATTTTGTGGGCCTTAACTGAATGTTAAATTTTATTGAAACATTCAGAATGGATTGAATGAGCCCTCATAGGGATAGCAAGTTAGTGATTACATTGCTAACAACACAAAGAGTACTTCTCAATGTTCTTTTTGCTCTTAACCTCTGTGAAATATCTGAGAACTCATTTGGGTGGTTGTTCTTTGTGTCCTGTTTGGACTCCTAGGTCACCAGCTTTAAAAAATTAAAAATAAAAAAAGTTGCATCTCTTGCTACTTNCAGTTTCCTTGCAGAAGCCCCAGCATATCTGATAGACCTGATGCATGATAAAAACGCTGAGATCCGCAAGGTTTGTGACAACACTCTGGACATCATAGCGGTAGGTCTGACTTTCCTCATCCTTCCAGAGCCTCTCCACACAAGAGAATTCTAAAATAACTAAATATATTGCAAATTGAGAGTACTTTTCTTATGCAACTTTCTAATCATATGGGTAAAAGATGAATTTTCAGGGCACAATGACAATCATTAGGCTGTGCATCAAACTTCCAAAAAGTGTGTATGTGCTTTGAAAATTCATACGAGTTAACTTTACACTTTTAAAGAGTGCTTTTAGACTTAATAAATTAAACACATTACATAAGTGTGCCAAGCTTTCATTATTTCATAGCCAAACAAATGGCTCTTGTTACCCAGCAGCTTTTATTCAGCTTCTCTACATTGCCTGATGCCAATATTTGTTTCAAAAAGAAAATGTGGCAGTGATCCTGATGGTGGCTGTTCCCTGCTGGGGGAACAGTCACTCTAATACTGTCTTCACCTCTTGGATAGGTTTCCTTTAGCTACATAACAGTTTGTCCAGCTATCCATGGATCACAGGAAACTTTTGGGGAAGTTGTATTCCACTGCTAAAATTGGAAAAAAGAAAGAATACTAAACTATCAAGTGCTGCTGAGGATTGCAGTGACTGTACACCCTTTTGGGTAGAGAGTAGCTATCATGAAAGTTAATTTTATAGCCAAAGACAATTTAACTGAGTTAAGAGTAGCAGTACCTTTGTCTCCCCTATTGCTTTTTTAGCCATCTACATAGTTTCTTTTTCAGTTGAATTACGTGTATTGCAGCTTGTTCTCTTAAAAGTTTTAATATAACTGCAAAATATTACAGTCTAGTTTGCCCTCTTCTGATACACTCATTAATAATGTTTTCTAATTTAATATTCCTCTTAAACCAGTAAAATGACACAACATTTTCTGAACTGGAATCTCTTTATCTGGCTGTGCCTTTTCTTGATGGAGGTATGGAATGAAAATTTGCTCCATTGGCAGAGTTGCTGTTGATATTCATTAAGGACTAGATGTAAGCTCAGATGAATTTGCACTTAGTACTTATTTATGATGGGCATCATGTTCAGCTTAACACAATCAGCTGTTTCCAGGGACATCTCCAGTGGAAGTAGCAGAAGGATTTTTTTGATCTTCTGGGTGAGGCTGGACAATATGAATGCATCAAACTCTTTTTTACCTTGGGGCCAGTGCAGTTTCCAAGTGACTCATGATTTGTGCATATGGGGAAGCTTTACAGTGAGGTGCATTGTAATATATAGTTAGTGAAAAATTGCTAGCAATTTGATTAAGCAAAATTTGTAAAATTTACAAGAATAAACATACAAAAATACAGCCTCGTATTCAATATTACCATCTGAGTAAAATGGACTGGGCTTTTTTTCCCTTCCTAAGAACACAAAATCTTTATGCTCACCATGAGTCAATGAGGAATGCTCAGATAATGGATGGGAAAAGTTTCTCACTGGACAGGACTTTCAGGGCCTTGAGAAAGATTAAAGGGAAGAAATGATGTGGTACTGTAGTTATTGGGCGTGGAGGAGAAGACTCCAAACACATACTGAGAGCAGCTTGCATGCTGGTAAATTATGTTTTTCTTTGCCTATGGAGCAGTGCCACACTTAGAATGGTGCTAGCTGGTGAGTTAGGAGAGTTCCTTTTCCAAGAAGGTCTTTCTGGCTTTATTATGTAGGTGTTGGGGTTATAAGTTGCATAAACACCATGGCCACGAGGGGAACAGGAAGCACAATGTGCTGTTTTTTCTGGAAGACTAAAAGAACCACTAATTAACTGATTGCTTTCTCAATCTTGTTGTAATTAGGTTGCACTTGTGTCTCTCAGTACAAAAATTCACAGGCAAAAAAGGCAGCATATTCTAAATAGTCATGGTAGGAAATACAAGAGAGTAAGTTATCAGAAGCTCAGGTCTTGATAGGTGTTAAAAGAATGTTAAAGCAGCCTGTAAATACTGAGGTGTTTGGTTGTGGGGCAGTTTTACACAAGTAGTGCTTGCTGAGGAGTCTGAACAGTCTCCAAGAGTGGTGGAACTTCTTATCTGTGCTAAATTCACAACAAGCAAACCTTCACTTTTCAGTCTTCTTGTTGCACACATGCTGACAGGAGTGGGTGCTCTGATGGAAATCAGAAAATAAATGTTGGGGAGCAGATTTGCAAATAATTTCTACTCAGTGAGACAAATGCTTCTTTCACTCATCAGTGAGCTGTATATACTGTGATTGAAATAGTACTGAAGAAAATCACATGGCTTATAAGCCTTTAGGGGAGAAATGCTTTCTGTAGTAAAGTAATTGTCACAGAAATTATGGAAATGTTACACTAGTGATGATTTGTTTAATATAGCTTGGCTGGACTCTGCCATTGATGAACTGAAACAGATGTGCTGCTTTAGCACAGTATATACTGGGCAGTCTCAGCTTTGCACTGGGAGAAGCAAGATATCCCTTTTGTCAAAAAAAGTCTGAGTTGATGATTTAGGAATGCTTCAGTCTCAGTCATGTGCTGAGTTTTGGCAGCAAGCAGTCAGTTCAGTGTACTTGTACCCCTAAAGTGGGACAGCTCTCATGGCTTAGCTGAAAGCCTGGAATCAGCAGCTGGTATAGGAATCTCAAGCAAATTAATTTCCCTTTTCCCCTGCTTCAGAAGCCTGGACAACTGCAACTCCAAGCTTGTGCAAAGAGATGTCAGCTTACTTGAGATGGTTTTATTCTGTTCACATTGGGCAACATTATCAACAGCCAAGGGGACTACTAATCTCTCAGGTTTCTTATCTTTTTGTGCTCCTAGCTCCTAATTTTATTGCAGTCAAACTATTTTCTTTATTTATTCAAAGGATGTTTCATTAACCATCATCAGATCCTTGGACTCTGTAGTCTGACTCTCCCCCATTCCCCCTATTTTCCTCTGCAGTGCCTCTGCAGCTTTGAATCCAGACCTACTGTACAATCTTGTTTCTTATGATCAAGAGTGGATCATAGTACTTCCTGCAGGAATAAAACATCTTTTAGATAGCTACAGCATTGTCCATGGGATTTAGGAAGGGCCTCATGTCTAAGGTATTTTTGCAGCTCTTGTTCTTTGCCCTGGGTATTTGTAATGAATGGCAAATAATGCTTGCCTTTTATGGAAATCATTGTTAATGAACAGCTTGCATCTTTCCCTTGTTAGTTAAGCTCCCTGGTAGAAATCCTCCATGTTGGGAATGCTGGAATTTCACAGAAGAAGCGGGAGTGTGCTGTGAACCCTCTGGGGTGTGGGGCCAGCTGTGTGAGATGTTGGCCAGCTCTCTTAGAGTCAAGGAAGAGCAGACCACAGGGATTTGGTGTGGGCTTTATTTGAATAGGCAGCAAGCTCTGAAAATAGATAACCTTTGACTCCAGCTTGGTGTCCTCTTTCCATGAAGAGTGCTGTAGTCACTCCAGGAAAAAAGGTTCTCCCTTCACTTGACAGGACCCCCTTTCTGTGGTGCATCTTGTTCCCCTGTTATCCTGTAGCAAACATGAAAATAGGGGAGGGCAGAAGGGCAGTGAGGGCTGGGGCTGCAGCTGAGCTCCTGAAGTTTCCTCTGTTCGTTGTTCAATTTGCCATCACTCTGCTGTGGTGCTGGTAGCCTCTTGTTGGCTCTGTCTGCACAGAATAACCACAGGCAGCTTTAGCTGGGCAGGAGTGTCCTGATTGTTTTTGTCTTTGCATAAAACCTATCTTGGACAGATTCCCTTTCTGCACTGGTGCTTGCTCTCTGGCTTTGTAGGATTAGGAAGGTGAGCTAAACCACTGATCTGTTACTTTCATAACAGGTTGCCCTTGGGATACCTTACATTCCTCCAAAAGGGAGGGGAAAAAAAAGTTTCTCTAGTCTGCTACTGCCAATATAGAAACTTTGGAGGTGCCCTACATTTTATGGAACTACCTAAATTTAGAGGGCATCAATGTTACTCTCTTTTCCTTGCCTTGCCATTAGTTTCTGCTCCCAGATTTCTGTGAGCTGTGTTATCACAACAGATATATAGTGATGAAGCTGATTGTGAAGCAGTGATTCTGAGTTGCACAGGTGTAAGTGGTGGAAGGATTTTTTTTTTTCCCCCTGGCCTGTGAAGGAATTGCCCTCCAGTGGTAGTTCCCCTAAGGTAGGTGTGGTAGACACCTGCAGAAGGTGATCCCTAACATCTGTTTCTCTCCTTGGTTTATAGAGGCACGGAGCTAAAATCACATGCCTAACTTTCAGATAGCTAGAGAAGAGAAATCTTTTCTTTCTTAATAAAGGGTTAATTTAATCTTCCATGTAAACAGTAGGTTTTTAATGAAGAATGTAACATATCACCAAGTAGAGCCTTGAGCGTAGCGAGCATTCTACTTATTGTATAGCAGTTTCAGTTCAGTATGAGGAATCACATCAAATAAACCCTATTACAGACCCAATTAAAGGGCAACCACATTAAAGTGAAAAGGAAAATCTGTTTTTCATCAGCTGTGAGAGAACACAAAGCAGATCTGTGTAGCTCTGTGTTATCCTATAGTGTGTTAATCAGATACAAGGTGTGACGGAAGCCAGTGACAAAGGGACCCTGATAGGGAACAGACACGCTCTGATAATAGGCCAGTTAACGCTTCATAATATTTCAATGGTTCAGTAGTAAACAAAGCTGGAAGTAGAACTTCAAAAACGATGGCACATTCCTGCCAGAGTCGAGCCATACATCTTCCCTGACACTTGTGGATTTATGGAAACCGAATGTTAAAAACAGTGATGTCAGGCAGCTCCAAAGAGAATAAAATCAGCTTTCAGAATTCCTCCTTTTAAGTTTCTGTCCATGACTGCAGTGTTTGAGGGGGGTGGTGTTGGAGAAATAGGCACCTTCTGTTCACCTTCTCATTCTCCCTTGCAGTGCTTTTCCAGTAGCCTAACATTTGAAAGGACTGGAGGGCTCAAAGCTATGGCTGTAGCTCCAGAATTTTTAGTTTTCTGGTTTCATTTTTGCAGGAACTCCAATTGTGAAGAAAGGGATGTATTTAAAAACCAAAACTCAATCAAAACAACCCCCCCCCCCCCAAAATAAAAATAAAAAAGGTTTTTATAGCTCAGAATAAAATTACTGGAAGACTTGCAGTGTTTTAGGGAATTGTTTTGCTCTAAATGTCTTTAATTTGGTTTCTTTGTGCCTTTTGGCTGTAGTCCTGCATTTACAGCTTTTCTTCCATTCTGATGTTATTCCATTAATCATTTACCCAGTGGTGGTTCTGCATATTTCCGTGGAAAATCACAGACATATTCCTGATCTAGCACTACTTAAATGAACTTTTTTTTGTGCTGAGGTTATGTAAATCGTTCTAGATTATTGCAAATCTTTGTTTTCTATGACTGCTGCCTGAATGAAACTCCTGACAAAACTGAATATTGATCTAATTCTGGTGCAGACACTTCTTTGTAACATTTGTACCTTGCTTTTTTCACTGGGAATGGACAACAAGAACAAAGTTACCAAACTACTGGAATGGATAAATTGTGTGTTTTAAGTAATGTGCTGTTTAATTGCTAATCCCATTGTCCAAAATTTAGATGAATAATGGAGGAAAAATACCTGGGAGTCTTAAGCCTCTTCATAAAGGATGAGAAATGTAGAATATATAGGAATATTCTGCCCTGCTGTCATCATCTGAAGGAAACATCAGTTAGAATCTGAGATGTATTAACTGATTTTTGCAGAAGGATATAAGAAGTTGATGTCTATTTCTGGCAGACATTCAGCATGTTCAGGCAGTGGTGTGGGATGGAACTCTGATGTCAGGAAGTGGGTTACATTTAGGGTTGTAACTTCAGGAATATTCAAGTTTTTTCAAAGTGCCTTGATGGTAAATGAGAATGAGGTGATTTAGCTGATGGCCATTTGGCTTTTGAGAACTTTTAAAGGTAAATGGGATAATATAAAAGGGATTCAGCTTTCACACAGGTTAGTCTAATTTGCTGTTTGTTAAATTTGTTTATTTTCCCCCACTTCTTTGCCATCATGACTTCTGGGAATTGTATTCTTAATACTGCAGGATGGTTTCTGGCAGCTACAAGATGTTTCTTTAAAGCTTGTAAGTAATTCACAACTTCTGGAGGCTGACATAATAACCAGCCCAGGGTCTAGCTCTGGCAGATGTAGCAAACGAGCTGTTTCCAAGGTGCTGGTCAGATGTCATCATTGAAAGTCATGCCTTGTCTTTTTTTTTAGGGGTCATTTTACAAATCTCAGTGATGAGTTTGCTTTTTCCAAGTTTTTACTGTTACTTCNAATAGCTTGAGGTGTTTTTTTCTTAACAATGTAAGTGTGTGTTGGTTGGTTTTGGTGGTTTGTTAGGTATTGTCTTTTCTCCCTCCCTAAGGCTGCTGTCATATTGACAGAAAGTGGAATTTTGCTTCCCTAGGCACTGAGAATATCTCTAGATCTGACAGCTGATACCTGCTCTGGGTATGGAAGTTGTGCAGGACACCAGATCTTGTACAGGATCACTGAACAGGAGTGCCAAGAATGGTGAGGAGTAGGATTAGCAAGGTCTAGGAATTAGTGTTGGTCAGAGGTAGAATTGGAGAAATTGAGAATAATGCAGTCTTGGATGTTCTGGACACTTGTTGGCAATGTCAGAGAAGCCTTTGCCAGACTGGCAGGGCCAGCTGGCTTTTGTGTTATCCACCAGGCAAAAGGTGGAAAAGGCACAGGGCAGAGAGTGTTACCTGTGGAACACATGTGACAGCAGTGAAGACAAGGCTGCTTGAACATTAAGTCAGTTTAAAACCTCAAGTTCAGCCTATAAAGCTTCCAGAGGTTTAACCTGAGCTACTCAGCCTTCTCTGCCATTTTATGGCCTCTGCTTGTAGACAGATCTACATTGGCATGTCTAGCAGGAGCAATTTAAGAAATTCCCACTTCCACAACCAAGGCATTGTCACTAATTGTGTGTTGTCTTCCTGTTCAGGAATAAGTAAAATACATTTTTAAAGCTTTAAACTACAGCATCTTAGATCTCTGTCTAGATCATGTGTTAACCACCATGAAAGTTAAGAATTACTTTCAACTTTTTTCTCCTTTATAGTTAGCTTAGAAGACAGTGGAGTGGGATGTGTTTCATAAGGGTATTTCTTCCCACAAGAAGAAACATTCTGGTTGTTCTTGCTCACAATACTTTGGTTTAAAAAAGCACTAATCATGGTGCATTATTTGTGACCATTCCCAAATTGATACCATCTGCAGATTTCATATCTTGATGAGCTTCCTAGAGATAGCTGTGCCCCATCTTCCCAGCAGGACTGAGGAACTGAGTGTTGTCCATGGGTCACTGTTCCCTCAGTGGAAATCACCAGCCCCCAAAATCTGCTCTGTTTAGAAGCTCCTGCTTTGAACAGCTGATTGCAGTGACCACAGGCTGTGTCACTTCATGCTGATGTTCCTTTATATGGATATATCATCACTTGAGTGCAATTAGGCTGTAATCCAGATTGAAATTTCATGCCTACATGACTGGGACCTATATCCTGTTTTACTCAGCTTTCTGGAGAAGTTCCCTTCAGAGTTTAGTTGTGTACCTTTTTTGTGGTTGTTCAACATTATACATAAAATTTGACATGAAGTTGAAAATTAAATTCTTGCTGGAGCTCATGAAATAAAAGAAATATATTGGTTTTATCACAGCTTTTTTCTAAATACTTTTCAATAACTGGTTGTAAGTGCTCATTTGATGATGTGCAGGGAATTTGGCCAGGGTTAATAATTAATTACTAAAAATCCCCTAAAGATTTGAAGTAATTGGGTCTTCTTAATTAAACCAAGTGAGGAGACTGCTGATAGACCTGTTCTGTTCAAAGCAGGAGTTTTTTCTGGATGGTGTAAAGTTCCAGACCATGAAGAGGAAGATGTACTGCTGTATCAAAAAACAGAATAATGCCCAATGCTTGCTCAAAGAACATGCAACTGAGCAGAGCATTTAAGTCACCAGGTCCTGAACTTGCATCTTTTGCTGATGTTGGATCATTTCCTGTTACACCAGCTTTGTCTATAGCTGATCCTAAAACCCTGTGTGGTGATTTTTACCAGGAATATGATGAGGAATGGGCTAAAAAAATCCAGACAGAGAAGTTCCGATGGCACAACTCGCAGTGGCTGGAGATGGTGGAGAGTCGGCAGATGGATGACAGTGAGCAGTACCTGTATGGGGATGATCCCATTGAGCCCTACATCCATGAGGGGGATATTCTGGAAAGGCCTGACCTCTTCTATAACTCAGGTAATGCAGCACCTGTCAGTGTTCAGTACTGGGATTGCCACCTCTGCATTTGCAGTGGGAGCTGGAGCTGGGCCTGACTCACACCAGTTCCCCTTTTGTGGCATTGGGAGCAGCACTGGTGCCAGCCAGGGATGGGCTTGTCCTTGTTGGGGTGTTAATGATGGATTAAGTGCTGGATATTCATGATTTTAGGAAATGTTACAGCTCTGCAGGGATATGAAGTAGACCTGTCTCAGCTGATGGACCATGACAATGGCTTCAAGTGAAGGTGGCCCAGCCTTGTTCTTCCCACCTTCTTGTGTCCATGGCTTGTTTGCTCTGTAAACAAAAACCTTCTCCCGCCCCTGTTAAATTCACAGCTGTGGGATTTATGCTGAATTTTGTTCTGCCTATTGTGTTAGTTGTGTAATGGGATTTTTATTGCAGATATTGATGAAACACTTCAGTTGAGTCACATCATACTTGTAGATTCCTTAGCTCAGACCATCATTCCATTAATTTAATCTATCTGTATGACTTTTGCTGTTGTATGTCTAGGATTTAGGGAAGTGTGTGAATCTCTTCTGTAAATGCTAATTTATCTAATCCAGTGTTGCCAGCTGTTCAGGGGGAAGGTTCAAAAAAACTTTGCAGGAGGCAATCATGAAATAATTTACCCAGTGGATAAATGTCTTCATAACTTTTTGTAGCTAAGAGTTGGCTTACCCTCTCAAACTTGTGGGTTTAGATGCTTTTTAAACACCTGGATAACTGAGTGCATGGATTTTTGCCTTTTTTTTAATTGCTTTGTTTGAGTCTGTGTTTTTCATTTTCTACATTAAGTGTCCAGTCCTCTGCCATGAAGCATGAGTCACAAGACTCTGTGACTCTGGATGAATTTGCAGGAAGAGTAACTAGAAAAACAAAACCACTAAACCCCATCATCTTCACTCATAGCTGCTGCAAGAAAATAATTGTGCAAGATCTCAGTAGAATTTCAAATACTGTTCTCAAAGGATATCAGAACATAAGGCTTCTTTTACTGTAGCAACTTGCCTCTTTAGTGTCATATTTTGGAATTTTTGTGTTGGAATTGATACTTGACTGGGTAGGAGAGGTAGAATTCTGGTGATATGTTCTGCAGATGTTTGAAATGTGCTTTGGTTTTTAAAGGTAGCCCTTTTTAAAGAGTTATTATATTCAAAATGTAAATTCACTTCTCAGGTTCTTTGCAACAAGTGTCAGTAATTGTGTGCTTCTGCAATTTCCTAGACTTCAGCTTTTGACATGTGGCATCTCAAAATGGACATAATATTCCTTTGAAAAGGCTTTAGGTCAATACACCAATTGAAGGAGGGATTTGGGTTTCTGAAGGACAGCTCATTACTTAGTGAAAAAAACCAAACCCGCCAAAAATACAAATCTTTGTGCAGTCAGAAATGAAGTACCTGTATTTCAGTTTGATAATTCTAGAAGTGATCTACAGTGATGGCTGACACTCAGTACAAGTCCCACCTTGACAATAATAGTTCTTGAGCTCGCTGATGGCAAGATGAGTTTCCTTATTTCGTGACTGGCCAGTCTCTCTCCTGCACAGTAATTTAAATCTGCATGAAAAGTGTGGTAGAATCTCTGGAGTTGCCTTCCTGAGCTCAGTGTCTCTCTTGCTCTGAAAGTACATAACCTAATTTATGTTGAAATGTACATAACAACAGATGTCCTTTAACAGTGTAATCACGTTTTATGCAGCTGATGCTATCCATGTGCTTTCATTTTCCTATAAATTCATGTGAGCCATAACTCTGAGTGTTATGGTTTGACTGTTAACACTCTTGATTGAAGACACTTTAAGTAGTGGTAGCAGTAGCCTCAGAGTTAAAATGTAGTTCTTGCTTTATTAATACAAAGACAGATGTTATTTCTAAGTTTCTCTGCACTCAAAGAAGTTTTAACCAAGCCTGACTATTTAAAATGCACAGTCACTTAAATGGATTAGTTTTGATCTGAAGTGCTGCAGGTATAAAAGTGATAATGGTCCTTCTCATTTCAGTTCAGTGGAACATACAGTCTAGGAGGTGAGAGAGGGAAATTTGGCACAAGTCTTAATAAAGGCCATTTCAAGTTTCCTTTCACTTCTTTGGACATTTTCTATTTGTGTGATGTCACAGGGCACTCGTGTCCTGCTGAACATGCTGAGAGACAGGAACATTGATCCCTGCCAGATCACTTGCTTGTCAAGTCATCCTCCTTCACATACTGTACACACATGTCTGCAATTACAACAGAGCCATGTACAGCAATCTGATGCTGCTAAAATGTGGTCTGATCATGGCTGGCGTTTTTCATTTCCAATCTGCTGCCTTGGATTCAGTCACTTTCCCATGAGGTATTATCTTCTAAATGAATCTCTGTAGCACCTCATCAAATGTCTGTTAGAAATCTAGATGTGTCAATTCTATTCCTTTTATCACTTGTCACTATATTATCTTCAAAAAACATCAGGTAAATTCATAAAGCACAGGGAGATTTGTTTGAATGCCAGAGTCATCATCTCTAAGCCCTTGTGTCTGTAAGTAACTTTCCACTGCTTCCTGCACAGGCAGTTTTAGTAGTTTTGAAACCACAGAGGTTAAGCTAAGTGGCCTGTGACTCCCTGGATCTTATCTCTCTTTCTTTAAAGTGGAATGGCATTTGCAACTTCCTAGTCATTAGGAATCTCTTTCTTCCCTCTCTTAAACTCTTGATGTATCAGTCTGGATGTACCTGTTTCTTCCCTGGTTTTATGGGGATGCTTTCTGCACTTCAAGTCTGGAATCGTTTTCATACAGTAATGGAGACAAACTGATGTGGGCTCTGTTTTAATGAAAGAGCTTGTTTTATCTGATTAGAGCCTAATACTAATTACCAAGTAAGAACTGTGCCCTTAATATTAAAAAGAAATGTGTTTTGTGAATGGGAACAGCAAAGAGTTAAGGTGGGCTCTCATTCAGCTGGGGTCAGTTCAGTGACTTTACTTCAAAGGCAACTCTCTGGATTTACATTGGTGTAACAGAAGGAAGATGTTAACTCCTGATTTTCTTTTCCTCATAAAGCAAGCAGAGACTGTGGAGCCTTTTTAAGGAATACTTCTGGCTTTACAAATCTGTGCATCTTCATATGCCAGTGTTGTAATGTAAAGGAAGCACAAAAAATCTGTAACCTGTGTTCTTGAGAGGATATCACATGAAAAGCCTGCGTGAAAAGGAAAGAGCTCCGAGATGTTAAAAGATGGGCAAGATAAAAGCAATAGGTTTGAAGTCACTTTCTTGTTTTCTCAACAAATTTGAAGACATACAGTGGTGCAAGGTAGAGTCTGTACAATTAAGACGTTTGCTGCTTTTTTATTTTCATGCTGCTGGCTCAGATTAATGTTTTACCTTTTTCATTACGTGTTCTCTGGGCTTACTTTGATGATGGATAAGACAAGATTTATCTTGAAATAACTTCTATAGGCTTAAGGAAGAAGGGCTAAGAGGATATTCCTTAGGTACAACATTTTTCAGGGCAGCGAGCTGAAGCTCCTTGGAGTTCCAGTAAGGATTTTTGGTACTTGGAGTTGCTGGGTTTCACTATTATTGTCTATTATTGTTTCTCGCAGAAATACTGCAAGTTAAATTCCTACTGAATTGTTAAAAGAAACCAGGACAGGTAGTTTTGCCCATTTGCCCTCAAATCCTGCTCCTTTACAAGTCACTGTATCTTGTTTTTCTAGATGGGCTGATAGCCCCTGACGGAGCGGTGAGTCCGGATCTCTTCGGGGATTACCAGCTTCAGAATGGAGACCTGGTTGGGCAGCACCCCTTCTCTGGCACGTAAGTTGCTCTTAGTAAAGAATTCCTACATCCAGCAATGGCCCTTCAAGTTCCCTTATAGGGCTTCATTTGTAGTGCTTGATAATTTTTGTCCCCACAGCAATAGGAATGATTTACACTGCAAAAGCAGTTCTAGGCTGTTGTGTGATCACACGTCTATTTTAACACCCTTACATGTTGTAATGCATCATAGCTTTCCAAAAGCTGTAAAATAGAACAATAGCACAGAACACACCACTAACTACCTGTTATGACCACTACTCTAATACTCTTCAGACTCTGGGAAACATCTAAAGAGAGGCTTGAGATGCTGATTACCCAGATGATGCTTGTTTCCAATATTCTTAAATTTAAAATAAGTCTTTCAGCTGCCAAAGTTATTTCTGTGGGTTTGGAGGTTTTTGGTCTTTTTCCATTAACCTAAGTCTTCCCAAGGTATTCTCAGTTAGATTCCTGAGGGCACTTTGAAAAAGGGCTATATGAGCAAGAGGCACCAGCTTGGCTTCTGGGTGATGTTTCTCTGAATTTCCCTCTCATCAAAGACCTCTCCTTCTCAATGTTGGCATGCTGTTCCAGTTTGAATTTCTGAGTAAACTTCTCCCATGAGTTCAAAATAGGAAAGACTCATTTCCAAGAATGGAATCTTCATAAATCCTGATGCTGTAGCATTTAGGAAGTGTCTTTTATAGAGCATGAATTTTGTGCACTCATTAGCAGGAAATAGTTCAAACACTTGATAGCCAAGGTACAACATTCACTTCAGCAGTATCCAGCTTTTTTTTTGAAAGGAAGAATGTTCTTTTCACCACTAACAACTTTAGTCACCATTTGTAAAATGTAAGTAATTCACAATAAGTATAGCTGAAGCCAAAAAGATTTTCCTTCCTTACTTTGGCTTCTTGTAATTGTTTAATGATGGTGGACGGTTACTTTTGTTGCTCCATTCTACCTGTGATGCACCAGAAAGCTGAAGATTGAGTAAGGGTTGGAGTGGTGGTAACATTTTTAAGGATAAATTAAAATAACTAACATGCTCAGGAAAAAGAAAAAAAAGGATTTGAGATGGATTCTCTAGAAAAAAGTAAATATTTATACTCAGAAAGCATCAAGTTCAGAGTAGTGTTGGTCTGTGTTTGGGATGGGGATGCCGGTGCCTGTGCTGATCGTTTCCAAATGTGCAACCTTTGTTGCAGAGCTTGCAGGTGGGAGAGAAACTGAGGTAAGTGTGAGCTCTGTGCTGCTCTTGGGGTCTCAGTGTGTGACTCACGGTTTTTAAGTGCAGAATGGACACACAACCCACGAGGTGACAGATTTCTCTGTTAACCAGAACCTTGGAGGGTACGTGCTCCCAACAGTCTGCAAGCTCACCTGGAGCTGTGGGGAAAGGTGTGTAGGGTAGAGTTTGCAGACTCCTTTGTTTCCAGTAAACTTTGATAAAGCCCAGCCAAGATACTCTTGTTTTACTAGAAAGCTTTCAGCTGGGAAACAAAACAATCTTCAGTGTCCTTGGTTAAAAGTGAAGGCACATCAGTCAGCCTCAAATTGCAGTCCCTCATCAGGGAGCAGCTTTTTAATCAGATTATATTCCAACCAACATGAGTAGCAAAATACATTTGGTGTATACCTAGTTAAATTAAGTATTTGTAGAATTTTCTTGCATGTTTCAAGGCATTCTGGAGGCTCAAGAAAGAAAACAGAAAAACTGCAGGTTGGCCCATTGATGATGGCCTCTGGAAATATTCAGATTTCTCACTAGAATTCTGTTTTCTAGGAAGACTTCTTTCAATATAATTGCTCCATGGACTTATCTGCAGTCCAGACACACAGTCTAATTGGAAACAGTGTGGAGTGCTGCAAATGTTCTGTCTTATTTGTAGCAGAGCAGGAGTGAATTGTTTGATAGAATAGATAGTGGCAGCTGAGCAGCGAATCCAGCTTTTCACATGTGGGTCATTATGGGTTTGAAGTGCTCGGCGCCAGCAGCCAGGATTTCCTGGTGCTCAGACCTCATGTAAAATGCATTAGTGCTCCAAGGCATGAGCCATGGAATTGCCAGTCCCACGAGTCTGGAGCTCCCTTCTCCCAGTTTGAACTGGTGTTGGAAGGTAAAACCATACGTGCTAGAGAGCCTAATTAAAAATAATAGCAGCAAGTCAAGGCGCTTTTTATGTGTTATATAGTGTACATTTCAGCCATACCAAAACATAATTCTAGGGTATTTTTATGCTTACAGTTTAAAGCTAACAAGAACCTTATGTCAAGGATTTATTTTTAACCAGTTCCAGCTTTTAATAAATCAAGGTTTTTGTTATGAAAATGGTTCATTTTTCTATTATTAATATTTGAATATGTTTTAAACTTTTTTTTTGTAGCAGGAAAGCTGAGTTATGGTTTTCATAGACAATTAGCAAGTCAGTTAATAGTAACATGCTTTGGAAGTTCAGAGGGAGATGGCTAATAATGAGTAGATTCTTGGGTTTGGTCTTTTCATTTGTTATACTTTTTTTATTTGTTATACATTTATTTGTTGTGCCTGTGTCTTCTGGTCTTTGCCTTTTATATTAGGCTTTTCAACTCTATAATAGACACAGTTTTTGCTAAGCAATGGGGTGAGTTCTGAAGTCTCTTTGTCATTTAAGAGAGAGTCTCTGTGCCATTTAAGACCACCCTCTGAATTTTGAGGTAGGTAACAACCATGAGCTGACTTCTTGCTACTCAGCCTTGAATAATTTAATCCTTTCTTCTCGTTTCTGCATTCCTGTGAGAAAGAATGAGGATATGTTACCTCTTTAATTTCTCTGAGGCTATTTCCTGTCCTTGCAATGTGCTCAAAGTGGATCAGGACTTCCCGTTGCCTCCAGGAGGGCTGAAAAGGCAGCCAGAAACGCCCACATTTTTAGTGGCTGCACATCACTGAGAAGCTGAGTTTGTGTTGAACTGGTGTTGGTGCTCTCAGTGCTTTACCAGGGCTTAAGTGTGTTCTCATCACCAACCTAATTTTTGGAGCCAAAGAAACGGGTCTATGAGGAGAGGCTGTCAAGGACCACAATGAAAGTCAAACTGTCTTGAAGATTTTCCCTGGAAGTGATGTTTGATAACACCTGTGCAAGGAGCCCAGCCCACAGCACCTGCTGGGTATCATATTGTTACACCAGCTGTATTGTGGATTTCTTGGCTGGGGGGGATGCTGTTCTAGCAGAGATCCAGGGCACCCTCTGCCATTGCAATTCCACACTGTTGGAGCAGCAGCTGTATCTGAATGTGCAGTTTCTGAGTGGTTGACTCTCCTGTAATCCAGCAGGGATACCCCAAGCATCTCTTGTGGAGTCCCTGTCCCAGGAGACACTGGACCTACATACCTAGAGCTGCTGCACAGTCTTAGGAGGGTAGGGAAGTGCTTTTTTGAAGTCCAGCAGAACAGGAATTAAAAATAGTTGAATTATGGATGGGCATCTGCACTCCTTGGGTTACCACACTGGGGCTGTTCTCCCCTGTCTTTTTCAAGAGGGAAACATGAAGTGACAGCACTGGCAGTAAAAAAATCTGTTGATCTGGGGAATTAAGAGGAGTGTCTTAGAGGCTTTTTTCAAAGACACTGCCTTCACTTCATGGAGATTGTTGGACTTTTCCTTTGAAACCTGGAGTAGTGTTCCTGTCAAGAGTTGAGAATGCCACCTCACATGATCATGTGTTGTGAAGTACAGGACAACTTTGAAGTAAAAGTATCTAGCCCTGAATTCAGTTTGTAGATTTGCTTGCATGACTGCTGTTCTGGACATGTCCACATCCAGATAGTTGTTATTTCTGTTGTCATCATGAAGGGGAAGCAGCACAGAAGTGACCTGGGAAGCTGCCATTTTTCTGATGGTGCACACCCTGAGAAATGCTGTGTTTCTGGGGTTCTGGCTTGTGTGTTTTGCAGCTTCAGTTTATAGCTCTTATCCCTGAACTATATTCTTAGTGGAGTTGTACTGTTACATATGAGGCCTATAAATAGAATTATTTCAGAATGTAATGGACACAGGAGCAGTGATAAAGTCCATAAACAGCATCTCTTGTTTTCCTCAAAGGTTTGGAGCAGAATGCAGACAGATTGTAAGGTATGTTTTCCATTCAGCAGAAAATACGTGGCTGAAGAGGTTGTTTTGACAGCTTGTATCCAGGTTTTTTTCATTGGCTAGGAAAAGATTTTTGTGATTAGATTACCAGCTTTGAATCATCTTACTGTCTTTCAGAAGCAGATGGGCATTAGGCATAGACTTGAAATTTTCATCTGTTATTAAAATCTAAATTCAAGGTTTCTGGTTCTGATAAGTCTTAATATTGAGTGAAAGTTTTATGATTGTGGCAAACAAAAATCCTTCACCTTTGGCTGATGTGATGACAGCTTAGTGTCTGAGCTGCAGGGGATAAAGACCAGCTGAAAGACATCTTCCAGAATCTATGGTCATTTATCAAATTTTAATCACCTTCTGGAGAATAATTACTTTCTTAAGACACAAACATAACAGTGATGGCTAAATATCTTATAATAGAGATAGCCACAGTATTTTTCTTGCCCTTTGGGGGAGAGGCCACTTTTTAACCTTTGCAGCTACAACAAGGTAATGGTACAAACTCTGAGTGCAAAAGCCAGTTTTTGGTTAGTATCTTCAGCTGAGTTCTCAAATCTTCTCAGTCTGTAACTTTGAAAAGATTAATAGTTAGGAATGCTAGAGCTGGCCAGACCTTTTTTTTTTTTTTCCCTGATGAAGTTTTCTCCAGTGCAGGATCCTTTAACCTTGTTATAAAATGTAGCAGAGCTGTCATTGCACAATCCTCATTTTCTCTGAGACAAGGCCATTCTGTGTGTGCTGTTCCCAGCCTGTGCACTCCCAGCTCTTCCCAACAGAGATCTGCCTGAGGCTTCCTCCCAGGAAGCAGTGAGGTTTGGCATGTCAAACTCTCTACAGTTTTATGGGGTGACTGCCTGTCTCTGTCCTTGGTGGAACATCTTTCCTCTTGCCTGAATTTGCAGCCTAAAACTGTAGCTGCATGTCTTGTTTTTGCCATGGCAGGTCGTTGGGATGTTCTGTGAGCTCAGTGTCTGGAGCCAGGCCCTTGCAGGCTGCTCTGTGCTGGCCCCAGGGAAGCTGTGGCTGCTGTTGGCAAATTCCAGGGTGCACAGCCAGGCTCTTATGTCTGGGGTTGATGGAAACAGTACCTGGCCACAGATCCTGGTTCTCCGATGCTCTTAGTGTGACTTGGCTTATCTCTGGCTGAGTGAATCATGTGTGATGTCTGCATGTGCTGAAAGTCCACACTGAATGGCAGGAGTGGTCATATCCATGGCCTTTTTTCACCTGGAAACCCTGATGAAAATCAGGTGAGAGTTTTTCATGGTGGAACAACCTGGAGCTGTAGCCTTTCATTCCTGTTGATTGCTGCACTGTCTTGTGAATTCCCAGTCCTGAGTCGCAGCTGAACAGCTCCCATTAGGGTCAGGTACAGGAACTGCAGCAGGTGCTGGCAAATGTGCACTTTGTGAATGATGATCAAAATCCTTTTGAATGGTTGTACTTGTAACTTCTATTCTACATTGACACTTAGAGCTATATTCCATAAAGATCCTCATCTTCACTTAGATTTGCTAAAGGAAAGCACTGAAGGAGTTGGTGATTTTGGTGACCCTGCCAGGGAGCGTGTCTCATCTATCTTCTATTTTTAGTAAAGTTCAGCACAGTTTATTTAGAAGCAGGAACGTTCCCTTCCCAGCCTTTCAGGAGGTAAGTGCCATCTTGCAGGCTGTCTCTGAGGTATCCAGCCCCCTCTGTTAGCAGACAGCAGCAGGGATCAGTGGCAGAATAAACTGTTTCATGCTCCTTACACAAAAAATGTTCTCATGCAGGGTATGTGCTGAGAGTACCCACATCTCTTTCCTTCTCATTTGAACAGAGGTAGGAATACTTCCCTGTCTTAGAGGTGAACATGTAGTGAATATAAAATATTTTAGTTAATGGAAAGAGAACCTAAAAGAGTATAAATTAATATTACAATATGATTCTTCTTTGAACCATTTTACCATAGTGATGTTTCTTACAGCTCTGTGCACTACTTCTTCTTTTCCATAATTAAACCTTATTTTAAAAACAAAACCCAACTTAGTTGCCTTTGCAATATGTTCAGCAGAGTTGTACTCAGCTTCTGCCATTTGGACACTATTTAATTTGCATTTCCCAGGAGAATCGAATTAGGTTTTATTAGTAAATTGGGCCTATAACCTTGCAGGCAGGTTTTATTAGTTTATCACACATCAGTATTAGCAAATTGTAAATCCCACTGAAACGAATTTGAAAAAGCCTAAAAGAAAAACCCAGAACCAATGGAGTTCCTGGACACAAATAAGGGGGTTTATTTAGCTTGGTTTATGTCTT